>OX579639.1:3249231-3432211 GCA_951230915.1 Antitrichia curtipendula | reverse complement strand
GGCGCGTCGAGGGCTCGTATAGCCAAAATTCGAAGTTTGTTGCAACCGCAGGTAGTTCAAGCTATACACGCTGGCAACAGGACGTCTAACAGAAGGAAACGTCTGTGTGGCGACAAGGATACCCAAGATGAGACCGGGCAGGCGATTGGACTATTGATGTCAAAGGGAGAGACGCTGGCGTTGATATCAAGTTCGCAACATAGTCATGCTGCAACCAGCATGACGAACCACTACCTTGAGAAAATTGGGACGGAGTTGGGAACAGAAGCAATACTAGCAGCGTGCGATATGACTGGAGTGTCACAGAAAGGATATGGTGAGATCTACAAGACGATCAAAGGGCGAGTGCAGCTCGTTGACAAACGCTTGAAGCCAACATTCTTGCCAAACCCGCACAAGGTTTGAAGTTATTATTCCCATTCCATGAATTTTGGCTATGCATTGTTGGAAACGAGTTGGGCTTACATTCAAAGTAGAGCGTATTGCTATGCCTTGTTGGAAACGATGGAAAATTTCAATATAGGACATACTGGAGGGTTCTTGCATTAGCCTAGTCGATCGGAGCATTGGAAAACAGAATTATAGCAGGGGCCCCATAAACGCTGCTAGAGGGAGGGTGGTAACGTGTTTGCAGTCGCAAAACCTGGTTTAGGGTTCAGGGTTCTGGGCGATTTACATAACTTCAATAAGGAAAATCTTGTTTCCAACGGCATGTTAGTGGTGGGTTTAGGCTTACGTGGTGTTCTCACAATATGGACTATGTTGAACAGGTCAGTTTGTTGCGAACAGAACTCAATTCAAAGTTGACGGATCTTGTTGGCAACTATTACCATATTGACAGTACGTTGGAGTTGGTGGTGCAACCTTCAGTTACCACTGGAAAAGGAAGAAAGAAGAAATCAGACATATCAAGGGTGGTTCTAACGCCCAAGAATTCTTTGTTTGTTGACATCGAAGTGGTGCAGAGGACTATGGTGAAGCTATACCAATTCACGACCGAAGGTGAATATCCTTCTTTTCAAAACATTCCTGTTCAAACGGTACTTGTTTCCAACGTGATTTCTTATTGACTTCTGTACATCAAGCGGTGTAGGGTGCTCTGACGTTGGAAACTGAACCTGCATGTCCAGAAGTTGGAAACAAGCCTTTAATTTTCGTCTTGAAGATGGACGAAGCAGAGATTGTACATGGGAGAAAATTCGAAAGGGTGAGTTTGACGCTCATGAATCGTGCATTAGACACCAGCATACAAAAAACAGATGATAGATATTTTTCAGTCCAATCGGAAACCGAAATCTGGCCTATCGCATGCTTTGAGGTGGCCAAGGAGTCGTATGAAGTTCTCCACTGGGTGTTCCAACAAACTCAGTTCCCTACACTCATCAAAGCGCAAGATGAGGGTCAACTGTTAAGAGTTGAGGGTGTTGGAGACTTCAAAGTAGAGTGGCATTTGTCAGCTGACATGAAGACAATTAAGTGTTTGTATGGGCTGAAGCATGGAGCCAACGCGATACACTCATGCATTTACTGTAACCAACAGCGGACAAAACCAGTGCTGGGAACAGCCGCGTCTGCTGCTACAGAGGCTAGGCGGAGAAAACATACATGGCATGGAGGTTTATTTGCTGGCAACGTGCAATGTAAACCGCTCGCCACTGACAGAGAATCACGGTGGAAGCCTATTCTACCCATTCCACTTGAGAGGGTACATATTTGTACCTTACATGCGTTAACTCGAATGATGGAGAAAATTCTTCACCTCCATTTCATGTTCATTTGGAACATGAAGAATGAGGAGCGTCAGCAACAAGCCATAGAGAATATGGAGAAGACTCTGTCAGCAGCTGGTCTTCACGGTGGAAACGTCCGCATCATGAAGGACCCAGTACTCAGTGGCGCTTCCAACAGTGTCCCCATCAAACCCTCCCTCAGTGGTGTGACTGCAACTAGGATGTTCCAACCATCGACTTGGTCAGGGCAAGATCGAGTATGGAAGGATGTCTTGCGCTCAGAAAATAACACTCTTCAACAAGGGAGGCAATATCTAGACAGGGTGGAAATGTGGCAGGCGTTGGAAACAGTGTTCCCTTATTTGGTTGGCCTTTCCTTGGATCAAGAGCAAAGGGAGACTTTCAAAGGTAAAATTGAGAGATGGGGGAGCCTCTACTTGAAATGCTTCGGGGAAGACCATGTGACTCATTATATGGTGAGTACCGTCTATTGCCAACGTACATCTGCAGTTCAAAGTCAATGTTTGCCGTCATGTGGGAAGTTCATTTGACAAGCTTAGGGGGTCCAGGGTGTGATGGTATGTGAACTTGACACATTTCATGGCATCTCGTTTCACGCAGTGCAACATTTTTACACGTACTTCTACTAATTCCTTGAATGCTGTGATTTGCTAGCATAATCTGGTGCGCCATGGTCCTTGGTATGTGGAAACGTATGGAAGTCTCGCTGTTTGGAACAACCAGGGCATGGAAAAATCTCATCACGCAGCTAAGGCTGCTAATCAGCATCACACTCAACATGGAGGCACTAAAGAGAGAACAAGCTCCATTGTTCAGCAATACCAACATTGGTACAGAAACATACAACACAGGTTTGCCAAGCAGGAACGACTGAAGGACGTTGCCAACGCGACATCGATGGAAGATGATGCCCAAAGAACGGCAGCGACAACAAGAAAGAGGACGGCCTACAACACGTCAAATGCAATGGATGCAGCTAGAATCTGGAGGGAAGGTAGATCACGAGTAGGCCGTGCTTGGGTGGCGACGTCTTGAAATGGAGGGTGTAGCAAACAGCGGCACCATTTCCATAGCAACAGAGTTTAGGCCGTTGGCAACGACGGTGGCTGAGGTTTATTTAACGAGGCCACATACCAATGTACTTAGTGGCGCTTCCATGTGTAGAAGTTAGAAACAAGCCTTTGAATTTACACCATAGTGTTTTTTTACTACAATATCCACTCATGGAAGGATTCTGCAAGTTTTTTTAGGTATCATTCACTTTTTCGGATAAAATCACTATAAACCACCAATTTTCACAGCAAGCGGAAAAATTTCCACATCAGAAATGTAAAGTTTGTACTGCCCAAATTTTGTTGCCAACAAATTGTCAAATGTACCCATTTTGATCCCACAGACCTAGGCAATTTTAATGCTTAAGAGGGACCCTAAACCGAAAACCCTAAACCAAGATTCTAACCCCTAAACCCACGACCCTAGAAATTTGTGATCTCCTGTTGGCACCGTGCTTATAAAATAAAATGACTGGGTTCCTAGAGAAGTACCAGCTTCTCTTGCTGGGGTCCATGATGTGCCAACAGGAGACACTATGAGGCTCGTATAGCACTCCACAAAATTAGGCCATGATGGAAACAAGTTGCCATCAATGGATGAGGGAATCATAAGATACTGACCATAATGTAACGTCCCAAACACTCAATTAGGGCCTAAAGCGACATCTAATCATTAAGCTCATTGGCTCGTTGGCAACAGGAGGCGGCTGTGCCATCATGGAGCACGTTGGGAGTTACTGGCGTCATAAGCAAGGCACTTGCCCCATAAACCCCCAGCCTCAGGCACAAGTGAAACTTCAAAGTACTTCTACGTTGCCATTGCTCTCTCTCTCTCTCTCTTGTGCGAGTTTCGCGCTGTTGGTTACACATTCCAATTGCACTTCTTCTCTCCTGTTGTCTTTGCAGCAGGTCAATTGTAGGTCTCACCATGAGCGCGTCAAGCAGGAAAGCTCGTTCGAAAAGCGTTGTCAAAGGCAAAGCTCTCATGGCGGCAGTGTTGGCAGAGTCTGCTCCTCCCCAGAAGCACCAAGTGCTTCTCCCCACCGATCCGGGATGGGGAACGTGGGAGGTTCCATTGGATTTAAGCGGGCTTCCACCAGCGTTGCAGAAGAGGCTGGTGACGTTGGCACCGTGCTTGTTGGGGAGGCACAAGGCGGTGTATGACGCAGAGTTCTTCCACAGGGTTTACGGATTGTGCAAAGAAGGGATCATGCCCAAGGAGGTGACGGAGGCTATGGTTCCCTCCTACATGTACGAGTCCATCTGGGTTCCTGGCGAGGGGTTGAACAGGACACGGTACTGCTTGGACAAGTGCAGAGACCTCAATTCGCGGGATCTATACCTTCGGATGTACATGAGGGTTTATGGCGATGCACCTGACAACAAAGCCTTCAGCCAAACATTCTTGCGCGCGTGTGTGTACTTCTACAAGGAGGGGCGCAGGAACAAGGTGAATTGGGCAGCGGCTGCGGCCCAATTGACTGAAGAACGACTCGCTCATCCGGGCCTGAATCCCCTGAAATTGGGCCCTCCAGCATTGAGGGAGCAGATGTGGTCCATTCTGAAGGAGTTCCGGCTGTATTTCCAAAAGGAAGTTGGACTTCGGCCCGCTGGAAGCGAAGTTGGGCGCGAGGAGCAGGAGCAGCGAGAAGTTGAGGCCGTTGGCAACACTGACGGCGTTGACAATGTTGGGAACAAGGTGGCCGCGCTGGAGAAGCAGATGAAAGAGAAGTCGGAAGACGTCAAGGGCAAATCCAAGTGCATTTCCCGATTGCGAGGTACCTTAAAGGGACTGGAAGGCACAATCTTCACGTTGGAAGCAGAAGACGAACGCCTCAACTCTGTGAAGGATTTCTTGCGGAGGCGGAGTAGAGAGCTTGCGGCAGCAGGGAACCTGTATGACAAGGCAACGGTGGACAAGGAGCAGCGGGAGGTGTGCAAGGACATCACTGCCAACAACGACAAGTTGGAGGAAGTTCAAGATTCGGTCCTTGAGAAGTCCAAATGCCTTAAGGAACTGGAGGAAGCCTTCAGGTTGAGCGAGGAAGGACTGGGGGATCTCCAGAAGCAGTTGGCAACAGAGAGAGCAAGCCAGTATTCCATCAAGCCGAAGAAGTTGGCTGACGACAAGGCGTTGGAAACGGGTGTCAAGCCAGTTCTTGAAGTGGATTCACCCTGCGGCTTGTGCTCTCAACTGTTTGTTTCCAACGGTGCTGTGCCCTTCTCATGTGGTTGCCTGTTTCACCCATGGTGTTTGTGGTCTGAACTTCTTTCGGGGAGTCGGGTGTGTCCAAGGTGCAAGAAAGGAGGTGACCGTCAGTGGCTGGAAGCATGGGGCTTTGACGCGTTGGAAACACAGATCCCGACTTGTGTTGGCGAGAATGAGGTTCCGCGTGAGGGGGCTTCTTATGGTGTCAGCATTCGGAAGAGGGAAGCCTCTGTGATCCCTGAAGGTGAAATAGCTCCGAAGTTGTTAAAGACACCGCTAGGTGCATCACCCTTGGCTGGTAAGGCCCAGCATTCAGTGCTCTCTCCTGTTGCTCCTAGAGAATACGTTTGGGCACTTCCTTGTTTTGCATTCAGGCGAAAAGGATCTCCTTATACAGAAGCGGTTGACGCAGCCGTGCGAGACTTAGCCTTTCACAGTACGTTTCTGGTAGCGTAATGTACTATATGCACTTAGTTGGTAATTGTCACTCAAATTTATAACACAACATCTGTAGTTCAAACCTTTGCTCTTCTCTTTTGTATTGTTGGAATTCTGTCTTTTCTTTACAATGTTGTGGTAATATTCATGTGGGATGTGCTCTGTTTCCAACAGCAAATGAAGCAGTAGCTGCAAGCAGAGGGGAGACGAAGCCCGAAAGAAGACCACCTTTGCCGCTCGAGGACAACAACAAAAGCAAAGCTCCCATGCCTTCAGATTCGGGGGCTGCTGCCAACGCGACCCCGTTGGCACCGACAGATGGGGCGGAGGCGGAGTTGGCAACGTCGCGTGAACCTCCCGCAGTGGGCCCGCCTGCCGCACCAGTGCACGTCGATCTTTCATCTGAGGGTGGATCTGCTGGCAGGCCTCAGGCAGCGGGTTCGTCATCCATAGATTCGGCGGATGCAGAAGTTTTGGATGCGCTTGTAGACCAAATTTGATTTTTTGTCGTGTTTAGAAGCGCCTTCTGTACATCAAGCTAGTGTAGGCAGTAGTAGACGTTGGAAACAGTGGATGTTTAGCAGGCCTACACTTGAAATGGCACTGATGGGTTTTTGAGGACAGTCATAGGAAGCAGAAACTTCTTTCCATCATTTTTGTTCACCTGCCTTTCACGAATATGAAAATTCTGCATTTCCGCATATTTTCATTGTGATTTTGCATTCATTAGTTCTTCAACTCTCTCGCAAGTTTTCGGTACCCATCTCTGTTGTCAACATGTTTTGTATGAATGCAGTTCCCTTCTGTGATTTGCCCTTGTTTACACACGCCATATGACTTAGATGGACGTGTACAAAAGAAAGCATTGTTGGAACAGGAAGTCACGAGTCATGATAGAGTTAGAGGAAATGAGAGTCATCTTGTTTCCAACGCAGTCATTGTGAAGTTGTTGCCTCATTTTGTCAAATGTACAATCACCGTGATGTAATGGAACTCCTCTTGTTTCCAACACAGTCACAAACACCATAAACCGAGTGGCAACCAAGTCTGAAACACGTCCCAAACATGAGGAGTTCTTTTGTTTCCAACACAGTCATTTCTCATCATGAACCGAGTGGCAACCAAGTCTGAAACACGTCCCAAACACGAAGGTAACTATCAACGTCCAATTTTTTTTTTGATTATCAAAATTCAGCCTTACAGTGTTTCCTATGACGGTTGTTGCTTACACATAAGTCCTTATCTAACTCTATATCATCCTAAACCGACTTGTTTCCAACGTGACGTTGAAAGAGGCACCTGTAGGAATGTAAGTGCTAAAATGTCTCAAAACTGACATTGATAGTTCTCTAAACTAACCATGCTCTACCACTTAGTTGGTAATTGCCACTATCTCCAACGTCCACGGAGGAAGGACATCTGCTACCCTGTTGGCACCCTCCTGCCTCCGGTTTACAAGGATGTCTGCAAACCCTTGCTGACGGACAGAGAAGCGGAAGTCTTCTGGAACCACACCTCCCAAGGTGATATCCACCTCTCTGCGAATGTGTGCCAACGGCCATGTTCGACCCACCTGGAACCTTGCCACCGTCACACCTTCAAACAAACATGGGAGGACCACCATGTCCTCCTCCTGCACTTCGTCTATCTGTTGCCAACTAACACCATCTGGCGCCAGACGCTCTCGGCCGTACTTGAAATTTGTGTACAACGTTGCTCGCCCAACATGGTATCTACAGCACACCCGACACGTCTAAGAAAGGTTGTTTTCAACGTTCGCAACAATTCACAAGCACCCTACACCCTAAAACACTCTCAATGGCACATGCAACAGTCTGTTGGCAACAAAAGTCTCCTTACCTGAAGGCTACAGTGTCCATTGAGATTGTGCACCTGACAATGTCCTTGCCGAAGACTACTTTTTGATGCCAACCTGCGTCCATGAGGCTCGTGAACAACTCATCGGAGGGGCTGTTGACAACGTACAGGACGGCAGTGCGTCTCATCCTCTCCTCCTCACACGCAAAAAGATCTACAAATACATGCAAGGGCATAAACCACTGGAGGTGGCCCATGCGGCTTCCAGTGGTGGCCTTGGTGACAGCTTGGAAATCGGCCCGAAGCTTGAACCGAAACGCTTCACTGGTGTGCATGTCGGGGAGAGGCCATTCGGGATCAGTGAAAGGTGGCAACGACAGTGGCTCAACTGATCCATATAGAAGCCCTGGTGTAGGTGGCACATAGACAAGGTTAGAAAAAAATATCCCATTCTCCAGAAGCTCATTGTAGGACCTCCCATTCCGAGTGGCTTCACCAATTTCGCTGTGCACAACAACGATGACTCCAAGGATAGAAAGTGGGTCCACCCAGTCTTCAAAAAAGGATTGGTACAGAACTGTTTCCAACAGACAATACCACAAACCAAATTAGCAAAGCAGTGTAAAGCCCCAGCCACGTTTACTTTGATGGCCATCAAACTTTCAAGAACAACATGGCATCAAAGGTGGAAACAAAGCGCCATCTATTCTCACAATTGCATGGAACCCGATCGTGGCGAATCTCTGGATCTAAGAGCACTTGATGCCGGTGGTAAGCATGTCTAACCAACACGGACTCCAATTCCGGCTTGTTGGAAACGGTCTTGCGCCCATCAAACTTGAACCGGAAGTCCATGATTTGAGCCTTGTAAGATCCCCTCATGCTCTCACCTCCATGCCGACGAGCCTCTCGAGCCCAAGTTCCATTTCTACCAGGGTTCAACCTCACCCACGACAACCTCTCGTATCTCGTTGGAATCCACTCTCCCTGGTTATTGTGTGTGTTGTGGAGCGTCACTGCTGCCACCTCCGAACGCGGTCTGCGATTCTCCATTCCTGATGACGTTGCCAACGCACAATTGATCACCTAACACTTGTTGGAAACGAGTTGCCAGTGATCACACAATTTGGGCAGCACTCGACAACACTGGCATCCACACAATTCATGGAACTACAATGCATGGAACTGTGACATTGAACGAGTGACGCGTTTGGACCCATTCTGAAATTGGAGCTCAGCCAATTCCGTGCCAAGTTTGAAATTCCCTCCAAGTTGTCAAACACATCGCATCATTGACAACGATGCGCGGCTCCACTACCGGTCCGCATGCGGGACTAGTCCCTGCGTTTGGTACGCCCAATTGGAAATTCGTTTTATAACCCTACACACAGGACAGGGGACAACGGTACGCCAATAAAATATTGTTTCCAACGCGTCACTCCCATTGGTAGCAACGGGTGCTAAATCCCTCGTCATCACCTTATACTCCACGTTGGCAACGTGCAAGGTGGCATTTTCAGCAATTTCCAAGCACGAAAATTGCGTTGCCAACTTAGGCATCTGGAGACCCGAATTTTCTTCTAATGTGGAACTAGCTTGTGCTGGACTACAAACAAATCGAGGACTATTTGGGGTGAAGTGGTCATAATGTAGCTGACTATTGGGACCTCACTCCTACTCAATGGAAACTTGAAGGCCTCCTTGGACAATTTTCCTACGACTTTTTTGAGGCTATCCACAAGTGGTATGCTAGCCAGCTTCAAATCCAACCGCTACATGTCCATGATTTGCTCTCCTCCAACAAATCCAACTTTTGAGCAAGACAACATGTCGGTCAACAAGCTACAAAGGAAAAAGACATTGAGATAGAGATGGACAATCCTATTGAAGTAGAACATTGTGTAGTGCCTCTTTCAATAGACGATAGTTCACCTCCTCATTCACTTGCATGCAACTCTAGCACTATACGTGTCCATCCCTTATTTTGCAGTCAAAGTGGGACCCTGCTGCAACTACATTTACAACTGTCCCTCCTAATGTCACTCCACATGTGCTCAATTCCTCAAATTCCACAGACAACAGTCAACAAAGAAGGCCAAGCAACATTAGTGTGCATTGCTAAATATTTTTGGACATGCCATCATAGCGGAAGCAACGAAGAGCATTAGAGCACTTATGGCATCACAGATGAAGGACAAGCAGATGTGTCAATGGAAGTGAAGCGCTCTAAGATCCAAGTTCAATTCAAACTTTTTATGAAACAAATGACATACCAAAAGGAAAGGAATACTTCCACACGTCAAGGATGAGCCACTTAGCCATTTTGTTGTACAACAACAAGTAGGACTTATGTATCTTTTGGGATTATAGGGACTTACTATACTTTTTTGGATGACCGGTTCCTAGTTAGGCCCTTCTTGAGAATAGTATGCCATCTTGAAGTAGCAAGCCTTCAACTTATGTGGACAACATGTTTGTAAAGAACCAATGTTCTACTAATTATATAAAATACTAGTTTTGTAACTGCAATTTTTCAAGACACTAACTATGCAATGGAATAAACAAAGAGAGAGTATAAATGATGTTAGTGCACAAGTAGTTAGCTGTTGACCCTCTTGTCTAAATTGATCACTACCTTGTTGCCAAGAATAGGCCCAGATTAGAGTGCTTTGTTGAAGCAATCTTGGATGCTACATCGTCTGGAAAAATGGCCGCATTCTTGAACGCCCGGCTACCTTCGTCAAGAACATCACGTTGATAACCTTCACTCCCAAAAATGTGCAGAAGATCCTCAACATCTTTGTGCAACCGTTTTAGGAGAAGATTATGTAGAATGGCACAATAAATGATGACATCTAGAAGAAAAGTCAAATACAAGTCACTCTTATCAAGAAATTCACCAAAATAGTGCTTCAAAATACCAAACGCATTCTCAACCACATAACGCATTTTGTGGAAGGATTTTGTTGAAAAGAGCTTCCGAGACAGATAGATCTAATCGTCCTCGGTATGGTACCATCAACCAAGGGCAGGGTTGTCTTGTCAGACATGTTGGGGGATATTGATAACATGTTGGATGTCTGACATCGCTTGTCGTATAGGACAAGTGTGTGGGCGCAAGATTACCCATCCTTGGTAATCAGGCGAACACCGACCAGGTTCTATGCCTTTATCCACCTTTTGAATATATGGGGGTGTTGTGAGCACGGTCCACTGTGCCTTCCAAGCAATGGATCTTTTTTGCTAACGTTTTCTAAGTGTCATGGATGACAACGAAACTACTAGAAATGCATGGGTAACTAACAAGCTGATTGTAATGATCAAAGGTGATGGTAATTCCTAACTCCCTAACTATCTATCCTATGTCTAGGGTTGGCTCGATAGTTGGCGTCATTTCTAATGTCCCTAACTACGTGAAAGGGGAACCCTCACGTTCCTTCCATGAACCTCCAAGACTATCTTGTAAGGTTTGACACTTCTCTTGAAAGTTTTAACTCTATGGCTAGCCCCAAGCTTAGTGTTTACTCTAATTTCCAACTTCTAAATGTAACTCTAGATTTTGACTCCCGAGTGCTAGCTCTAACTTTTACTTCCAATTTTGACTCTATGGTTTGACTTTTATCCTCGGATTTTTACTCCTAAATTTAACTCTAGATTTTTACTCCTAAAATTAACTCTAGGTTTTTACTCCTAAACTAATTCTAAAATTTTACTCCTAAACTAACTCTAAATTTTCGCTCCTAAACTAACTCTAAATTTTTACTCCTAAACTAACTCTAAATTTTTATTCCTAAACTAATTCTAAATTTTCACTCCTAAACTAACTCTAAATTTTTACTCCTAAACTAACTCTAAATTTTTACTCCTAAACTAATTCTAAATTTTCACTCTTAAATTAACTCTAAATTTTTACTCCTAAACCAACTCTAAATTTTTACTCCTAAAACTACCTCAAAATCTTTAACTTCTATTTCTAATTTTTACCTTGACTTATTATGGTTTACTATTCACTTGAAAAAGACTAATTAAGGAAAAATCAACGCTAATAAGGAGTAAACACCAAGTGTTGATTCAAGGACTCACCTCGTCACTACCGGTGTCAAAAATATGCTCGTCCGCATCCGTGTGCCCATCTCCATACTCCATGGTGGGCTTTGGGTTGTAGGAATTTTTCTCAAGTTCATCGCTTATGTTTCGAAAATTAGGATCCCGTGTGATCTAACCCTTTACTTTCCCTTCCTCCTTCTTCCTTTTTTCCTCTTTTTCTTTCCCTTTCTTTCTTTCTACACTAACACTATTCTACCTAAACTTTGATGGGGTCTTACAACTATAGATTCAAACCCCAAGGAGGTTTAATGTCCCCCCCCCTATCTTCTTACGCGATTTATCTTTGTTTCATTCTAATCCACCTTCTAATGGCCACTACGAATTCTCACGACCTCCTTCCTAACACCTACTTAGCTAAACCTAGGTCACTATTTATCGTCACTCTCACCTAAGTTGCCCATATAGCCATCCCCTCCTTTAGTCCTTTCCTCCTCCTTCTATCTTTGCACGGTTTTGCAGGTTTTGGGACGGATGATTTTCTTACGTGGAGCTTAGCCAGGACTAGACCCCATTTTTTCTTCTTTTCTTCTCTCGACTGTTACTTTGTCCGGTTTTTGTTTCAAAAACGAGCCCAATTCCCCACCCAGACTCTAACTTTAAGTAGTCTAGCATATGATTTTTTTCTTAGTCTTGGTAACCAGTTTTTTTTTCTTTCCCGACTCCCCTGGACTCCAAGCTCTCCCTGGACTCTGGGCTCTCTCCGGACTGGGCTTGGGTCCCCGACTCCCCTGGACTCTGGGCTCTCCCCGGACTGACTTGGGTTCCCGATTTACTAGCTTCTGGGCTCTCCCTGGAATGGGCTTGGATCCCCGACTTACTGGCCAAACGACCCTCCTCCCTGGCTTGGACGACCTCGACTTTCCAGACGGGCTGGACGCCCCCCCTTACTGGTTGGCTGACCCCCCTTTACTAGCTGGACGTGCCTGGTTCTCCTTTAACCAAAACTGGTTTTCTTTTAACTAAAACTGGTTCTCTTTTAACTAAAACTGGTTCTCTTTTAATTAAAACTGGTTCTCTAAAAACTGGTTCTCTCTAACTAAAACTAGTTTTCTCTAACTAAAAACTGGTTCTCTCTAACTAAAAACTGGTTTTCTCTAAGCTAAATAACAAAAAAAAATTGGTTATCTCTAACTAAAAACTGGGTCTCTCTAACTAAAAGCTAGTTTTTTCTAAGCTAAACAAAACCGGTTTTTCTCTAACTAAAAGATTGGTTTTTTCTAAGCTAAAAGAAGTAACTTTGAACACTAAATTTATTAACCATAAGGGCCCTACCTATCTTGGAAGCTAAACTTGGGATGTTTCCACAAAGGTCTTGGAAACCAGACTTTGGAACTAAACACCTGGGAGGGTCAAAGCTTCGCCGCGAAGTTGGTTTTAACACCAACTTTAGGACTTGGGGACACACCGGGGGTTCAAAGCTTCGCCGCCCTAATTTTAACACACACTATAGGACTTCTAATACTTACAGGTTCAAAGCTTCGCCGTGTAGTGGGGTCCCACACACGGTGAACACGACTTTACACAAAGGTTAGTTTTCAAATGGGGTCACTCTAACACAAGAATGCTCAAAGGTTAGTGCCACTTGGCATGCATGGGTTAGTATGATAACGGTTAATGTAAGCACTCAACAATTCACACTAAAGGCCCCCCAAAGCGGCATCGCCAAGGTACGGTGGGGGGTATCTTTAGGATTAGTACAACAACCCAAGAATACTTGACCAAAGAACTCGTTAGTCCAACAACCAAGAAGAAACGAGAGCCTAATGACACATGTACAATAAAGTAGAAGGACCCCACAAGAACTTCAAAGCTTAAACTTTAACAACAATTGAGCTCAAAAGAGCTCAAAAAACACCGTAGACGTTTCTTAGCTAAAACGCCAAAATCTCCAACATAAGTTGGACCCACGGACCCAAAACAAGATTTGGGGGTGTTCTTGAGAGAAAAATGGGGACCTTAAATAGGTTTACAAGGCCCCATCCCTCCCTCAAGAGTTCTAAGGTAACCTTATCAACTTGGATTTTCATCCTCATCTTCAAAGATTTTCATCCTAATCCCTAAAAACTACTTTTACCTATCTACGCTAGACCAACCTCCTAACTTTTGGAGATTTACTCCAATCGTCAAACGGATTGCGCCATTGGCTCCAAATCGCCGTGTCTGGTCCGAAACCCTCCTGCCCCCCTACCGAGGCCAAAAACCCATCGTAGGCTAATTTAGTTTAAAAAACAAATCGTGGTAAAATCCTAGATCTTGGGGGTCTCCTATTTTGAGAAATGTAAATAGCCTAGGATCTCCGGTAGGTGTGAGAGAGTCAGAAAAGACTCTTGGTTGACTTTGTTTCGCCATCATATGGTCCCGGGATGCCGGTCAACGCGGCGGGGACCCCGTCACGTGGTTAATTCCCGAGGAATCTCGCCAGTTCGAGTATTTGTCGCTATCGGAATGTTGTGAAACTTCACGGAGCACATTATTAACATAAAACAAGCTAATCTAATTTTTAGTGAGATTTTTTGGCAACCTAAGTAATTTCCCTGAAATTCCCGTTGGAGGTTACCAAGGTTGACCACCCGCAAGGTTCTTTTGCAAGTCGGAAGATGACGGGATTTTTCACGTGACCTCTCAGGGAGTCATGTGAAGGACGTGTAGGCGCGTTTCCGTACCTGGCACGATTGGTCAGTGGAGATGAAATTGGCCATCTCCTTGAATTAGCGATGGTGCGGGGATCTTTTGCAGATAGAGGAATCTTGGCTAATCAATTTCGTCGTTGGACTCCTGGCATGGGATTTACTCGAGGACACCATCCTTGGGCTGTAGATTTCTCCAAGGGCCCGGTCTTGCGTGAGTGGCTCCTGCATGCTAACAATCGGGGTTTGGGGAATTCTAAACCTAACTCTAAGACCCGACCTAGTGGCCTCGTTGTGGATCCCTCGGACTGACTTAGCCATGAATTGCCACATTCATGGTGGGATTTAGTCATTTTGGGCCTATGTGATTCAAATCCTCCAACTCTAACCGGTTCGTATCTTTTTATCTATTTTTAGGCCAAGTTTGGTGGGATTCTAAGTCTAAACACAAATGTAGACCAAATACTATAATGGGTATGTTAAAACCCTATTTTGGTTCTACACTCTTTTTATGGCTTTTTGTATATTTTTCTTAACTTCAAATTGCAAATTTCCAAAAAAATAATTCTATGAGTCCCAAGTGACAAATTGGGAGCTCACAAAGTGTCAAACAAATGGAAATGAGGCGTTGCATAGAAATTTAGTGTTTCAATTTTTTTAACCCCGGGCTATCCAAATTTGTCTTACGTGGCTGGTTGTCAAGAATAACGTAGAAAGAAAGAACGACGTCATCTAGGGCAACTTCAAGTCGGGGCGCGTGTAGGTTTGAGTTGGGCAACTACGGTTTCGAAGATCAAGGTGACTTCAAGTTTAGCTCGGGGTTTAGAATGTAGGGCGACTTTAGGTACGTCTGGGCAATCACGGCTCTAGAAAAGGTGACTTTAGGTTCATCTAGGCGACCGCGACTCTATGAAAGGCAATTGCAGCTCTAGGTTAACCCGCGGTCGCCCCTCACCGTAGTCTCTCACTCGAGGTCGCCACCAAACGCGGTCGACTGTCCATAGTCGCCCCTACTTGATGTCGCCCCTATCCGCGGTTGCCCTGTAGGCTTGTACCAACAATCACCTTTCCACGTCAGACCTCACTAGAAGAAATCCATATTTTTTCTAACGTCCAGTTTTTGGACATAAAAAAAAACACGGGTTTCTTCTAGTGCCTGCACGCACTTGTGAATATGCTATGGGGCCGCCACATGGCATCCAGGTGGTCTGGGTAGCGGAAGATTTTTTTGGAAAAGTCAAAGGTCAATTTGACTTTATCGAACATCGCATGATGTCGGGGACATTGCATGTTGTGATGTTTGGAAAAACAACCCTGGCCAAGGGAGTAACGGGTAACCCAAGCCGCCTATGAGATACAAATAGTGTCCATCAATTCAATGAAGCTAATATGCAAATATAGAACATGGAGCCTAGAGCCTAACCCAAGTGAGAAACTAAGATCTGATTGAAAATTATTTTTGCAACTAAAAACTAACCAATTTTTTTGAAAAATTTGAAATTTTTTTGAGGTTTTTCTAAATTTATAAATAAGCTGTACCTATGACCGTGGATTGCAGATGCCCTAAAATCGTGGAAAATAAGATATTCTATAAACTTCTAATATAAAAACTTGAATCTTGTCCTCTGGTGGTCTATGTGGCAATCATTTGTACAATGCAAACAATGACTAGAAATTAAAATTCTAAGAAATGTCACATTGAACTCCTAAACTCATGTTGGATGGCTTTTTAAATAAAAAGACAAAACTAACTATTGCAATCATTGAATGTACTTTTATACACAATGATATATTTATATAATTTTGTGATAAAGAAAGTGCACTTATTATGAATCATGTCCACTTAATGCAATGCAAAAAAACATTTAAGCAAAAATTAAAGTGGACAAAACTATGAAAGACAAAAATCAAGTAGTGTTTGTTTTTGTCTAATTAAAAATAAAGTATCTGTCTAGCACGCTATACGAACAAGGAGGAAACCTGACCATTCATCCACACTCAAACATTTTGGATCACGCACCGGTACAGTTCAAGCTGTTTTCAAGGAGAAAACCAATCATAAGACCAAGCTCTGTTAAATAGACACATTGAGAAAGTCAACCTCTCAAGTACAAATCACAAAGGCATGGCAGGGAGTAGATAAACCAGAGGCTGGAGAATCATAGATGGAGTGGGTCTCAAAAGCACAGAACAGTGCTAAGTAGGGAGGAGGCAATTAAAATACAAAAGGAGGAGAGAGTTCAGAGGTATTGTGATCGAGGAGAACCGTGCCATCCGAGAAATCAAGATAGCAGAGGGAAGACTACAAGATCTACTAGGGGATGAGGTTGCAATGCAGTAGAGGAACAGAGCAAAGTCATATCTTCATAAACTCACACTTGAAGCCTTGGAAGCGTAGTATCATGCCGTTTCAGCCAAATGACTCAAAAATGGTGACAGATGTACGAAGAAGTTCTTTAATGTATTCAAGGAAGTGAATAAGAGAACAAACATCTTGCAATTGAGCGTTGAGGGACAAGTCCTTATGGAGCAAGTGGACAAAGCTGTAGCAATCATCGACTTCTACAAAAAATTATATTCGGAAGCCCCAGAATTGCAGAAGTCCAAGATGCTCGACAAAGAGTCTTGAGGAGTGTACCGAAGGATGTTTCAAACCAACATAACAAAGATGTAAGTGGTGAGGTCACATTACAGGAGCTGAGAGAGGCGATAAAGGAACTAACGTTAGGAAATGTGGCAGGAGCAGATGGGATCCCGACAGACTTCTTCAAGAGCTGAGTGGGAAAGATAGAAGGAAAATTGCTCCAAGCGGTAAGGGAGGCCATGACAGCAAGAGAGCTCTTGCACACACATAATAAGGGTATTATCACCCTACTTCCCAAAGGGAGAAACTCTATACTAATTAAAAATTTCAAGCCAATTACATTGTTGTCCTCTTTCTATAGAGTGTTGGCCATAATTCTAGCGATATGATTACAGAAGGTCCTCCCAGCAATCATCAGACCTATCCAAACGGGTTTCGTGAGGGGACAATGTATTATAGATAATATCTTCTTAGCGCATGAGTCAATTCACTACGCAGAGGAATCGGGTCAGGATTAGTATTAATGTTGCTTGACTTCAAAAAAGTGTGTGATTGGATTTTTTGGCCCTTCATGAGGTGTGTTTTAGAAAAATGGGGATTCCCTTAAGATTTTATTAGAGGTGTTGTGTCATTGTACAAAAAACCATCCTCTTCATTTATAGTAAATGGAGAAGTAGGTGAAACCTTTGATTTAGCAAGGTTAGTCCAATAAGGCTACCCTTTAGCACCTTTTCTTTTTATTGTTGTGTTTGATGCATTAGGTTTCATGCTAGAAGATCCTTAGTATGGTCTCAGGGTTTTAGATTACCAAATGGTAGGAGAGTGAAGGTCACATCCTTCGCGGATGACGCCTCCTTGTATCTGTTAGATACAGAAGGCAATTTATTCAGGGCAATAGTAGTTCTGGACCTGTTTTGCTTGGCTCCTGGATCAAAAGTGAATTGGGATAAAACTTGCACAATCTGGGCTTCTCAAAATCTCCGGAATTTTCCGTGGAGAGAAGAATTAGGACTTACATGGGTCCAAGAAGTGGTAGGGCCGTAGGGGTGAGATATCTCGGCCCGTTTATTGGATTTCACTTGCCTAAAGATACAAATACAACCCTATTAATAGATCTCATCAAGAAAAAGCTAAGGACATGAGTAGCTAAAACATTGTCTTAAGCGGGGAGGATTCTCATCTATAATCAAGTGTTATTGGCAACATGCTGGTACGTCGCAGCCTACTATGGAATTTCTCCCATGAACTATGACATAATAAGGGGGCTAATAACGCAATATCTATGGATTGGCAAAGAAGATGGTAGAACGGCATCAAGGGTGTGGTGGAGCACGTGTATTCTACTATTGGAAGAAGAAAGATTGGACCTTATTGACCCATTCTTGCAAACACAAGCACTATTGGCCAAATTGGTAGTCAGAAGTTTAGTGCTAGGAACAAAGCTGTGGAAATATTTAATGAGACACAAAAGAGAGTAGGAAAGACCATTAGAAGATTTGAAATGGCACCGGGCTCACACCTGGCTTTTGTTTAGCAAGGGGATAAAAAGAGAGAACCATTCCCCACTAGTCTTGGCCTGTCTTAAAGCATTTATTGCAGTCCAAGGAAATCTCATTTAGAAAGAACCGGAGATCATTAGTGAAATAATTAATAAGACAACTATTCTTCGGAAACCTCCTAATCATGGAAGCAAAGACTACTCCATTGGGAAAAGGGCCAAACCTAGGCTTGCATTTGTAGGTTAGAGTAGGCATAAACACAATCCAACATATATGGGATGAAAAAGGAGAAAATTGGCTCACAGCAAGAGAAATCCAACGAAAACTACCAAGACAAGGGATGGTGATGGAAAAAAGACTAACCCGTAGATGCAAAGTGATCTCACACATCTTGTGGGAACCTAGGGCATATCCATACATGTAGAAGGTGGCATGGGTCTAGGTAGAGAAAGATCGGCGAATTTTCTAATCAACCAGGATTGGTAGGGGGGCGAACAAATAGTAAGTTTTTCAAAACATGAGGAGTGCAAATTGTTGACTAGGAAACTAGGTGTCAATACACTTCCAGTGGATAAATTCCACCAAGTCAAGGTAGTGAACTGGGATGCAAGGAGGCGCGCATTTCAGATTGCAACCCAACAAAACCGCCCATATTGCCAAATATAGTGTAGCATTTCCAAAATGCATACCTCCAAAATCTATCATGGGATCCGAGAGAGTGGTCTTGGGAGGAGATCTGAAAATTTAGTAAGAGTCATTTCTTTGGTTATACGGTTAAAAGGGGATATATGGAAGGGCTTCAAAGACGGAAAGAGAGATCTATTGGAATGCATGAACTAATTAATCAGGGCTTTTCAGAGGAGCAAAGGAAGTTTACTTTCAAGCTTATTTGGCATCCCGCTAGACCTAAAAACCCAGCCATGTTGATGTGGCAAATCCTGAACAGAGGTATAGTGACAGAGGAATGGTTATCTTGGAGGATTCATCAAGCAAACCATGGTTGCCTGAATTGCGGGTACCATCTGGAGACAACTACTCATCTGTTTTGGGAATATAAATTCTTGAAAGAATTGTGGCAGAAATTCAACGCGTTCATTGTTATCTACAATGTGTTGAGGTTGGGAAGCTTTCAAGAGGCCTTTTTAGGCAGGATTAGTATTAGCAGAGAAAGAAATTTAGACAAATCTGTGTATGTTTTCCAGCCATGGGACATTTTTAGGTCCTTCCTTATCTGGCATATTTGGATTGAGAGATGTAATACCAAATATAGCACCTTAGACTTCAGTATCAAAAAGGTTATGAAGGCTTCATGGGATTCGACCATTCATATGGGTATGGTGATTAAGAAGGATTTTAAGTCTAGGATTAAGAACAAAGAGAATCTGAAGTTAGTTAGGGTGCAGTTTGAGAGATTTTAGTCTCCAATCTTCTGTCACCCCAAACTCAACGTGTGGCATTTCAATTAGCCGGCACCTTAATGTAATTTTCTTGTATTTGATGAAAGGGGGCTCTACGCCCCCGTCCAATTGCTCGCGGCTTTCACAGCATATGAATTGCTATACAAATCCTTTGGGATTAGTGCTGAAAATATAATAAACCTTCTTTATGCAATTGAACAGTCAACAAAAAGAAAAAGAAAAAGAAATGAAACAGCTTACAAAGAATTTAGATTTGGTTTTGGAAAAACTCATGAACCATCTTCATTCATCCCAAGTCCTACTTGTGGCCCCAATATCTTAAGAGAAATATGAAACAAATATAAATGCAAATGATTTAGTATTAAATAACCTAAAAATTATTTTAACAAACCCTATAAGCCATCTTCATTCAATTTGATATCCAAATTTCCTATGCCAAAATTCAAAAAATATTTAAGTGCAAATGAATTGAGATTCAAATGTATTTGTATAAAACATTATGTCATGCTTTGCCACATTCTAAAATGGCTTTGGTATAGACCTTGCACTTTTGTGCAAATTCATTGTCTTTGTCCTCATATTTCCTATTCCACTATAGTACTATGAACTTACAACATTTGTTACATTCCTCTTCTTCAACTATTTCTAATACATATTTGAAAATGTTCACATGGCACCAACAATTGAAGGAGTCCATGAATTGTATCACAATATGCACTATATTATAGATATATAATCTTTTATTGAATAACATGATGTCGTTCATAAAAATAAGTATAAGGTGTTGTCTTACAATATTCATTGTGCTACATAACATTTAGTAGCCTTCAAAGAAACTTCTTTTTCTCTCTTGAATCCTCATCCATGAAGTTCATTCAACTACTGCCATTTTTTAATGACACATTCATTTGATTTAATTATTTTAAAATTTGATATATAAAAGAATGTACAACACATTCTTTAGGTGCAAACAAGCAACTAATTGGAGTCAAGCATAGTTTAATGCAAATATTGTGGGATTCAAGTGAGAACATGTTTCTCAATTAAAATATTTTGAAACCTTATTGAGTTGTGATTGCTATTCACCATTGTCTTTCTTAATGCCATGTGTACCCCATACAATGTAGAATATTCCACATCATTATGTTGGAGAAGGATAGAAGAGTCACAAACTTCTAAATCTTATGTATTTTCCAAATTCTACCATCTTTTCCATTTGACACAATTCCTTTAAATAATATCTACCAAGTTTGGTTGCCAAACACTGATATACAAAATCTACATTGATTATAGAAAGAGTGAAGAATTGAATTGAATTAAAAATGTAGGGAAAAAAATTCAAGATAAAATCAAATTAATTTTCATTCTTTGAAAAATTATTAAGTACAAGTAGATACATTATGGAAGGAAAATTCAAAATTATTAATAATTCTAAATAAAATTGAAACATGTCAATTTTAATGATGAGATAGTATTTGGGTGCTATTTGATAACATGTCAATCTCCTATAATATTTGGGTGTTATTTAGAGATATCTTTGTGCAACCTACATGATACCTAGATTAAATTTGGCCATTGGTTTAATAATACAACAAGAACTCAGTCGTTTTGTAAAAAAGAACTTAAATTTCCTTCACAAGAAATACCCTTTGTGTTTTATCTATTGTGAAGTGGCAAAAAATCATGGCAATAAATAAATTGATCTCATAAACCTCATAAACCTCAAATGGATATAGTAAATATAGGCAAGCATACTCACTTCACTAGTGCTTTAGTTGATGCCAATCCAAATAGTAATATGGACCTTGTTGATTTCAAAAATTGCAAAGATTGGATTCAAAATCAAACCCCTATGTCATTTTTTCATGAAGATATCGCAAGTGCTCTACAAATTAAGAATCTTCATAATTTTCACATCCCTAATTCAAATGGAATGAATAAAAGCTTTTCATTGAGCCAAAAATATACTCCATGAGAATAAAAAATAAAAATAATAATTTCAAGTTCTTTAATTTTCTTACTGCAGCCCGGGCTTGAGCATTTTGTACTTACAGTGCATAACTTTTTCAACTATCATAAGCACCTACTGAAATAACAATTATGATCACAGAAAGTTGGTATATTTCCTTACCTTCAAAAAAAGTTTCGAAAATTCAAAGTGAAATTTGAAATCATAAAAGCTTACTGGTTAAGAAAGCCGTGACCACTGATTTGCAAATATTGTTCAAGACCTACATCAGAAAAGTTGGGCCACGCTAAATGACCCATTTCCAATATAATGGACTCCTCTGCAATAGTTTTTATCTAAACATTTTCCTAACCACGGTTGCAGTCTTATCTATCGGTCCCTAGCTAGTCTGACAATTTCTATGATACAAAATTGTCCATGTGATTCACATTGTGCTGTTTGGTTCTGTTGCTTTGCACACTCTCTCAAGAATTAAAATGAAATAATCAACTGCTCCGAGTAAAAAACACTTTTCTATTTCATGCAGAAGTCATGGAAGTCACCTTCTTATCATTCCGCATCCGCTTCCTGTTCTCTCTCTGCTCAACAGTATACTGCCTCTTCGACAGCAGGTCTTTCATGGCAATCTCTGCAGCTTCAGTGGCAGACTGTACCTTCGAAACATCAGCTTCACCTCCTTGTAGCGTGCGTAGTAAAGAGTCACCGCCGGGGACCGATGCTCCATCCAACAATAAACAGTCCCTTACGACTTGGACGTGGGTGATAGCAGCTAGAGCAATAGCGTGTGCCTGAATCTGTGCAGCAGCGACGGCGTCGGGTGTCACAAACTCATCGCCCTTCACAACAGTTTCAGCAGCCCCCGCCACCAACCAAAGGTTCTCTTTGCAGTCAAACGATATACTGCTAGGAGAGTACCCTGAAGTTACCACCTTCTGCATAAGCCAACAAATACTGATTACAAAGAGCAATAGCCGAAACAGTCAACGTAACAGAAGGAGAAGGCTTACCTATAAAGATACCCTTATGAAGCATATAAATGAAAATAAGTGGCACATATGAGTGCCAGGACCCAAGTATTAAGAAGGCCCAGTACAATTTGCAATGATCTGAAGTCAACAGTAGAGCCATTCCAGCCTAAAACTAGAGTGCATGCAATTCCAGGAACAATCTTAAAAGGATTGAACATCAAAATTGAGAGGGACCTCACCTTTAGTAGTTTCAATTTCTTCTCAGCCACATCACAAGTAAAGATGAGGACTCCCTCAAATCTGCGCACAAGTTATAGTCTTTGGCTCATATACCGGTAACATCCAGTATTTAAGAATTCTACAAGAGAATTCCTAAATCAGAACCATCACATTGAAATGGTTATCTTCGGTATATTTTCTTTGACAAGAAGAACCAATTAAAAGATTCTAATAACAATCTCTTAATTAAAAAAATCAAAATCTCCAATAATGAATTTACTTAGCCAACTAAGTGGCAAAATAGAAACAAAATCAGTGAAAAAACAGATTCATGGAGCAAAAAACATGAGAAAATAAATGAACATATTCTACAGTACAAATTTACCTCTCAAAAATAGCAGCCACTGTAGATTCAGTAGGCGAAGCAGCAACTGCAAGTACTGCTCTGGAGTCTTCTTTTGTATTGCCTACATCTCCCTGCACCGAAACTTGTCAAGCGTTTTCAGCACATCAACGCGCTACAATATGAACCAGATTCTGCGGATGATTGATTAACATGGAAGAGAAATGCTGGATCCTAATATCAATACTGCTGCATGAGGCGAATTTCAGATACCTGAGATATATCAAAGGTATCCAATAACGTTCCACTTTCGTACTCCCATAACCGAACCTGGTATCACAGCAACAAAGCGCCACTTATGACAAAATACTAGAAGTAATTGTCTAAAAAAATTGATTTTATATTTTAGCACGGCCATATACCCTTAACTCATTAGATTGTACGATGAGAGACAGGATAACTAAACAAGCAAGAGTAATCAAGTGTAAGTATTCTTCAAATTTTTATCAAACAAGAAGACAAGGACTAACGCAACTGTGAAGTGCTGAAAAGGAAGTAGAACCTCACCATACAGTCACCACCACCAGAGACAAGTAAACCTTCAGAACCTACAAATGCAAGACAAGTCACAAAACTGCAAGGATTGGGTTAAACTTGCTACATGCATATCCCAAACCTCCTAGAAAAACAACTCCACAAGCCATAGATTCTGCAAGTTCTCTTCATCCTAGTGAATGCACTGCAAGCCACCCACACCTCCACAAAGGAAGAATAAATACGAAGTGAACGACAGCACCATCACCAGTGAATCCCTTAAACTTTCAGCTACGACAGAAAAACTATGACAAATAATGATGACTATCAGTAAAGGAGAAATTCATTGTCCAACCCCTCTTAGAGAAATACAAGTCCTCCTCTTGATTAAAACCCCTTGGGAAATTCATTGTCCAAATCTGCTTGACAAAACTCGCTTGACAAAAGAACTTCCCAGCGGAGTAAGTGGGAGATTTGTACAATTTCAGGTTCATGAAGTCTTAAAGTGTTGTGAATTAACTTCTGTGAAGTTATCTACGTTATCATCTGAGTTAGAAAATCCGTCTGTGGGCAAAAACAGTCTCCCCATCAAGAGCAATTCATGGAAAATCCATGAAACATAATGTGATTTTAACGAAATATACACCATTTCAGGTAGGTAAAAGATACATACTTGGTGTGACCAAGACAATATGTGTGTATCTCATGCGCTCCTGATAGGGGTCTCTCGGGGAATCGGGTGACCTGCAATGGTAATGGAGAATGCATCAGAGCAGGACGGTTGAGCTGCTTGAATAAGAAGACATTGTGAAAGTTCTGAATCATTCAAAAGAAAAGAAGTACTAAACATTACCCGAATCTTGAAATCTCGGTCAGAGGTCACAATATACTTGCCGTCTGGCGAGCAAATCTGTGGTTCCAACAATGAGCCAATAAGAAGTTTCGCAAACATCGAAATTATCTTCTTGGACAAGATACATCCCAACACACCAGATTTTATGAGTTCGTCTTCATCAACATCCGCACGGATGCGGACAATAGCAAAATCAAAAATTTCAGGTTTCAGGTTTACAATTTGGTATTCAATACAGGCGAGAGAATACCATGTCGGTGATAATGCTGCAACAGTGAGCCAATAGCTGAACAGGCTCATCAACAGATCCCCGAGAAGTAGAAAATACGTAGACAATTCCGAACTTGTCCGCCACCATGAACCATGCACTATCGTTGCTGAAAGTGACTGCACTCACTTTCTTTGTCAGACATCTGCCATTGCATCATTCCAATTTCAGCTACGCAAACATTGCAAAACGCATCTGCAACCATTCTACCATGCATGCAGCACTTCTCTGAATAAGTTGCTCCATCCTTCACGATGAGAACCCCCCTTTCCCCCAAAAAATGCACTCTTCGTAAAATAGACAGCAATGATCAAGCACCTGCAGAGAAAGTAACCTGAAAGCTGAGAAAGAAAGAGATCCCTGCTTGCGAAATGGAAACAGTCAAATCTATTCTTGAACAAGAAGAATGCGAGAAGATTCTCAACGTACATGGTCTTGATGCACGACCAGGTCTTAGAATCCCAGAGCTTAACTCGCTTGTCATCACCCACAGTAGCAAACAATGAGCCGTTCACGTTAAAGGCAACCGATCTTATGGCATCCCCGTGCAGTGCTGGAACCGTATTATCCTTAACGTCCACTGCAGATTGCATGCTGCACCATCACCCATGCCAATCTCGTGTCAGTGACTACGTTGAAATTCAAAAGCGGTCTTAGCTTCTTCTACTATGAGTGCACTCCATCCAGAAAACCTTAAAAAATTCATTCCATTGAAGAAGTCTTATTAGGGATCCCAGTCTGAACAAAACCCTGCGAAAACAAGCTCCTAAAACCTTGACATTACATCGGCCCTAGCAGTATGAGTTTGGCACTGGAGTTCTCTTGCAAAGCTATGAATCCCTTTACCATCCGAATCCTCATTATTTCAAAAAATATCACGGTTGCAATGTCGAGGTCCAGGAATGACGGAAAGAGGACTAAATTCGGTAACTTGCGCAAATTGCAAAACAGTCCAATTGAAGAGGTTACAGTTGGTGACAGAGGAATGCAAGAGAGAGAGGACCTGAAATCGAAGATGCGGAGGTGAGCGCCAACGGCAACAACACCACACGCACCATCAGGGCGCATGGAGATCAAGGCGGGGGCCACACTCTTGCTCTTTACGTGTGGGAGCGCCATGGCATCGTGCCCCGCCGCAAGGGGGAAAACCATTCGAGAGAGAAAGCTAGAAGAATGGAGCACCAGTTTGAAAATTGAGATTTCTCTCCTGAAAACTGATGAAAATTCTTGAGAGAACTTGACAATGCATCAGAATTGACCGACTAAGTTACAAAAGAAGAAGAGCGACCCCAACTTCTTGTGATGGATGGACACCTGGAATAAGAATCACATAAAAATTGACAAAACCTAACTAGAAGGCACAAACCCCTAACTATAGCTCTGTTTTCGCGAAGCATTTCCAAGTGCTGAACCTCAATTTTCGCTGAGGACTGAAACAACAGCAAAGGAACAGGTCTGCGTACGACGAGATTCAGCGCACATGGAGAAGACGGTTTCAGGGTTTGTTTAGGGTTCCTCACCTCTGCGAGTTGATGATCGGCGTTGCTCTGGTGAAGAAATTCCCAGCAAAAAGGGTAGTCTGCTCTTGAAGCGCCCTTCTCAGAGCTGATTGCCTTTTCGGGAAAGCTAAACTCCTTGAAACAGTTTTTAATTTTTGGTAAATTTTTGTAGGAATAAAAATGGAATTGATGTCTAACCCAAGTCGTTTTATATTTTTGGGACCTTTGTGAAATTAGTTACAAATTTTTTAAGCTGAAACGTAATGATCACTAAAAAGCGACCACCTCATGAAATGTGCATGAATGGTACACTGAAGAAAGCAAAATGTACCTTTGTGTTAGTGGTCGCTTTTAGAGAACAGTTGTTTAACTTTAGAACATACTACCTTACATTTAGGAAAACCTTACAAGTTGGCATCATTATCAATTGTCACCCTAATTAGAGCACATTATCAATTAGATAACACATACATTGAAATGGTTAAAGTTTCTATATGTAATGGATCATCTCAATAAGCATATGAACAAGGTATCTTGATGGATGGAGGTTATCTATTCTGCAGAAGAATCTATGGGAATGGGTGGTCATTTAAAAACATGCCAATTTAAAAACAGGTCATAATTAGATGCAACTATTTTAGTCAAAAAAATGGCATATGATTACAACTCTATGATCACAAGATAACTAAATTACTCATATATGCATAGTGAATAGTCACAATTGTTGCCTACATATACAATTACTATAGATTTTGCATTGATTTGTAGGCAAAATTCTATATTAAAATAATGCATTCTACGGATTTTGTTATGTAATGAGGCATTCTACAAGGAATAAGTTATTAGAAACATAGAGCATGTGAAGAAAGTTAAGGGAGCATCCAAATAAAGCTTCTAGGACAAGTACCAATTTATTTTTTAAACTTTTTGAACACATGTAACCATAGGATCTTGTAGTAAACTAGTTTGAGAACATGTGGAAAAAATTTCAGGAATTTCCACCATGTAGATTGCAAGATATTCGCATTTGAATTGGAAAATTCACTTTTTTTGGCCCTGCGAAAACCGGGCAGCTGCACTTCAGATGGTCACATGTGTATGAAAAAATGCCCGAAATGGTAGTCACTCTTTGGGTTCATTCTTGAAGGCAATCTGGCAACATGCTTGAAAATTTTCAAATCATTTGGAATTGTACAACATATAGGAAAAAATAGTAAGTAGAAAGAAGTAGAAAATGATTCAAAACACTAAATTGTTAACATTTTATTCATGAAATTGAAAAATCCCAATCCCAATGGTTGTAATGTTGTAGTAAACAATCTACACCTAATGTTTTTATTTATTTTCCAAAATATTTAAAATTAAATTAAATAAAGGGCTTCAAAGTTAATCTTAGAGTAGAGATTCCACAACTACCCAGAAACTACCCGCAAATTTAAACTCCCATAACTTTTACCTCATTAATCCAAATGTAATTATTCAAAGCTTTCCATATATATAAAGATCTACAGAACCAATTTCAAATTTTAATTTTAAGAAAAAGTGAATTTTCAAGAAGTTTTTTTTTCTGCCCGGGCTGCCCGGTGAGCAATGAAAACAACAATCATACCATAACTTTTTAACCATGTAGTCAAAAGTTATGAGAATTGTTGGGCCTTAAAGCTACTCCTTGGGCACATATTGTGTGAAAAATTCAAAGAAAAAAAAACAACAACTCCATTCATAGTGAGTTGCCCAAAATTGCTATGTTGCCAAAAAACGTAGTTTAGTGCTTTAGGAGTTATTTCAGTACATGTGGTCTGAATTCAAGGATTTCTGCATATTTGGGTTTCAGTTTTGTTAAGAACCGTAGTGTGAACGCTCACCATAATATGGTGAGTGACACGTGTCATGAGGATAAGGTGAATTCTTTATGACCAATAGGAGAAGACAACTATTCATTGTCTCTCTCCTTTCTTCATTGTATATACTTCAAACTCCCTAATGAAGTTTAGTATTCTTTGAGTGTATTTTGAGTGTTCTTATTGCTTTGTGATTTTGTTTCGTATTTTATTCTCAACACGTTATCAGCACGCTCTCAAGCTATCGTCTGAATGATCTCACGTTTTATGTTTCAAATTTTCAGCTTTGTAGCTTCTACCTTTGTTGTTATGTGTTCTCCCCAGGCTCTTCCTCTCTTGGGTTTATTTTCAGTTTTTCTTTTATCTTCATTTCTCACTCCAAACCCTAATTTTTTTTCAAACCCTAATTTTTCCACGAAGCCATTTTCATTCTACATCATGACTACTTCGACAATTTTGTCGCTACATCTACGACAATACCGGTGGCTGCTACTATTATTGAGCCGCCAAGACTTCAACCTCTTCTTTTTACACAACTGGCACCTGACCGCAGCAATTATCTATTATGGGCGAGGACGGTCAAAGCACATATATTTGCCAAGGGACTATCAGACGCTATTGTTTTTGACACTATTCCCATTGTAAGTGCCATTGATCCTACTGCTATAGGTTCCACTATACCTGCTGCCACTGTTTCTGCTTCCATTTCCTGAAAAGCTTTACTTTTGCTTCGTCGCCATGTTGTTCCTACATTACAACATCAATATTTAGAGATAGAAAAACCAGATGAGCTTTGGCAGAAGCTCAAGTCTCGTTTTGACCATCAGAAAACGATGTTCCTTCCTAGAGCTCTCCACAATTGGACGCATTTACGAGTGTTGGACTTTCCAACACTTGTTGCTTTTAACAATGAATTGTACTGCATCATATCACAATTACGATTGTATGGTCAATCCATTACCGAACAGGAAATGATTGAGAAAACTCTCTCAACATT
This sequence comes from Antitrichia curtipendula, assembly GCA_951230915.1. NCBI lineage: Eukaryota > Viridiplantae > Streptophyta > Bryopsida > Hypnales > Leucodontaceae > Antitrichia > Antitrichia curtipendula. Next base: position 3,403,217 of record OX579639.1, on the reverse strand, counting down.
TCCACCAGTTTCTACTGTACTTGCCCAGCAGTATAGAAACATGAAATTTGATAATCACTCAGATCTCATGTCTCCATTACTTCTTGCTGAAAAGCAAAACGAGATCCTTCTGCGCAATGTAGAGGCCCGCCCTATTGGGACTACAGTTCCTGAGTCTCATGTTGTCAAGGTTTCTCATGTCAAACCTAAGACACACAAGTTCAAGAAACATTGTTACAAACAATCTCATAGTCATAGTCATGCGCACAAGAAGAATACTAATTCTTCTTCTCAAAACCATGGTAAACGTCAGTCAGAGACGCGTACTTGTCACAAATGTGGTAGAGTTGGCTACTTGCCAAATGTTTGCCGTACATCAGACTATTTTGTCAAGATATTCCAAGAAAACAAGAAATTTCGAGCTCAGGGTCGTGAAACTCATTCCATGGACGCGTCTATGGACCCGTTTGGAGCTGAAGAGTTTGAAACACATGTTGTTGAGGATACCTCTACTGGTGAGTCTTGCGATGCGCTCCTTGACTCTGCAACTATGCATACTATTTTACAAAATAAACAATTTTTTGATGTTGATAATCTTTCAACTTGGTAAATCAAAAATTTAATAACTATGGCTGGATCAAATGTGTTTCGTTTCCAGGAGGGACCTGCAAAGGTGATTTTGCCTGAGGGCACCACCATAACATGCATGTATGCAATGTTTTCTCCCTCTGCGCCTCGAAGCCTGATCAGCTATCGAGATATCCGCACCAATGGTTTTCATTTCTTGACCAAAACTATAGATAGGCGAGAGGCTCTGGTGTTTGTACAAAACAATAAAGTAGTGGAAACAACCTTTGCTGTGGCAAGTGGCTTGTATCGGATTCCAATCCGACCACCAACTGTATCTAGTTTTCATGTATCTTCTAAAGATAATAAAACTTCCCTTTAGCACGGAAGATTGGGCCATCCAAGCTCAACTTTGTTTCGAAAAATTATTCCTTGTGTTATTGGTCATAACTTGCAGCCAGCAGATGTCAATTCTATGACATTGTGTCATGCATGTGTACAAGGCAAGTTAATTGCCAGGCCATTTTCATAGAAACTTCCCCATGAATTGCCATCAATGTTATCTAGACCACAAGGTGATATTTGTGGCCCAATATCACCTATGTCTAGACCATTCCGATATTTTTTGGTTTTGGTGGATGCATCGGGCAAACAATCGCATGTATCGTTATTATCATCTAGAAATTTGGCTTTTGCCAATTTACTTTCTATATTGATCCGTTTCAAAGCTCATTTCCCTGATTATCCAATCCAAACATTACGAATGGATAACGCTCAAGAGTTTCGGTCAAAATCTTTTGAAGATTATTGTACTGCTACGGGGATTGACTTAACTTATTCTATTTCATACGAGCATGCTCAAAATGGTTTAGCGGAGTCTTTTATCAAACGGATCCAGCTCATCACGAGGCCTTTGCTTCTTCATACAAATTTGCTCGCATACATGTGGGGACATGCAGTTCTACATGCTGCAACTTTAATTCGACTCCGTCCTTCATCTATGGAGATTACTTTTTCACAAGAACTTCTTTTAGAACACGCTCCTAATATATCCCATTTGCGAGTCTTTGGATGTCGTGTTTGGGTTTCAATTGCAGAATCTCAACGTCGTATTATTGGTGCTCATCGCCAAGAAGGCATCTATGTTGGATTCGACTCTCCCAGCATTATTCGCTATATCAACCCTTCTACTGGTACATTACTCCGTGCGTGTTTTGCAAACTGCCGGTTTGAAGAAGACGTATTTTCATCTTTGAAAGGAACAACATCTATTCAAGAAACTTCTACAAGTCTTACTTTTCAAGCACCTCAAACATTTACATCAAATCCTGATCCACGGACATCTTTAGTCGAAAATGAAGTTGCCAAAATTTTGCATTTGCAAAAGATAGCGGATCAGACACCCGATGATTTTAATGATGCGCCACGAATTACAAAAACTCCATTGAATGAAGCTCGAAATCTTCCTACTCGAGTTTTTGTATCAGAGACTATAACCATACTTATTCTCCAACATATGGGCAAACGGACTCGTGGACTAGATAAGCAACCACGTAAACGCAAGACAATCTTTGATGCTGCTAATCCTTCTCTACCTACAGCAACCACTGCCAATTTTACTCATCCGTCTACTTCTCAAGAAGAAATGTCTAAGTTGAACACAGAATTATCTGTGATGTACTCCGATACTGGTCACGTATGGGACAGAGCAAGTATTGACATCGATGAACCATTCATTTCTATGATTGTGGAAAATCTTTCTTGCGAAAAAGATGATCTCCAATCCCGTACTATTGAAGAAGCAATGTGCCGCTTAGATTGGCCAAAGTAGAAAGCTGCTATTAAGGAGGAGTATGCTTCTTTGAACAAAAGACAAGTGTTTGGACCTATCGTGGACAATCTTACTACTCGACCTCTTGGATACAAATTGGTATTTGTACGCAAACGCAATGACAAGGGTCATATTATTCGTTACGAAGTTCGTTTGGTTGCTCAAGGTTTCACACAAAAGTTTGGTATTGATTATGATATTACTTATTCTCTAGTTATGGATTCCATCACTTTTCGATATCTTCTAGGAATGGCAGTTCATGCCTATCTTGAGATGTGTCTCATGGACATAGTGACAACCTATCTTTATGGCTCACTTCATGCAAATATTTACATGAAAGTTCCTCCTGGTCTTGAAACCACCAGCCCAAGTCCATCTATTTCAGGCAAACATCGTGGCGTTAAATTACAACGTGCCTTATATGGTTTGAAACAATCTAGACGTATGTGGTATCAACGACTCCGGCAATTTCTTATTGAACATGGTTTTATAAATGATGTCTTATTTCCATGTCTCTTTATTAAAAAGAACAAAGATGGATTTGTTATTATTGTCGTTTATGTTGATGACTTAAACTTTGTGGGCACCAAATCTGCATGTACTGCAGCCACTCAGCTTCTTATTCGTGAATTCAAGATGAAGTTACTTGGGAAAACTACATTTTGCATTGGTTTACAAGTTCTTCATATGAAAGATGGTAGTATTTTTCTTTCACAGTCCACCTATATCAATCGAATCCTCAAAAAATTCAATATGATTGACGCCTATCCGTTGTCTACACCTATGGTTGGTCGTAGTGCAAAAGAAGATGATCCCTATCGCCCTTGCGAGGAGGAAGAAGAAACATTGGGTGAACAATACCCATATCTCGCAGCGGTTGGAGCACTCTTGTATTTAGCTACGTCTACTAGGCCTGACATTGCATTTGCAGTTAGTGTCCTAGCAAGGCATAGTTCCCGGCCTACACTATGACATTGGAATGGTATCAAACATCTTTTCCGTTATTTGAAAGGAACTGAAGATTTGGGACTTCATTACTCTCGATCAGTGGATCCAACATTAGTTGGATATGCTGATGCTGGATATAGATCTCATCCTGCAACATCTAAATCTCAAACAAGCTATGTTTTCTTACGACATGGAGTTGCAATATCTTGGAAATCTGTAAAGCAGACTATTACTGCAATATCATCAAATCATGCAGAAATTATTGCTTTAAATGAAGCATCTCGAGAATGCATCTGATTAAGATCGATTGATAAGTTCATTTGAACAAACTGTAGATTATTTTATGATAATTCTCCAACTGTTTTATACGAAGACAGTAGTGCTTATGTTACTCAAATGCAAGCAGGTTTTATTAAAGGTGATCGCACAAAGCATATTGATCCAAAATATTTCACCTATACTAATGATTTGATTACCGACAAAGTACTTGAAACTAAGAAAATTGCATCAGCAAATAATCTTGCTGATCTTTTTACCAAGGCTCTTCCATCATCTACTCATTGTTGACATGTCCAAGACATTGGAATGCGGCGGCTTAACATTTTGGAACAAGAAATTCAATAGATTTTTATTATGAAATTTATTGATCCTTTTTATATCCTTCCATAGATTTTTTTCCATTGGGTTTTACTATGAGAATGGATTGATAAAGGAGTTATACACTTTTTCCTTCATCTGTGGTTTTATCCTTGAATATAACCAAGGTTTTAATGAGGCAACAACTGTAAATTTTTAAGATTACGGAAATTTTCAGATAGCAAAAGGTAGGGTTGTGGTGAGAACCACAGTTTGGGGTTCAATTGTGGAGCTTGTTAACCATCTTGGGGTGTCCTGCATCTTGTCACATCACAGCTCAGGGGTGGGATAGTGGGTCGACTGTTATTTCTGCCTCACTAGCATGCCAAGCCGCGGGTTTCCCGAACCAGTCAACGAGGCCGACGAGGATCGAACCGCGGATCGGTCGGTTAACCACCGACGTATGAAACCAATCGACCAAGTCCACGACTTGGCGACTGAAATCGACATTTAGTCAATTTTATTGCTTACATCAACCAGCTCATATCGGTTATATTGTTTTATTTTGATTTACTAATATTATGTCGAGCGAGGAGGAGTGTTAAGAACCATAGTGTGAACGCTCACCATAATATGGTGAGTGACACGTGTCATGAGGATAAGGTGAATTCCTCATGACCAATAGGAGAAGACAACTATTCATTGTCTCTCTCCTTTCTTCATTGTATATACTTCAAACTCCCTAATGAAGTTTAGTATTCTTTGAGTGTATTTTGAGTGTTCTTATTGCTTTGTGATTTTGTTTCGTATTTTATTCTCAACAAGTTTCACCTCTTTTCAGGACCCAAGACCTGTAAGGTAAACCAGCCTATGACAGGCCAACTGTCTAATGCGGACATCTACATAACCCCCCCCCATTACAGTCCATTTCAGATTTTTGCTTCTACAATTTAATTAGGTTGGTTAGTGGCCCACATTAGTGCATTAGGTGATTGTGATAGAATTAGTAATGACTGTCATAGGACACTTACACATTGTGAGTATAAACTCATCATAAAGAGTTGTTTTTTTATTCCTTTGTGTGATGGCCACATTAAAAATTCTTGTGGTTGAGTTAGGAAATCTGAAGACTGCATTAGGTGGTAAGATGACCATCATGAAGACATGTTTTATTGATTTCAGATAGTCTACAGACTGTTTTGGAAAAATACTTAAAAAATTCATAACAAATTCCTACTTTGTCCAAAAACTAAACTTTTAACTGCTTCTTTCATTTCTCAAAGTTGTCTCTGCTAGAAAAACATCTGATTTTATTTTGCTAATGGCAACATACCAAATCAGTCATTCTGCCTGTCATAGGTTGGTTTACCGTAATTTCCAAAAAAATTGGCATCATTTAAAAAAAAAATTTATTGACGAACACGTCCTGCAATTCCCTCGTCTTCAGCAAAGTCTAACTCGGATGGATGAGAGTTTCAACAGACATGCGTGGATGAATGAATCTCTGTCTGTGTCCTCCGACTCTAGTAGGGAAGAAGGACCGCTTCCAATTTCTCATTCCAGCTTCTCTCCGCACCATCGTTTCCCGTTTTCTCATCTTCCGCGGAACTATTCCCACGCCCCCGCACTTAAGTTGCTGCTCCTCTCATCTCTTGCCGCGAGTTCGTTCTTCAGGCTTTTGAATTTCGCTGTCGTTTCATCCAATTTTCAAAACAAATTTTGCGCGCTCAGGTGCGTTCCTCAATTAGCTGTGTCAATTGCTTTTGCGCCGACGCAAGCGTTTCAGTAGATTGTTATTTTGGTACGTGCTTTGGTCTGGAGTATCGCTCTCGTTTATATTGAAACTTGTGCGAGTATCCTTGGGCAGTGGAGTTCGGGAATGTGTTGCAGAATATAATTTGGTTTGGCATGAAGTGGATTTTCGATTCCGGTCTATGATGTTGTGTGCTGTGATGTTTGTGACGGTTTTTTTTGGGGGGGTGGGGGGGGGGGGTGTTTAAGAAGTCTTGGCGTCTGAGGAATCTTTTGTGAGGTAGGGGTTGGAGGTGTACTCTGACGTTAGGGTCACGTTTGGATGCTAGTTGGAGCCCTCGGGTTGGTTCTTAGGTTATCGAAGCAGTTTCATGTTCTTATGATGATTTCGATTTCGAATTTTGTCTGGATATTTGGATTAGTACTCGTGTTTGAAAGTTGTTTGTATTCTTGGGCGAGGTTAAGGGTTAGAGACGGAAATTGTCACGGAGTATTGTTTGGTTGTAAGGGATTTCCAATCGTGGTCTGTGATTTGTCTTCCGAGATTTTCTTTTCTCTGGGTAGGTTCTTGAATGTTAGGGGTGAAGAATCATTTGAAACGGACGGGTTAGGAGGCGTTCTCTGATTTTAGGGTTCTAATCTGCATGCTTATGGAAGCCTGCCCTAGGTTATTGCAGTAGTTTCAGGTTATTATCGCGGTTTTGATTTCGTCGGGCTGACGTCAAGTTTCGCAGGAAGGTGGTGTAAGTGCTTTTTATTCTTTGCAGGCTCCTCTCTCGGGATCTCTGAACATGGCTGAGAAGCGCGTAAAGCTGAAGAGCTGCGATGGTGAGTTGTTTGAGGTTGACGAGGCGGTGGCATTTGAGTCTCAGACCATGAAGAACATGATTGAGGACACGGGCATCGATAACCCTGTTCCGTTGCCCAATGTGACCAGCAAGATCTTGGCGAAGGTGATTGAATATTGCAAGTATCACGTGGAGAACCAGAAGACGGGTGAAGACAAGCCTGCTACTCCTGAAGATGAGATTAAGGCGTGGGATGCCGAATTTGTGAAGGTGGATCAAGCGACTTTGTTCGATCTGATCCTGGTATGCAATTTCCCTCCAGTTGTGTGGTGTGAAATTGTATTGTTTCGTCTGTGGGTGTACATCAGCATACTGGGGATACCATACATCACCTTCTCTGCCAAGGCCTTTCCCCTTCGTGAACCTCTATTTTAGCATCTTGCGTGTCGTTATTAATTCCGATTCTGCGTTTATATATTTGCCGATGGTGCATTTTAATTTGTTGATGTGTTTTATTTGAGTCGTTGTTTTTACCTGCATTGGTGTCGTGCTGTAAGTACTTATTGTAGGTGCGTCGCCGAATTTGACATCCCTGTTGTTTCTGTTTTGCTCAGGCGGCGAACTACTTGAACATCAAGAACTTGCTGGACTTAACCTGCCAAACTGTGGCCGACATGATTAAAGGCAAAACCCCTGAGGAGATTCGAAAGACGTTCAACATCAAGAATGACTTCACTCCCGAGGAGGAAGAGGAAGTCCGAAGAGAAAACCAATGGGCCTTCGAATAGGCTTCCAAGTGCACATCACAGGACGTGTGGAGTCCGTGTGCGTTGGTTGGAGCTTGAAGCCGTGGCTAGTTTTTTTGTCCTGTTTTGTATTCCTATGTCCGTAGAGCCCAGCTGAGAGAGCGTGTTGGACTTGAGATTGACGCCATGGGGAGGTTTTCTGACGTTTTGCATATTTAGCTTCCCTCTCCTTTGAATGTATGCGCAGGTTGTTTCAGGGCTATTTGATCTATTCCTTTTGATGAAAACAGTTTAGTTGCATTGTAAGTATGTAAAGTCTTCCTCCAGTCGGCCAGTCGATGGTCATCTCGAAGATTTGGAACATTAAATCGGGAGGGATCTTTAATGACATGACGCTGACTTTGTTTTTTTTTGTTGCTGAAATATGCATCTTTTGTTCCATTGCTTCTTTTTGTTTGTTCTGAACGACCCTGTGGCTTACCTATTGTGATAGCTTTTCGATACTGGATATATTTCTGTGTATCAGTTTGGATTTCGATTTGGAATGTTGAGTCCCGTTGTGCGTGTGAAGTCTATCCCATTGTATTGGCAGCCCGTAACCCTGAATGGACGGGCCTATGATCTCCCTTTTAAACCTTCAAAGCCCTTCGGTATGTATGCTCTCATTTTTTGACTATGTATGAATGAAGTTTGTTGTATCTTAGTTGTAGGGGAGAAGTCCGTAGGAAAATCCGAAAGTGGATGCTAAAGCGGATACTGAAATTTTTTTCGAAATTAGTTTTCTAATTTTTCAGTTTTTTCAATTTGAATGTAAACAAGGATCTTGCATACCCCTTACAAAAACAACCGGGCCTAAGGAGGGCCGTTTTGGGTGGTGGGAGTCTGTAGTTCACTGGCTTCCAAGAAGACGGGTACAGTTCCCAAGAAAATGCACTGTGCGAACTCATCAGGAATGGACGGTAATGATTCCCCATGATGGGAGAATGATGGCGACGCTGCTGCGCGCCAAATCTGACGTCACCGTCTCTGCTGTTCTTGTGGCGGGAAGCGAAAATGGATAATGAGGGAATGCAGCGTGTTCTTAATCAATGCACTGTAGTTCGGCACTATGCAAATTAAATTGCGAATACTGAGTGAAGATTAGTGGTCACCCTAATTCACTCGTGAGGACGACTGCTGCACAATCCTGAGCTCTGTAAGTTAGTCCGTAGACTCCCGTTGGAGTTTGTCCATCTTGAAGTTTTTCTTCTTCACGAGATCACGGTTTACTTTCACTCAGAGATTGAATCACACCTCATTGTAGGATCAACTTTGAGCTATCTGGAACGTCAATTTCGTTAATTTCACATAGTCCACTCCTTTTCTTCCTCAGAGTCTGCATTTCACGAGCTTTGAATCTGCAGAATAATTCCGCCTTGCAGATGATCTCACTTGTGAACAATAGCATCACGGAAGTCCAGTTTTCAAATACAACAAATTTGCTACATGCTGTCAATACTATTCTATTGAATCATCTCTTGTACGTTCAAAATATTTCCTGAATTCTGCTTGAGTGCTCCAAGACCTCCTTCTATATTAATGACAGATGTCAAGTCTTTTTTGGGACCAAATGAATCTAAAATTCTGAGACCAAATGGCTCTAAAATTTCTTCGAATGGATTCTATTCGCAGCCTCGGTGGGAACCCCTACTGCAATGATCCTCAAACGAGTCTTCAGCTACAAATCTGTTGCTCAGATTCTAACCAGATCTTGACAAGACGTCATTAAAATATGCCCTCCATCTGGTTGCTTTTGTAATACCGAAATTTGGATTTCATTTATTTCTTTATTTTGTTTGGATTGGAGAAGATTGAAAGTCCTAAATTCATTCCTTTTTACAAAAAAATTGTCATGCTTTTGCTCCGTCTCCTTAATTAATCTTGCCTTGCATTTGGTAATAGGAACCACTACTGCCACTGCTGCCAAAAGCAAAAACAACAACAATCGGCTCATCATTTTGTATGTACGTACATAGCCGTGGGCGCTGTTTTTTGATCGGAGGTTTCAGCAATAGCTTTAGCGCATGCATTTCACGAAGTCGTTTATATGGTATATACATATATATATACCTGCTATTATGGTGGTTGTGACCTGTAGCGTTTGTTCGCAATTTTGCATTTATCAGAGTTATTACATTAAAAATTTACAAGACTTCCACCCGAGCATTACAGTTTGAGGCCCATGATTAATTAGCGATTGATAAGCTAGAATTTGGTAGAGAACACAACTTGACCTTGCCTTTCATCTCATGGCAGGAGATGGGGGAGAAAGTAGAGACCAGCTGCTGCAGAGTCATTTGTCACGAACCGGCTCTCTCGAAGGTTCTGGAAGAAGAACCAGTTGAGCAAGCTAGGAGCAGGCTCCATTGTTAGCACTCAAATAACTGCAGAGATCTAATAACTTATATTCCAATCTTCCTCGGGCTTCAACATGATCCGTGAGTCACACGGCCTTTGTGAGAATCACAGCTTTTAGACGTCTTCAATTCCGAAATGGCCCAGTTGTATCGATTGAGTGATGAAAACGCCTACCAGGTGCAGGCATGGATTGCCGGAAAGTATAAACCTTTGATTATTCGAGGAAATGCATTGCATAACCAGGTTTCATGCAATAGTTTTCCAGAGAGAAGACAGGCTCGTGAAACGCATTTGGATCTGTCGCTTGATGGTTCACTATACCCATGCGCCCCGAGCTCTTGAAAACATCCAAGAATTCAGTCACCAGCACAGTTGTTAGAATATGTAGCTGAAGGTGAGAATGGACTTCTTGGATATGTTCATAGATTGGAGAGGAGTACACTAAAATTGGTAAATAGCGTTGGCTACACTAGTTGTCATCAATAACACTAATTGTGATTTGCAAGGTTAGTGTTAGAACATTATTTACCCATTCTAACACTATTTTAGCTTTATAGTAAAATTTTTGACTACGGGAGGCAGAAATATTACATGTAATTTAGCCCATGTGGAGGGCCCTGCGTGTTCCCCAGGGTTTCCAGAATTTCGAACTGTCTGGAACTACGCCGCAGCAGCTGCGAGACGTGGCAAAGAAACTGCCACGTCATATAAAAAAAATTCAATTTTATTTTATTTTTTTGTTCATTTTATTTTTTTATTTTTTTCTTAAAATTTCTGACAGCAGACGTTCTTTTACTGCCAGGGGAACAACACCGGGAACAGGCCCAAAACGCATAGTTGTCACATTGAACAAGTTACTATTCATTTTATGTCTTGTAGGACGAGTTACTATTCATCAAATGTACTTCTCAAGTACATTTGATGAATAGTAACTCGTCCTACAAGACATAAAATGAATAGTAACTTGTTCAATGTGACAACTATGCCGAAACGGCCCTCCACACCCCCCAAAAATACATTTAATGTTAGAGTTTCCTAAAAAAGGATCAGAGTTTGACAGCAAGAGTTAAGTGCCCTTACACTATTTTCACATAAGTTGGAAAATAGTATTGGAGGTAAAAATAGGGAACAACACTAATTATCACCCAACTCTATTTACCAATTTCAATGTAGTGGCGGAACTCCAACCCTTGTGCGTCAAAAGAATAATATTAATCTTTACAATCCTTATATTTGTACACTAGCCTACTTGTCCTTTCTCCTGGAGATGCACTGCTAGCCTTCACATGTTGGGATGCAAAGCCTATAATGTTACTTTGAAAGAATTATATTACTGAAAGCAAACCTATATTGTGAATATTATAGAATAATGCAGAGATACAAGTCTGGTCCTCTTATGTTGGCTTTGAGGACCAAAGTAATGATTTATAAGGAAAATTTAAAGGCATATGTACATGTTTCATTGTTAGAGGTTAAATTCTTTGATTTATGCAAGATAGATTCTTGCAAAGCATTTGCTAAGGATGTTTTCAAGCGCTTAGGCTCTTCTCCACAGTTAACCTCTAAAAGCCCATTGTCCCTTCGGGGGACAAACGCATTTTTGGGCAGGTACCTACGGGCTGCAGTTTTTTTCTGATTTTTTGAAACTTTTTTTGGAGGTAGAAAAGCTGATTATCTACATGGGAATACAATTTTTTTCACAACCGGTGCCTGGTAACAAAAGTTATGACCAAATAAGCTCAAAACAGGGGACGGGGGGCAGCACGGGCAGCAAAAAAAAATTGCACTTTTTTATTTTTTATTTTCTTGTAGTATTTTCTTCTCATAGATTATATTTTTGTCTATCTATAAAGCTTTGATTCATTTCATTTGGATTTGTTATGAGAAAGTTATGGACATTCTTGTTTTTCGGGCAGTTAGAGCATCTTTTTGAAAAAAATAACTTGTAGGATTCATTTCTAAATGCAATTTTTCAAATTTTTCAATTTTTTTTTTTTTTCATGGTTTAGTTTACTTGCTAGAACAATCTTACCATAGGGATTAGTGCATTTTAATTCCATCTAAAATATATTAATACTTTAGATTTTCCTTCTATCTTGTACCTATTTCTCCTTAACAATTTTTTTAATAATGAAAATTATGTTTTTTTTATTTTATTATTTTTAAGTAGACTCTCAACTCAATTCTCCACTATAAAGATTTAAAGCTCAAAACTCTGTAGTGCAAAAATTTTAAGTTAAAAATGTTCGAAGTCAAAAAATCCAGTCCCACAATGTGCTGAAAAATTTGTTTTTTTCACTTTAAACGTAGATATCTTGCAATCTGTGCGGTCAAGAATTCTGAATTTTTTTTCACACATTCTCATACTAGTTAGGTGTAAGATCCTACGGTTAGATGTGCAAAAAAGACATTTTTAATTTTTTTCACTCTTTGCTAAAAAAGTGGCAGTTTTGGGTGTTTTTTGGCAGAAAAAAGGCCTTGGGCCTTTAGGGGTTAAACCCTAATTTATTTGTTGAACATTGACAATTGTAATTTTTTTGTTTGTTTGCTATTCTTAGAGACAAGCCTTAAATGCAATGAACCTTGGGGTAATATCTTGTTGGTAATTCCCAAAATGTTCATGTCATCACGCCTTTGTTGTTGGTTATTGTGGGAACAAATCTGTTAGGGATCCATTCATGTCGACACTCTTACATCATGAACCAAGGTTTCTCATATTAATAATATTCATAAGTAAACAAGATGACAAGTGAGAGGAAAGGCCTCCTCTCACTTGCTATAAGGAAGACACCATAACCGTTCTAACTACCTCCTTGCTAAGCACTAGTAAGTCCAGACAAGTGTCTACTCGTAACATTATTCCCCCCGTAAGGTCTAAGGGCGCGGGCCCTCCTCCTAAGCGAGGTTGATCCTACCGCATCCGGGTGCCGGCAATGGAAATCTCGAACCGCGTCAGCCGCATTCTACAGATTCTCCACTGGTTCCCAAGAGTTTTCCTCGGGTCCATATCCTTCCCAACTGATTAAATACTGTAGCTTCCGCCACCGGCCGTGCACCCGAGAGTCCAAGACAGCATGGACCTCCCACTAAACATCCCCGTCGGCCGTAATAATCGGCGGAGGAGGTTGTCGACGCCGCCCCTCGATGGTGTCCTCGTGGTGCCCTTGTAGAAGATTAACGTGAAACACATCATGAATTCGGAGGGTGTTGGGGAGTTTAAGCTTGTAAACCAAGTCGGAAAGCCTGGCAATAATTGGAAATGGGCCGAGGAATCGTGATGCCAATTTCTTGGAAGGAGCTGTAGTTGAAATATTCTCATGTCGTAGGAATACCTTCTCACCAACTTGGAATGTGGGTTGAATCTGTACTCCTTGGTTGTAATAGCGTTGGGCTCGCACACCTGCAAGGTCAATCATAGTCTTCACCTCATTGTGCACCTCTTGAAGGTGCCTTATGCGGTCCTCTGCTGCCAGAACGGTGGTCGAGGTCGGAGTAGTGAAAGATAATACAGGATGATATCCGTATGTTGCATAAAACGGGGAGAAGCCGGTCGATGAATGAGTGGAGTTATTATATGCAAATTCCGCTAACGGAAGCAAGTCGGCCCAGTCATCCTGACTTCGAGTAGTGAACATATGCAAATATTGTTCCAAAATCTGGTTTATTCTTTCTGTTTGCCCGTTGGATTGAGGATGGAACGCCGTAGTTGTAGAAGGATTAATACATAGTAGTTGACATAAGCGGCGCATGAACTTTGAGACAAAAACAGCCCATCGGTCAGAAATAATGTTTTGGGGAGTACCGTGAAGTTTCCATATGTGTTGTAAATATAGTGACGCTGTGCCATTAGCACCAATGGTTTCTGTCGTAGGAATAAAATGAGCCAGCTTGGTATTTTTGTCCACCGCCACTAATATAGAATCATAACCACTGCTCATAGGAAGTTTAACAATAAAATCCACTGTTACTTTTTTCCAAGGAGCGGCGGCGGCGGGAATAGGTTGCAAAAGCCCGTAGCGAGCATGGTGGGTGGGCTTGGAACATTGGCAAGTGTCATAGCCATCGACGTAGCGGTGAACGTAACGGCACAATGTTGGCCAATAAAAATCCCGAGACACCAGCTCGAGGGTCTTTGCACGTCCTTGGTGGCCTGCAGTAGGGGCGTCGTGGCGAGAGCGCAAAATTTGACGGCGGAGTTCCTCATGGTCGGGAACAAAAACCGCCCCTTCAAAACGGAGAAGGTCGTCCTCCCATGTGTAAGCCTGAAATCGACGGCGAATGTCTGCAGGTGCTGCTTCCGGGTTGCTTTCAAAGAATGCCAATATTGGCCTAAGCTTGGAGTCCTCTCTCAGGCTTGCCTTTATCTGAGTAAAGATGCACGCGTCGGTCCACACCGGCTCAAGTTTTTCCAAGTAAGCTAGGCGTAGGAAAGGCCGAGGCTTTTCATCTGTCCCATCCGTGACATCTACGCGTCGAGATAATACATCTGCCCTTCCATTCAAAGATCCTGGCCGGTGGTGAATGGCCAAATCAAAGGCCGAAAGCATCTCAGACCAACGAGCTTGACGCCTGTTGAGGTGTTTCGTAAATAGAAATTGTTCTAAGTTTTTATGATCGGAAATGACACGAATCTGGTGGGGGGAGCCCTCTAGGTAAACGCGCCAATCTTGGAATGCTAGCACAATGCTCAAGAGTTCCTTGTCGTAAATGTCATAGTTTTTTTTCAGCTGGGTTCATCTTAGAGCTCCGATATGCACATGGATGAAGATGTCCATCGTCACCCCTTTGAGACAGGATGCCCCCAGTGGCTGTGTCGGAAGCGTCTGTTTCTACCACAAATGGTTGCTCGAAGTTGGGGTGGATTAATACCGGGGCCTTGAGGAACCGGGACCGAAGATCTGTGAAAGCAGCATCGGCTGTAGGGGTCCACTGAAAGCGCTGGCCTTTTTGTGTTAAGTTTGTCAGGGGAACTACAACGTGTGAATAGTCCACTATAAAGCGTCTGTAAAAATTTGTAAAACCAAGAAACGCTTGGAGTTCTTTCACTGTTGTTGGAGTCGGCCAATCCTTAATAACTTGAACTTTGTCTTGACACATCTGAAGACCGCTAGCAGATACTGTCATGCCCAAAAATTCAACTGAGTCTTTATGAAATTCACACTTGGCGGCCTTTGCATAAAGGCCATGCTTGTATAATCTCTTCAAGCCCTCACGAACTACGGCTTGGTGAGCCTCTAAATTGGCAGAAAAAATAAGTATATCATCCAAGTAAACCACCACTGAGATGTCTAATAGGTCGCTGAAAATATTTTGCATGTGAGCTTGGAATTGTGCTGGGGCATTGGTTAACCCAAATGGCATGACCAAATACTCATATAGCCTATAACGAGTTTTAAAAGCCGTCTTGAATTCATGCCCAGGAGCCATGCGGATTCTATGATAAGCTTGGCGAACATCCAACTTTGAAAATATACTTGCACCCGTCAAGCGATCTGCGAGCTTGGGAATCAAGGGCAATGAGTAACAGTTTCGCACCGTGACATTGTTGAGGTTGCGATAGTCTACGCAAAATCGTATAGAGCCGTCCTTCTTCCTGGCGAAAACAATAGGAGCAGACACGGGGGACTTGGACTGTCGGATCCACCCTTTGCCCAAGTTTTCCTCGAGATAGCGTCGAAGCTCCTCCAACTCAACCGGTGACATAGGGCACAATCCCGTATTACGAGGCTCCTGGCCCTCCTTGAAGTCTATCTTCATGTCCGCGGGGCCATGGTCTGGAAGCTCGTTAGCCGCCTCTTCACTGAAAAGCATTATTTAAGTCCGCATACTCCGTCGGAATAGGTGCGGGCTCGACAGAGGTCACCTCAGAAATCTCCAGGCAATAAATTGCTGCTTCCCGCGTTAACTGATGGAATACCATCGCCGACACCCAGGTGGGGGCAGTCGGTCGTGGTTGGTAAATTGTTGGTTTCTCCTCGTGGCCTTCCTCCTGGAGTAAGCCACCGAAACACGTATGTTGGCAATAAAGAGAGTCGAACAGCACCTTTCGCTGAGACCACCGGATGGTTGGATCATGGCGGACAAGCCAAGGGGTGCCTAGGATATAGTTGTATCGCCCCGTGTTGGTAATATCGGCAAGTAGCTTCTCCTGATGACCATCTACGGTCAGGTCCACGGTTGCTTCGTGAATGATGAGTCCAGAACTGATAATTCGGCCGTCAATGACGCGGACCTCCTGCGGGGTAGCTTTCAACCTGATGGTAGCATTACATCGCTTGGCAAAGTCGAGGTGCATGAACACTCCCGTTGCACCGGAATCCACGAGCGCCACGGCCGACAATTTATTCATATGCACATTCATTGTCAGATGTCTCTCCATATCTATGGTAGCATGGATACATAAAGCCAAAATATAATTTCCTTTATTTATATAAGAGTAGTTACATGTAGTAGAGTCATTTGAGTCTGGGCATAGAGGTGTATTAGGTGCCTCCTTATTAGCACCCGGGTACTGCCCCCAAGTGGTTAGTCCCGGGCTGCTCCTTTTCCCGAGCCTTCATTTCCAATAGCAGCCAACGTAAGGGGCTTGGAAGGATTAGTAGGACACCGTGAGCGTATGTGGCCCATCTTTCCGCACCCCCAGCACCTTCCTTGACGTTGATACTCCAATCTGTCAGCCGCCGTTTTAGCAAGAGCCGTGGATGCGGTATACGTGGCATCTAATTCCATGGAAGTGGGACCGGTTGAAGTCGAAGGTGGCTGGGATCGTGCAGCATATTCTCGTGGTGCCGAAATAGATCCCATAGGCCGCCGGTGTTGTTGCCGCGTCCATAGTCGATCGTCAATTCTTGAAGCCATAGACATCCATTCCTGGAGAGTGCGAGGCTGAGTCTCGGCGGTTGCTATTGAGTCGAGAAGATCGTCCTTTAAGCCAGTCCGAAACCGAGCTACGAGACTTGGCTCATTCCACTCTACTTAGGCCGTATGTTCGTTGAATGTCGAAATATAAGTAGCCACGGAGCCAGTTTGTCGAATGTTTGCAAGGCGGTCCTCAGCATTGCCTCGTCGGTCTATCTCGCCGTAAACAACTACAATAGCTCCCCGGAAGGCCTCGTAATTGTGCAATAAATCATGAGGTCTCCCCTCATCCAAGGCTTGAAGGATGGGCATAGCCCAGTTCTGGGCCGCCCCTGTTAAGTAGGAGAGAGCATACGCTACTTTGTCCTCGTCAGAATTATAAGTGTCAGGGTTGCCTCGAAAAACCAGACGAAGTTGGGCAAACCACTTGTACACCTCTCACTGGAAGAAAAAGCGGTCTTTCACAACCGACTCAAATGCAACTACGTGTCATATTCAACTACTTTGCGACTACATCCTTCTGTATTTGCACCAAATTTTACGACTATGCTGTTATAGTCGCTAAGTAGTCGTAGAATGAAAAGTAGGGTTACGGAAGTGTAACTGAGAATTTACTGTGAGGTATTTTACATCCAACATTCATCGTAGTTGCTGATGTGGACAACTGTACGCTAGGGTTCGACTAAAAACTGATTCGAATTCAACTAAAGAAGGACTAGAATGCAACTGGAAAGAACAACCGACATGCAACTAGAGAATAACTATCATGCAACTAGAAATTGACTCTCATGCAACTATACAGTGACTCGTATGCAACTAGAGAAGTGACTGTGAGGTTTTAGACATCCGACATTCACCATAGTTGCTGATGTGGACACGTGTACGCTAGGATTGGACTATAAACTGATTGGATTTCAACTAAAGAAGGACTAGAATGCAACTAGAAAGAACAACCAACATGCAACTATAAAATGACTCGCATGCAACTATACAGTGACTCGTATGCAACTAGAGAAGTGACTGTGAGGTTTTAGACATTCGACATTCACCATAGTTGCTGATGTGGACACGTGTATGCTAGGATTGGACTATAAACTGATTGGATTTCAACTAAAGAAGGACTAGAATGCAACTAGAAAGAACAACCAACATGCAACTACAAAATGACTAGCATGCAACTAATATTTGACTCTCATGCAACTATAGAGTGACTCGTATGCAACTAGAGAACAACTAGCATGCAACTATAGAACAATTGACATCCTTCTACAGAACAACTAGCATGCATGTATAGAACAACTGCCATGCAACTACAAAATAACTAACATGCAACTATAGAACAGCTAGAACGCAACTAAGAAACAATTAGAGTTTGTTTAGAAAATGAATATTTTCCATGAATGCTCTTAATATCTTGCAGATGCCAAGAGATTGTCCTCTACAGATAACTCTATAGCTCCAACCAGAGACGGGACAGTAGGTAGAGGAGGCACATTCTCTGGGGCAGCGAGACCAGAAGTTTGAACAGTGGTGCTAACGAATACATCTAATGTGTCTACAAATTCTCGTCGAGCACGAGGTTGCTTGTGTAATACTACTTTCCAATCTTCTTTCCTAAGCACATCAGATGCAAAGGACACTTGGGTTGCTTGGCTTGGAAAAATAAAAGGATCAAGCATCTTCCGCATTTTGTGACAAAAGTTCACTACAAGGAAACCATCATTATCCCTAATGTATGTTGGATTTCCTCGATTATCTGATTTTTTCACCCATTCACACCACAATAGTATCACGGGATTGCTAAGACATCCATAATCTAGTTTGAATATATCTTTCAATACTCCGACGTAGTGCACGGACACGTCTCAAAGATCAGGAGCTGGAATTTCGAATACAGATGCAACACCGCAATCATATGTTTGCAATTGGTTAGAAGAGTTATCTTCAACCCTGAAGTGATTTCCAAAAGCTCTCATACGAGAATATCGAAGTGTCTTCTGCGATGGTCTGTTGGATAATAACATCCTATCTCTGTCCTCCGGAGTGTAAGCATCAGCACTACTATTGCAAAGAGCTGTTCTTATCCATGCATCAAGTGGTGTTGTGCTTGGATCAATTTCACTTCCTGCACACACAAGATAGAAGTTCAAAATCATAAATGTAAAGATTTCCTAGTAGCAAATACTATAGATGGTCAATTCCATCCACCTACCTCAGACATTAATTTTGAAATGACAATACTTGCATGTTAGTTGCAGTTCCCTTGCTGTTTAGTTGCATTTCAGTTGCATTGTAGTTGCACTTTAATTGCATTTTAGTTGCATGGTAGTTGCATGGCAATTGCTTTTCAGTTGCATTTTAGTTGCTTTTCAAATGCATGGTAGTCAGTAGTTTGTTATTCACACTAATTTCATATCAATATATTGCAACCTATCCCTGTTTTATTAAATGGATTCTACAAGTGGAAGAAGAAGCTAGTACAACTTACTTGACAAGTGGCTCCAAAATAGCAACATTATTCAGCACATAATTATGCGCTGCATCCCGCAATGCATGAGACATTACAATTATCTGCAATCAAACCTCTCTAATTGTACACTTTGTAATTGCACATTCAATATACAGTAAATCTTGAGAATCTTTGAAGAGATTGAGAGTTTTATATAGAATAAATAGGAATTCCTAGTCTCATCCCTCCATCCATCCAAAGTGGGTTGCAACTCTCATCTCTCTCATCCATCCATCATGCTAGGGTTCTACAAGTAGAGGATTCTGTGAGCAAAGCGGAGGGTTCTACAAGCGGAGCGGAGGGTTCTACGAGCGGAGCGGAGGGTTCTACGAGCGAAGCGGAGGGTTCTGCGAGCGGAGCAGAGGGTTCTGTGCGAGAGGAGGGTTCTGCGAGCAGAGCAGAGTTCACAAGGAGCAGAAGCTTGCGGTGGAGGTGTTTCTTTGCGAGACTTTTTGGCTTCCTTAGGCTTCAAATGGAAATGTTTTCAGGGTCATCAGAATGGTATGCATTTGTAAGCCTTTGTGCCTTTATATTTGTTAGGGTTTTGGGTTATTATATGAAACTGTTTATCAAGGAATAAACTAACTCTGCAAGGACGCCTAAACCCTAAAGTGGCTGATGAATGACTTCTAAGAGTAGTGTAGAAATGACGAATGCATCTATTGATTTAGGAATTAAATCATTTTTGGTGAAGTACTTTGGTGATAGGTGTAATCCTAAGCAAGAACTCATGGAACTAATGTTTTGTGTGGAATTGGCTATGCCATTTACAATTAATAATAATGATTTTCAAGTTTGTAGAGTTTGTGAGATTTTGAACTATTCAAGCCAATTTGCAAACAACATAGAACAATAGTTTTCTTTATGCATTCTTTTGTGCTGGCGATAGAAAGAGTTTTTGAAGAGTTGAATGAAGTAGTAATTGTTCATTGAACCATTATCTTGACTTCTTAGGTAGGTGAATAAAAATCGCTTGGCACGGATTCTATTGACTATGAGAAAATGGAGAAGGAATTGCGTCGAGATGCTAGAATGGTGGAGCGAGCAATACAAGTACAATCTATAAAAGCAACATCAAAGGAATTGTAAGGGCCTCACTAAAATTAGGAGATTGTCTTTAGTCTTCCAATGATGTTTAAGATTAGGTGGTTGCAATATTTTTGTTTCCTAGTATTTCAGTAGTTTTTGTAAGAAGTTGCTGTAGCATTATAGAGGTAATTGAAATTGCAAACTAGTTGCCATGTAGTTGCTATGTAGTTGCAAGCTAGTTGCCATATAGTTGCAAGCTAGTTGGCATGCAGTTGCTACTTGCCATGTAGTTGCAAAATAGACACAACATAGCATAGTATCCAAAGTAATGTCAGAAATCTTTATGTATTATGTGGCTCCAAAAATAGATGATTATTTTTACATCTTTTTTTTTTAAAGCTATAATGTTGGTTGGTTTGCAGGGGAGCTTCAATTGCAAAGAGCAAAAGTGTGCAAGAATAGCATACTCAAGCTCCAACATTGCCCACACAGAAGAGTGCCAGAGTTAGCAGTGAAGACCTAAAAGCTATCAGTGAAGATGCAAGTGCTGAAGATGATATGTCGGCTTCAGAGGACTCTCATAGCACTGAAGAAGATGAGTTGAATTTTTTTTATAGAAATGAACTTCTTTTAAAGAAAACAAAGGTTCAGTAATAAGAATTTTCTCTTTTGTACATTACTTTTAATACTATTAATGTTGTTGTATTCTTTCAGGGAATGAAGACAATCAATTTGAAGAGGATGATAGTCGCGTATATGGAGAAGCCTCTAGTAGCAGAATGAGATCCTCGCCTTCTCATCATGGTGGATTTGCAAGACAACCAATGCCTTAAAGCCCAGCTGGACAGTGGCAATGAGTACCAGGCACCACAGTCCATACCACCACCACCTACCGAACCTCCACAACGGGCAATGGTTGAATTTCATGTTCCCCCTATTTCAGCTTTGTAGCAAGGGCATGTACAATCACAAGAAGTGGTGTGTCAGTCAGAGAGTGGTGGACGTTCTACTAAGCGCAAGAGGTACAGAGAGTTAGAGAAGAAAGCAGAAGAAAGAAGCAATAATGGCAAAAGACCAAATGAATTACATGTGAAGTCAAATGGTCAAATTGATGCCTCTTCTTCTAGGAAGACTACTTGGGACCGAACTATGAGGGCCTTTGCCCCTTTGATACTTGATATGAGTGTTATTCACTAGGATAAACACAGGCCACAAACTTTGAAAAAGCTCAGAGATATTATGGATCTTGAGTTTGAATATGTGGAGAATTCCCTTAACAGCAAAAAATTTTGGAATGCAGTGCAAACTAGTAGTATGTGAGTTAGTTCTTAGTTGCAAATTAGTTGTACCTGAGTCAGCTCTTAGTTGCAAACTAATTGTATATGAGTCAGCTCTTAGTTGCAAACTAGTTGTATGTGAGTCAGTCTTCAGTTGCAAACTAGTTATATATCAGTTGGCTTTGAGTTGCAAATTAGATGTATGTGAGTCAGTTCTCAGTTGTAAACTAATTGTATGGCAGTTAGCTTCGAGTTGCAACGTAGTTGCTCTTGAGTTGGCTCTGAGTTGCGAACTAGTTGCTTATGAGTAGGCCTTCTTTTGCAAAAGAGTTGTTTTTGAGTTGGCTTTGAGTTGCAAACTAGTTGTATGTGAATTGGTTTAGAGTTGCAAACTATTTCCACATGAGTTGGCTTAAAGTGGCAAACTAGTTTCATATAAGTTGGCTTTGAGTTGAAGACTAGTTGCATCTGAGTTGGCTCTGAGTTGGAAATTGGTAGCATATAAGTTGGCAATGTGTTGCAAACGATTTGCCCGAGGTAAGGTTTTTTTAGCAAATGAGTTGCACGGAAGTTGGCATTGAGTTTCAAACTAGTTGTATATGAGTTGGCTTTGAGTTCCAAATGAGTTGCATGTGAGTTGGTGTTGAGTTGCAAATTAGTTGTATGTGAGTCGATTTTTAGTTGCAAATGAATTCTACCTGAGTGAACTTTGAGTTGCAATTTAATTGCATATGAGTTGACGATCAGTTGCATAGGAGTTATCCAGAAGTTGCTTAAAAGTAGCAAAGGAGTAGCACATGAGTTGAAAACTTGTCGCATAAAAGTCGCATACTTGATGAGTAGCTGGACACATCAGAAACTAGTCGCAGATCCCTCTGTAGTTGCATAGTAGTGGCAAAGACGTCATACATCAACAGAATCTAGTTGCAAAAAAGTTGTGAACAAGTTGCATATGATATGTCATAAGCGAGTGTATGCTAGTTGCAAAGAAGTCGACTACAAGTGCCTGAAGTATCGAATGCAGGACCTGACCTTACATGGCAGTAAACTCCACGTCAGAACAATTTGTCGATGAAGTTTTTTGAATACTGTCCGATGACATGAACCCCCTGCGACTACACTACAACTCATGCAACTTGTCCACTGCAACTGCGGGCTCCAGATTATCACCTAGTTGCAAACGACGTATGCAACTACAAAATGAGTTGCACAGTGCAGTCGCAGAACCCCTCGTTTTCTTGTAGTGTCTCCTCCTTTTTTGCCGGTAAACTTATCCGGTTTTGCCACTTTGAGTTCCTTGCTGCGATGGGATTCCCCTCGATACATGTTGGGATTTGATACCGCGGAGTCTCTACCCTGCAAAGGTGTAGAAAGAAGAGGAGTTGCTCGCTCAGAAATTTGTTGCACCATATGAGGAATCGCCGCTTGGAAGGCGTTCTGAATCTGTTGTTGTATATACATAGCCCAGTCGGGCCCTACTCCATCCGGCACCAACGGGGCACCTTCCGTATTAAGTCTTTCTTGATCCATGGTTACTGGTCTTTATTTTCTGTAATACGTTGTGTCATATCGTACCTGAATAATTTTTAAACGAAAAGAGCAACAAGCTATCGTGAATAATTTTTAAACGAAAATAGGTTTGGATGAGCATGAGCTATCTTCATGATGTAGTAATGTGGTTTCACCCCCGCTGTTGAACCAAGATTCTTTGAGCAAGATCCGTCAAAATACAACTTCCATGTTTACATGCCGAATTGATCAAAGTTCCTGATAGGAAACGGACGGTTCGGCAAAAGAATCGGTTTCTTCAAAGAATTGCGGGTTTACCTCATCATATTGCATTAACGCGTTAAGGTAGCTCATGGGTACACTGGTAACACCATACGGGTTGATCATGAATTCTGCAGGATGCTCACTGTCCTCCAACGCTTGTGACGTTGTCTCAGTTAAAGTCGTGGCAACATTATCAAATGCTTCTATTAATTGCAATTGACTCTCAACCTCGATTCTATCTGTTTCTTCTATAATGAGATCAAGCTCGTCATCGCTATCACGCTGCACCCGGTGAGATGAAGTAAAGCACATTTTCAAATAACATAACCTAAATGCTTGTTGATTGGACTTATCTCATCGCCTTATCGACTTCTCGGTGCTTCTACTGAGAACCAAAAATTAGAACCAAGTTTCGGTATCTAAGGTCCTTGTAATCACATATATAATGACGGTAAAAGTTTGCAAATGCAAGGAATGCCTGGACGTCGTGGATTGAAGCTGGAATTGGACACTCTTGAACGAAACCGCACCATGCCATAATTTCGACATCACGTTGATATATCACGTCGATACTTAAAATTCCAACGTTGATAACTCCGACATTTGCTGCCGATCTTCGTCAATACTACTACGACGGAATCACGATAACATTCACATAAATTCAGATATAAGCCTATTCGCAGTTCACGAAATTCATGCTCATCGTTGCAGATGGATCATGCTCGCATGGAAGTTGAATTCTCAACTTCATCTCATGCTCCTGTTCTCATGATCATGAGATCCTCTCATAAGCACCATCACTACCTCCTTCCTCCCTTCAGTCTAATAAGCATTATTCCTAAGAGCGTGAACATTCGGGACTTGTCATAATGTTAGGGATCCATTCATGTCGACACTCTTACATCATGAACCAAGGTTTCTCATATTAATAATATTCATAAGTAAACAAGATGACAAGTGAGAGGGAAGGCCTCCTCTCACTTGCTATAAGGAAGACACCATAACCGTTCTAACTACCTCCTTGCTAAGCACTAGTAAGTCCAGACGAGTGTCTACTTGTAACAAAATCTAATGTAATAAGAAGATTATCACATCAAATGAGGAAATTCCCGTTTGCAAATTGCAACATCATCTTAAATTATTAAAAAATGCAAGACAATACGGAGAATCTATTAACAATCCATTTAGTCAATTACCTATTTGTCATTTGACCACTTACCATCAAGAATTATGTTGATGATATATTAAGGGAATAAATTTATTGAGATTTTGTGAGATTGAGGGGTGGAGACATTGTGCTCATAGTGAAATGCATTGTCCATCATAAATCTTCAAAGGATATGGAATAATTCAAAGATGAGAGCTTGACCACATATTGTCAAAACATAAAATTTTTGTTAGAAGTAGAATTTCAGACCTTATTTAGATATAGTAGAATAAGTTTTTTCAAAAACTTTAAACTAAGAAAAATTGAAAAATCAATTTTAGTTTCATCTCCAAAAATAAGTTTGTGATTTCAAGCCTCCCAAAACAATCTTTGAACAAAATTCAAAAATTATGTTTGAGATTGTAAAAAAATTGTCCCTTTCAACCCTTCTCTAAATTTTGTCTATAACTTTTGATTGGAGGCTTAAAATCTAAAACGGATTTTTGAAAATGGAAGTTAGCTCAATTTTCCACATCAACTTAGTTCAAAGTTCTTTTTGAAAAAAATTATTATAGTATGCCTAAATGAGGTCTAAAATTTTATTCTGAACAAAACTTATATTGTTGAATTAACTATGAGTAGTTGAGAGCCTACTAATCCTAATTCATATATCCCACATGGATTGTTTACCTAATACTACCCCACTTGTATAAAAAACTTGTCTTCTCTTCTTTACACACTTACAATAAGTGGCTTTTGATGCTATGTGACACAAATACTAAATTTGTTTGAATGTAATGAGTCATTAGGAGGAAATAGGATCCATTAAGAGACTTTGAGTTTTCTTAATAATTTTAATACTAATTGAGGTGAATATGAGGGTGTCCACATCATCATTAGAACCACCACGTAGGATCACTAAAGGTTGGTAGCACCCACTTGGTGTGTAGATACTTGTAGGATGTGTGTGATTAATGAGATCATAGAGATGGATTCAACAATCATGATACATTTTCATGCAATTCTTGGCCCAATTAGGGAGTTCAAAAGTTTCTTTCTCACCCAAAC
This sequence comes from Antitrichia curtipendula, assembly GCA_951230915.1. NCBI lineage: Eukaryota > Viridiplantae > Streptophyta > Bryopsida > Hypnales > Leucodontaceae > Antitrichia > Antitrichia curtipendula. The sequence goes on along the minus strand of OX579639.1, from coordinate 3,377,972 downwards.
TTTTGCATTATATAGTGGCCTCTTCTTGGGTTCAATTTTTTCCTAAGGGTAAAGCCAAATTCTTCAAAAAGGAATATTTTAAAGTGTTGAACTCAAATTAATTGGAATTTTAGAAACAATGTGGCAAACATAGGCCATCAACCCGCCAAACACTCCCTAGCTTTCAAAGAAGAATCTAGTAAGTAGGAACTTTTGGAATTTGTGAAGAGAGAGAAGATGGAAACTAAGATGAAACAGTCTTCTAGAGGCCTCAGATCACATATAATGGCCTTCAAAGATTTATCATTCTAACCAAGCAATGTCCAAAACTGAAATAGGGATGGTAGTATCTGCTAATTCTTATATTTCCTTGTGTTTTAATGTCATCATGGAGGGGTCTTCAAAGAATTCCTATACACAAAAAAATCAAAGTGGGTTTTCTAATAGGTATTTTCATAAATTCTCCCCAAATCCCCCATTTGCAATCCAAATTGGTAGACTTTACAATACATTGACAGATCTTACATTTCAATGTTATTTCCATCTAATATTTGATATGTTTTACAAGATGCAATTGTCCCATATCGATTGTCAAGGGTACCATGAGATTGAACATATAAGACTTGTAAGTTGTCAATCTTCATGACAATGAATCCTATTCACAAAAATCTAACATTTCTAGAGTTTGTATATTTAGAAACCTAAGAAATTTTATAATATATGAAACTATAAAATGTCTAAACAAATGAAATGTACATATTACTAGCATTTTTGAACTCGACATCTAAAAAAGGATCTAAAAAACGTTCCTTGTGAAAACAATGCATGTAAGTATTATGTAATTCAACACTTGCAGAATGATTTGAATATGTATTGGAGAAGTATCGTGTAATTCAATGCACTTCAAACCTTATGTAAGCATTCACACACACATTCAAGTGCAAGAATGTCTATTTCTGACTGACTTTCTAAAAATGCCTGCAAGCACATGTCTCCAAAAATACTGAGCGTATTGTCCATCCATGATCTGGTAGAGAGGGCCAGGCTGCTGCACGGCACAGCATGCTTGCAACATTCCTTTGAATTGACAAGTTATTCTCTCCAGGACGTGCCAACGGACACTCCTTAATACCACTCATCGGTGTGCTCGTACTCCACGCACTGCCTTACACAATTCAAGCTACACTATTCGTTCACAACGTTCCAAACAGATGTCTACACATTGCCAGCACTTCAAGAGCTCACTTTCCTTAGGGCCTGTTCTCTCGGTCAAGTCGGTCCATACTATCTACAGTGGTTGCGTACAAAACCCAGAGTCTACGAGATTTGCAGAGACACAACACGTCCCCTGGACCATTTAGGGGTTAAGAAAATTCCATTATTCATACAGTATCAAAATGATACATAATTAGTCTAGTGCATTGGAATTCTCTCAGAAATGGGGAACATACCCACATTAAAAAGTTCCACTCTAATGAGACAAACCATAAAAACTAGTTGAAAAGCACACAAAAGGGTTCCTACCACATAATGTGCTCGTGGAAACACCTGCAAACGTGATGAATGAAGCAAACGGATTTCGAGTCCATATACAGCTGATGATAGGCATTGATTTGCTGGTCACTGTACACATGCCTTGTAAGTATCGACGATCTTTTGGTCAATCGAGTGGTAGACCGGCATTTTCTTCAGTCGCTTCGTATCCAAGTCCAAGAATGCTATCTGTTGACATGAAATAACATCATAAATCACAGCTCGAATAAAATCTGAAGTCGAAGTACAGAAAAATGTCCATCCAATCTCTTACCTTACAAGTGTACTCCTGGCCTGTTGTCGGACATGCCTCAATAAAAGTCGAAGGTACGGGAAATGGTGTTCCGTGTCTGTTGTACAATGGCCGTAACGTGATCATGAGGCCACAATCTTTGGCAGTGGCTGCAATCAAGAAGTTTCGAACCACACAGCGACTTTCTTCCCAGGACAGGGATTTGATCCACGCCTTGTCTCTTTTCGTGTGCTCGCTCTCATCCTCTAAAGCGAGATTCTCAACGCAGGTACTACCTGACTCAACCGTGTCACTCCCAGCTCTAGAAGTGGTAGTGACTGCTGCATCTGGACCGTCGTCTGCGTTTGATGAGCACACAAAGAAGATTTCAGTCAAATTGAGAGCGCTACCATATTTGGTACATGATCAAACTAGCACTGTTACGAATTGATAAGATTCTCCACCCTCGATTGTCCATGATAGAACCACCAAAACATCAGACCAATAGTTTAGGATTGAGATATCATTCTTATTGAATCAGAGAATACATAATAATGGAAACCCCACATACTGGACCACGAATTCGCACTGCAAGATAGCGTCCACATTCACAATCATTCCCAGAAAATTTCCCATGGTATAGAGCCTTAACTGACCTGCATCATCTGTCATCCCGATAAACTTCTTGTAAGCCAAGATTGCACCCTCAATGTCATATGCATCTAGTTTCTGCACTCTCAGCAACTGATCCAGTACTTTGCTATTGTTTAGTGCACTTGCCACCAATTGCTGAAACGCTGATACACGTTCCCCCTCCGGCGCTACTGAAACTCCTGCAAGTTTCTTATCCAAAGAGATGATCGCTTCATCAGTTGACCCGCCATCTTCAGGGCCTCCAAAAATCTCCTCTCCTGCCAAAAACACCCGGACATTGTTTTGTGGTGTGTCAAACAGATCAACAAGGGCCTTGGTAAGGCCCTTCACATTGCCCGAGAAAAGGTCCAGAGGTGAGTACTTGCTCAAGCTCTTAATCTGCACAAAATGCAGACAAAAAATATCAGGAAATAGAATCCAGTTCCAGAAATTTGAAAGACTAACTTCAGACTCCTATCATGATGCTCTACAAGGAGACCATGATTCCTACACGCAACAGGGAGCAGAAGTTGGCATTGTCAGAGCCGTTCCAGCAATAAGTTCACTCTAACTACAAACTTCACCTAGTCACAAATTAGTCTAGGAAGACACAATGCCATTGGGTGTACTGTACAAATGGCTGATGTCAAACCTTGCCCTCCTGAAGCTTCAGGTGCTGGTGCAATGTAAAACGTGGGACATGCAATTTCACACTGTTTTCTTCAGAAATTGTTGCTGATGTTGGTAAGCAACCCCACTTCGGCTGCAGAATTCAAAATCCAGTATCATCAGATCTTGTTGAACCAATACTCGTACAATCATACAGATACATTGTCAGTAACGCTTCACATTCTTGATAGACAACAATGAGCGGTATATAATCTAATGAGCACGTCTCACAATCATGATGCACAAGCACTACCTACGGCGATCAACCATACTCATATCTGAAGATCATCAGGGTAATCCATAAATGTTTCGCACACTACATACTGTAGCAAACATTACCTTGAGTTCAACGGTGATAGTTTGTGGCAAATCTTTTACTTTCCCTGTTAATTGAAAGAAAAATGGTAAGTTTCAAGAGAAATGTGAACGTCGATCAACATCCGCCAACTAAATCTCCAATTGGCAGCTTCCTTCAACTGACTCAGACACTGTAAATGTTAAGAACTTCTTACATGGTACCATATAAACAAGTGCTAGATAGGAACGATTGACTCCAATGGAGATGTTTCATTAGCTCTGGACCGAAGGGGAGGAGGAATTTCATTGACAAAAGCTACGTGTGAGGAAGTTTGAGTAGGACCTTACTCAAATAGCAAGCCAGTGCTACAGGGACAGAGCCTCTCGTAGCATACCTGATTAATTCTCTAGGTAATAAAAAATAGACACAAGCGGAAGATTGACTTGACACATAAACAACAATACAAATCAAGGAAATTAGGAAACAGAGCTCATGTAGCTAGTATTCTTTACTCACCTGGAATGGTATGAAAAGAAGAATGATCTGCGATCAAAAGAGCAACACCCCCTGCCATATCCATCTTGGCATCCTTGCTCCTCCATTCTGGCTGCTTGGCAACTACATCTTTGTTTACAGACTCCAGGAACCCCGTCGTCAGGAAGACAAGAAGCTACAAAGCAATCATCCAATCCATTCAGTGACCCATACATTCAGTACCCCGTACATATCAGTCAAGTTTCATAGTGCTCCACACAGTTTCTCCAACTTTGAGCCCACTTTATAAACTACTTGGGAAGTAGATTATAAGGAGTTTGTTTCTCAAGTACCGACATCAGCCAGCAAGTCCTATCAGAATCACTTTTAGCTGTATTTTGAAAATATTGGTACTTGCAAAAGAAGGCGTTCAGAATGTCTACCCCGGCGTCGACATGATCTTTCCCCAGTAACGGCTGCATGATTTCACAGGCATACACATGTGCCAGGGCTGCAGATGTTGTTGCCACACCCATGCTTGGCCATTCCCTCCACAGTTTGCTTTCATCCTCAGATAAAACTGGCTTGGCATCCTTCTTCACTTGATTCTGAGTTTCAATAACCTGACTATCGTTTTTGGGAGCTTTGCGTATGCGTAGAACTCTCCCAATCTGCCAGAACCATTCCGCTGACGTTAGGTTCGACCAATCAAATATCAGTAAAATTTTCCTAAAACTTGGTTTCATCTAGCATTTAGCTGCAAAGTGCAACCAACTCACCATCAGATCTATGCACTACAAGTACACGTAAATGAGCTAAGAATTGCAGCTCAATCATATTATGGGTAATAGATCCATACATTCCGTACTTTAAATCTGATGTGCAAACGCTAAACCTATTTTGACGATGTTGAAAAACTTACAAACGAAGGTCGATGGCCATTGTAAGCCAGCACAATATTGGCAGCGCCTTCGCCCCTATATGACCAACCCTCTGCATCCTCTTCATGCAACTCTGTCACTCTCATGGACTGAAATTCAAGCTTGTCTGCAGTATCGGCGACATGAGGACCGCTCTTAGCACCCCTGCTCAGACCAGATGCAGGTCTCATTTTTTTCAACCTTTCTAACAAAAAAAATTCGCTTCTTGTTGGTTGCAGAAGATTTGCTTCTACAGCAATAAAAAATGCGGCTCGTCACTCTAGGATTCTACACACAAGAACACAGAATACCTGCAAACTTTAGAAACACGCCATGAAACCCCATTAGAATGTTTTCGAAGCCAATGAATCTGTCTTCAAGCAAATGGATTGACCACATGCTGTTTGTCCACATGAAATTGACTGAATCGTGGAGGCGCGAAAATTGTGCAATAGCAACAGAACAAGCCCACAAGTCGAACTCGGGCGATGCAACAATTAAGAGCAGCTCCATTGAAAAGAAACTTCACCACGAGAATCTAAGAACAGACTCAGATTGGAAAGAAAACAACTTCGTAATTAATCAGACGAGTTCAAAATTTCAATGGTGATGTACAAGAACAGTAACCTCACGTCGCTAATCAATCATCTTACTGCTCCTCTTCTCAACCTTGAAGCTGGGAAGATGATTGATCAAACCCTAATAAGAAACTGAATTTATTGAATCTGAAACAAACTTTTTACAAGCTGAATATTAGTTCAAGGATTCTTCACTTGAATTCTTCACTTTGTTAGAATCTTTAATTTAATTTTAACTATGCACATGTCAGCAAACTATAATACACAGAACGAAACCAAAACATAGCCATTCCCAGGGGTATAAAAAACAAAACGTTTAAAAACTTGGACAAAACATATTCAGATAAAGCACAATGAGAGACTCACAAGCTACTGTAGTCGACAAGATCACAAACCCTAACAAAACCTAACTCATGTAAATTATTCAGCACCAACAAAAGACAAAAGGCACGAACGGTAGAAAAAACTTACGTGAGATTGCTCCTGAACATAGCACGAGGGCGGGCAACCTTGCCCCAGACGCAACGGAACTGGGATCCGTTCTTGGTCTTGACCTTGTAAACATACGCCAAACTTCCGAGGTACCAGTTCACCTCCTCAGATGTATTAACATCCTCAATCTGCATGAGCGAGGTGCTTGGATACTGGTTGGACTTGGACCTGCATAAAAGGAACGTATTTAGGGTTCCAAACATCAATCTGCGTCATTGTCGGATAGAGAGCACGGACATAGTGAATAGCGTCTGAACTATTCGGCACATTCTCTCGCATCTCATTTCCAAGAGGAAAAAACACGCAGATTCTCTCTACACAGAACTTGCAATCATGATATGAAAATGCGAAATTATCAAAACTCGAAATCAATTGCGAACGCGCCGAATAGGATCACCAAAACAATTAAATACATGGCCATAAAAGTGCCGACCCCGAATCTGCTTATTGCGTGTTTGCATATGCACACCTTTTGCACCCGAGGATGTTTCCTCGCACGTACAACCTGTTCAAACATCACAAAAAACTCACTCTGAAACCAGACACCAGAGCAAGACATCCAATACGAGAGATCGATACAAAACTCCAAACCTTAAGTAAGCCCCCAAGTCTTCTGGATTTATGAAAATGAGCAGGAATTCCAATGATTTTCGATGAAGGAAGTAAGGTAAAAGGTTGTACACAGGAACGGCACCAGCAACAAGCGCAAGACATCCAACACGAGAGATAATTCTGTAGAGGAATGACAACGGCAACAAGAGTAGCACAACCGCGGCGAGAATCACCTGAGAGAAACCGGGAAATGGATTCTCGGGATGCAGAAAAAACGAAACGCGGCAGCTTCAATTACAAAGGTGCACGCATTTCTGCACTACCGTAGTACTCTCGAACGTGGATCGGCAGGCAGGGTGAAACTGAGAAGCGGATCAGTGAAAACTCCGCACGCAAAATCTTCTTCACGACCATTCTTCACCACTTCCGGAGGACAATAATCCCCATTATTCTCAAGCCCAATCTTCAGAGAATGAACCCTCTGCAAGAGCGGAAGGAGCTCGGCGCCGAAACCCGAAAGCTTCGCGGGGTGAGTGAGCTCGTGCAGCCATCGTGATTGACCATACTCAACAATCGGGGCTAAATTAAGCAAAGATGGGCCCAAAAACAACTGTAGTGAAGAAATGGGAAGAAGCTTGGACGCGGCGGCATCTAAAGAAAAAGACATCGGTTATAACTTACCGGGCCTCTGATGTAATCAGTCAGCCTCTGATATTCTTGCACAAACAGGTGAAATCTTTAGGGGCCTTCGGAGAACTTGATGAATCTTGGAGGTAGGACGCGTGGCAGTCGTCAATTGGTTTTCCGATATTTTCAGGATCGACGAATTTCAGAGGTTTGGGGTATGGTGTTCTCCTCCTCTGCAAGTGAAGAAACGGGCTCGGGCGTCATTTTCCCGTAGAAAAATTAACCTCTGCACTCCGGAGTTTCACCTTTTGCCCACCTTTTGCCAATTTTATCTTTGAAATTTTCATATATTTAATTTCCTTACTGAGCTCAACCCATAAAAAATTATGTATTCGAAGTTCTAAACTTACCCCAGCTCTGAGCAAGTTAAGACAACCTCCAAGGTTGCATACGGGGGTAGTCGGGGGGGCACAGCCCCTCCAAAATCGAGGGGCCCCATTTGCTCCCAAATTTCTGCATGAAAGTTGCAGCCTCAAAGACAATCGAATTCTCTAAGGAACTGTGACTACCCCTTTTGTTTCTACATTTTCTCACCCAACCATTCATCAGACCATTATGGTTCAGATTTGTGAGATATGTTAACCTCTAAGTGCCCAAGGCACCAAATTTTGGTGTTGATAATCCTTTGAAGTTAACCCCTAAAGGACCAAGGTCATTTTTTTGTCAAAAAACACTCGAAACTGCCATTTCTGCTGCGTTCATCCAAGAAAACAAAAAGAATGTAATAATTTAGAATCTAACCATAGGATCTTGTACTTTACTTGTCTAAGATCATGTGGTAAGAATTTAATGGAGTTTGACCATACAAACTGGAAGATATTAGCATTCAAAGGTTAATTTTTTTTTTTTTTAATACTACCATTCAATTCAGATGAATTTGACTACCTTTTGTGGAAAATTTTTGCACTAGGGACTTTGAATTTAATATTTTTGTATTGAAGAATTGAATAGAAAAAAAAGTGAAAAAATAATTGGAAATCTAGGAAAAAAATTCAATAGAAAAATGCTTGTTTTTCATTCTTTAATAAATTGTCAAGTAGAAGTAGGTTCAAGATTGAAAGAAAAACTAAATCACTAATAGCTCTAAGATGAGATTGAAACACAATAATCCCAATGGTGAGATTGTTCTAGCAATCAAGCTTAACCTTGTTAACAAAAAACATTGAAAAACTTGAAAAATTGCATTTAGAAATGAATCCTATAAGTTATTTTTTCAAAAAGACACCTAGATTGCCCTAGAAACAAGGTTGTTCATAACTTTCACATTACTAATCCAAATGGAATGAATCAAAGCTTTACATGTAGACAAAAAATTATATTTAAGGAGAAAAAATTTAAAAGTTTCATTTTATTTTTTTGTGAATTTTTTTCTTCTACCGATGAAGTGAAAATTATGTTTCAAATGGCATAACTTTTGCTCCTAGTCACCGATTGAAATAAAAACTATATTCCCACAAAGCTAAGACGTTTGTCTATCTTATGAAAAAGTTTCAAAAAAATTCGTTAAAAATTGAAGTCACAAGAACCTGCCCAAAATCCATTTTGTCCCCCGAGGGGACAATGGTCCTTTAGGGGTTAAATAAAACCTAACTATGTTATTATTTTTAGAAGTTTATATTTTTGAAATTTTTTTTGAAGTCTAGTTTTAGCATCAAAAATCTGATTTTGAAAATGATTGATTATGACTTTTCTATTCAAGATTTTGTACAAGGGGGTCCATTGCAATCTTGACTTTCCGTAGTGTTGAGGGCTCTTGGAAATGAGCCTCAATCACACTAGATCTTAGAGAAAAAATCACACTAAATATTCATTTAAAAAAATTTGAAGAGTAGATTTCAAGAAGCCATAAATTGATTAGGATTATGCATGTTAGACCCTTTATCCTCATATTTTTTTGGTGACTAACTTTTAAGATTTAACATGTGGAAAGAGGATTGAAAGACTTCAAATTACTTTTGCAATTTTAACATCTTCATGATCAAACTTTATAATCTATTAATCTGTAAATGATGTTGTGTTTTCATTTCCTATGTGATCTCTAACATGTCTAGTTTTAATTTGTATGGTTACAATTCAAAAAAAATTGATACAACATATCAAAATGTTGGCTTTTTGTTCAATTTAGAGCAAATTCCTAGAAGCTCAAAAAGACCTTGGCATTTAGAGGTTAAACAAATAGACTCACCAAATTCAACATCAAACTCAAGAAGCTGGCAACTAGGTTCAAGTAAATCTAAGTATCGTTGGTCAATTTTTTTAATTTGGACCAATTTCATTAGACCTTGCATCTTTTGATGTTGTTTCTTGAGATTTAATTGTTGAGATTTAATTATTGGATTTAACCCTAGAAAGATGAGTTAGTCACCGTGGAAATCATCTTTTTTGGTATTGTGTGAATTATCGAGTAGAGGTCAAAATATTATGCAAGACCATCCATTTTTACACAAAAATTCAAGAATGAACTCAGTTTGTACTTCTATCCTATATAGATTAATTTCTTTGTCATCTACTGAGCACTTAGTATCTACGGCATCTTTGTAAGGTTAATCAACCTCCGCTAAATTACGGTAGCCAATCTCTTTCCAACATGACACTTATTTTTGCAGATTAGGTTGTTATGTTTTTGATCAATTGTGATTTAGGTGACAACTCATATAGAACATGAGCAGCACCAATGTTGAAGAGGTGTTCATTGAAAGCATACAATGATTACAAACATTACAAAATGTACATTAGAAGCCACAATTATCACTTACATTGAAGCATTGTCAATTTTGTAATCAACCTATGGTTGAAAATGAGGTGATCTATTTAACAATAATAGGTTGGAAAGGAATTTTCACAAAAAAAATTCATAATAATTTTGTTTTTCTAGGAAAAAAATTTAAAAAAATATGAAATCCTTCTTAAACCTAGTTCTCTAAATGGAAAAATTTGTCCCCTCACTATATGCATACAACAGATATATTGAATTGTTTAAGTGATTATAAAGAGGTTGTCTACCTTAATACAAATGTGGTGATCTAAATTTAAAACTTAAAATCAAATTTGGCTCAGCAATCGTTTCGGAAGAAGAACCACCTAAATCTAGCATTGTATTGGGAACCAAAGTTATCTCATGCATTCACCAATCCTTTATCATTCATCATCCTTCTTAAACCATCATAACTCGTTAATCTAGGTGGTAATAGGATAGATGACCTTACATAGAGGCTTTGAGTAAGTAAAGATGAGGGCTACTCAACTCTTGCCAAGACTAAGGATCAGGGCCACCCCACATGTTAGAGTGGGCAAAGGGATACCCTAATTTTTGTTAAGAATGTTATATGTAGACCTCTCCTATCCCAATTTTCTTCAGGTGGTGGTGCATGACTTTTCTAAATGGATTAGAGACTAGAGATATTTTTCAATTTAAGTTAGGGAAGTTAGGCAATTTTGAAGAGAGCTTTTGAATAATCCAACACACACTAAAGTACATGACTTGTTTTTTGAGACTCACTATGACCACTTGGATCTAAAGAATTTATTTTAAAATGATTCTTTACAAGATTCTAACATTGTCCAAGTCTTTGCTACAAATCCAAAATTCACCCTTGAAAATGATCTTTTTGAATGTGATCCAATTACTAAAATGAAGTAAATCAAGTCTACTTCCTACCCCTAAAAAGTCTAGTATATTTTTCAGTGAAGTCTAACATATATCTATTCCAATTAGATGTGGTTTATTCTCCAATAAAATAGAATTTATAATTTTAACATTTTATTATAATTTGAACTTAGAAACTACTTTCATAGTTGACAAGTTTTCAAATTACATAATGACATGGATATTTGTGGATACTATATTGTTCTTTACTATCAAATACATTTATAATATTATCTTCTATTTTTTTTGCCCCTTTTTTTTTTTGTTGATAAAATTTCCTTCACTTTAAGCCTCGGTTTACAACCACTCAAACCAAGCATTTTTTATCTTTTTGTCTACTCCTTGAAGCGTCTTGCCAAGTTTAGGTTCTTGGACAATCATGATGACAACCTTGCTTCTAATTATATTTTACAAATTATCTGATGAAAAGTCCAAGTAGTTGCAAAAGCTTAGTTGGAAATCCAAATCCTAATTGACAATGAAAGAGATGCTCAAGATCAAAAGTTTCTTGGTGCCCTTAGAGTACCCGAGGGCCTTATTCATCTTTTGTTGCAGACTCAACTACCGGAGAATTATGTGATGTAAGGTAGCGACACCCATGAGCGTGATTGTACCCATACTTCGACTATAGAGTTCCCTTAAAGTGCCCCCAAAAGTATGTTGAAATTGTCTTCATGCTTAATTGAGGTTGGTGGGCTCCGGTTTTTGTAGATTTTGGTGCTAGAATCAAGGCAAATTTGTTAGAGTACAATTTAGGATGCTCTAGGGAGTTCTACTTTGAAAATTCATAGAATTATATGCGTTATCCAAAAATTATATATTTTTCTAAATTCATGATTTTCAATTGTTAATATTGAAAAAATATATTTTCTAGAAAAATTTGCCTCCAACTATGTTGAATTGCTGAAATAGATGGTTATGGGTGCTCCTACTTTAAACTGCCGCACATTGGGGAGCCCCTGCCAAAAAAAAAATCCTTCCTTGTGCAAACCTCAATTCATTTTCTACCCTTGCATTTGTAGTTATAAGGCTTAACTTATTCATATAGTAAGCATTGCAGATGCTTTTAACAACCACAATAATAATTCTATTAAACATGTAAGCTATGTAGCTAGTAGGCTTGTATTTTGCCCTTTGCAATGGAATTTTGTCTCATTTGTTAAAAAATAAACATAATGCCAAGTCTGATTTTCAAAGTAGATTTGCCCCCATTCCATTGGATAGTCAAAAAAGTATTATAACACATAACATAGACCCTCTTTTTGCACTTTTAGATTTGCGAATAGTACAAATACGGATGTTTGTGATGAACTATTAGACTTGGCATTATGTCCCGTAATGCTCTTGAGCATTATCTATAGTAAACTTGTCAATTACCACACAAACAAAATTCAAATCCTTCTCCACATAAATATAGAGAGTTGCATGTTTTGAAATTTGGCGTGATTCTTACATGTCATGTTAAGATTCACCTTTGAAAAGCAAAATGCAAAAAATATCTTTTTACAAATTTTATTGCAATTTATTTGCGACGCACTTGAAATCTAGTGCAAAATTCCTTGCAACCTTGCACCGTACAATGTACAGTTAGTAGGCAATGATATAAGATTTTATTTTCATGATAATTGAATTGGTAGTCAAATCGTGTGGTTATTATACAGTAATTGGCAATTCTTGTTGTCTGGTCCTTGGATGTGTGCAGTGAATGGTAAGTTTACTCTAGTCCATGTAAGCTACATGATGTTAATACCATATCCATCCTTGTCCATTGGCATACCCAAACTGAGGTACAAACACCAATTGCCAACCACATCCAATACCCAATGTAAGTTACACGATATTAGTGTCATATCCATTCTTGTTAATTGGCCTACACAAACTAAGGTAGAAGTATCAATTGTCAACCACATCTAGTATCCAACCTAGAGGGTGCGCTATTTCCACCCTTTGAATGTAATTTTTTGATCCTTATCAAGGGTAGGACTAATAAGGTTATGATACATGTCCCAAAGGAGTGAGCAAAAAAGTAACAAGTAGTTCTTGAGTGATTGGAATTGGAAGACTCTAGACATTGGCTAATGGTTAAGAGTACTTTATGACTTTAAAAATCACAATAACTTCAATTTTGGAAATAAGACTCTAAATAATTTGGAATCCCCATATTTCCTATCTTTCTACATGGCAAAAACTTTTATCACCTCATACTCTTCACCATTTGCTCCAAAATCACTAAAATGATCCACTCTCGGTGCTTCTACTTTTAAACTTAAAGAGCATTTCATGTTCAAGCATGGTCAAACTTCATTATATTTCTACATTAAAAAACATAGATTTTAAAAAAAAATTGATATTTTTCACATGTAGTAACATATGTTTAAAATTTAACCTCATTTTTTTTAGAATGAAAAACATCAAAATTGATTCTTATTTTATTTTTAAGAAAAAATTATTTATAAATACCATAATAATTACAAAAATACTTGAAATAGTATGAAATTGTTAAAGAAGATGGAAATAATAGTGACAAACAGGATGGTGTAATTTAGGTACTCCTTGAGATTACACCAAGAGAAACTCAATAGAAAAAGGTTCAAAAGTGGTGTATTTTGAGTTTCCAGGTTATGATCTGGAACGTGTCACTCACAAAAATTACAATTTCATCAATTTTGGAAAAAAAATTCAAATGGTGTAAAAAGTAGATTATCGGAGCTGTATTTCTAAGGATCCATACAAAATTAAAATTTGTATACAGGCTGCATACGCTTAGTATTTTTATTTTTAATTTTAATTTTAAAAATATGTGAAAATTCAAGTTCTGACTTTCAAAATGCCTGAGGGACGAGGGTCTTGCATTGTCCTTTCGAGGGTTAAGGTGTAAAGACTTGGTGTCCTATAGTGTGGGATAACTGGACAACTCATTCCGTATCAATGGTGACGCCACAGTGACAACAGACACACACAGCGGCATTGACCTCACTGTCGGGGCTTCCAATTCACATTTCACAGGGAAAAAAATATGAATTTTCTCATTCAGTTGCAAAGGACAAATCCTGGCAATAAATTAGGAATTGCAATACGGTACTGGATCGGTGCATTCATTTCATTTTTCATTTTTCTTTTCTCTTTTTTGAAACAAATGAAAGGAATTCCATTGCCAATAAAAGAAATGATACAAGCCAGCCACAGGAGGGAAGAACAGTGCACTCATGACAGGTGTGAAGGTAGGTACACCCAAAACCGCCACTTTTTGCTACTGAGCCTAGTTACTATTATTAGACTAGTCAAATTTTCATATGTTTTTGCTGGCAAGTGAAAGGAGGTTCCAACGCACCAAAGAGCATGGCATTTGGATACTGTAAGCAAAAGTTATAAAAGAACAAAGTTTGGTTCTAAAAGCGTTTCTTTCTAAAAGCGTTTCTTTCGCATAGGTACAAAACTGATTTTGGAGATATTCACGTAGTGTAGATGGCGGTTTAAGATCAGTGGGCACATTTGGGGGGACCTACCTGAACCCCTAAAGGACCAAGTGTTCGTTCAACGTATGCAAGAAATCTCGGGTAGGTTCCTACAAAGTCATTTTCGGTCAGATGTCATGAAATTTGCATAAAATGTATAAACATGTAACAACTTCGTGAAAAACTATTTTTTTTCCAATTGGGTGCCTGGATCAAAAATTATGTTGCACTGAACTTTTCGGGGAGCTTGGATAATTTGGGAATCTTTGGGGAATCTTTTGCAAAAAAGATCATCAAGTTTTGAAATTTGGTATGTATGTAACTAATAAAATATGGCATACAATTGTAAAGAAAAAAAATTGTTGTCAAATTACATTCTAAGAGGAGTCAAACTTTGGTAGCTATGTTGGGGTAGTTTTAAAAAAAAACATTTTCTTCTAACGTCAAGTCCTATTATCTTGCAATCAGTGAAGTCAAAATTCTTGAATTTTTTTTCACATATTCCAAATATTTGTCTCTAGTTTTTAAACGTTTAGATTTCAAATAAAATATTTCTTCATTGCACAAAAAAATGACTAGTGTATTGCCAATTCACTTAACCTCCTTGCGTTGCAGGGTGACTTAGTATAATTTAGACTCCATATTTTCTTCTAAATTTTTTTGGGGATGAACCTAATATCATACACTTATGAATGGTCAAAAATCTCATGTTCGTGTAGAGCAAAAAATTTACTCCAAATGAGCCCAAAGTCTGCTAACTTTGTTTTGCAGGATTAGAAAAAAGTTTTTTTTTCTGCTTCAAATGCTATAATCTTTCAATTCGCATGGTGAAAAGGGCTGAATTTTTTCCACACTTTGGTAAAATACTTTACTTTACTTTTGTACGGTTGAAGTTTCAAAAAAAAGTTTTGATTTTTTTTTTTGCAACATACCAAAAAGTTGCAATTTTTGAAATGTCTCCTTGAAAATACACCTACGGTCCTTTAGGGATTAACCCCTAAAGGACCATTGTCTCTTCACAGGACAAAATGGATTTTGGGTAGGTTCTACAACTTCAATTTTTAATGAAACGTTTTGAAACTTTCTCGTGAGATAGACAAACTTTGTAGCTTCATGAGATCATAACTTTTATTCAATCTGTAACTGGGAGCAAAAGTTATGCCATCTAAAACATAATTTTCACTTCTCGTGTAGAAAAATGAAATCCACAAAAACATGAAATTAAAATTTTGAATTTTTTCCCCTTATAGATCATACTTTTGTCTACATGTGAAGCTTTGATTCATTCCATTTGGATTAGTAATGCAAAAGTTATGAACAATCTTGTTTTGGGGGCAATCTAGGCATCTTCTCGAAAAATAACTTATAGGATTCATTTCTAAATGCAATTTTTCAATTTTTCAATTTTTTTATTTTAACAAGGTTAAGTTTGAATGCTAGAACAATCTCACCATTGGAATTATTGTGTTTCAATATCATCTTAGAGCTATTAATGATTTAGTTTTTCTTTCAATCTTAAACTTACTTCTACTTGAAATTTTTTTAAAGAATGAAAAACAAGCATTTTTCTTTTAAAATTTCTTCCACTAGACTTTCAACTCAATTCTTCGATACAAAAAAATTTAAATTCAAAGTCCATAGTGCAAAAAAATTCCACAAAGGGCAGTCAAAGTCATCTGAAATTGCATGCTAGTGTTCAAAAAAAAAATCAACTTTGATTGCTAATATCTTCCAATCTGTATGGTCAAACTCCATTAAATTTTTACCACATGATCTTAGACAAGTAAAGTACAAGATCCTACGGTTAAATTCTTATGTATGTGTATGTGTGTGTGTATATATATATATATATATATATATATATATATATAATATTTTTTGTCTTTTGTTTTTTCTTGGATGAACGCAGCAGAAATGACAGATTTGAGAGTGGTTTTTGTGAAAAAAATTACTTTGTTCCTTTAGGGTTAACTAAATTAACGAGCAAAGTATTGTACTGGTAGACATTGTTTCTCAAATTTTATTTTTTTGGAAACAAATGAAACAAAATTGCATTGTCAAGTTACAAATACAACATGACTAGCCATAGGTGGCATAAGTGGCACAAAAGAAAAAAAGAAAAAAGAACCCCGATGCATGACCAGGATAAGACAGACAAACATGACAAGCTATAGGGAGAGGGCGTAGGGCCCCTCACGGAGCCCATCAAAGTAAGGTAACTCTGCCTATGATAGGCCAAATTTTGGACCAGTATAATATAGGCCCAAAACTTCATGAGTAATACATTTTACATGACACATGTATTGCTCATGAATTTCTTGGCCTGCATAGGTTGGTCCAAAGTTGGCCTGTCACAAAATTTTAGTTTTTTTTGGAAACAAATGAAATGGAAAGCTCCTCAAGTTGAGTGGCTTTGTCACTTGCCATGTGATTGAGGAAGCAACGACCAGATACTTTATTTATTTTTGACACAAGCATGTTGAACAACACATTACACGGGAGGGGGGGAGCATCAAGTAGAAAGGTTGATTTCACGCCAGATAAACAACTTGTCACCACCAAGTATTGAACCCTCAATCACACCATTTGGTTCGGGCAAGGTAGAACCCCCCATAGTGGGCACCTAGGGAATGACCCCATTATGGATTTTTTTCAGTTTGTGAAATTTTGGCTTCAACGCATGTCTTACATGACAATAATGGGGGGATTAGTGCTTCATTAGGAACTTCCAACTTTTTTTTGTGTGAATTCATTGCAAGGTTTGACTTTTTAGGCCTTCTATGTTAGAAAATACAATGATTGCTTTAGGTGAGGAAAATGAGCATGATGGGATTAGATTTTGTTGGTTCTAAAGTAGTCTACAGACTCTTTTGAGCCATTGATGCATTGAAAACTTCAAAACTTCATAATGAATTCATATTTTGTCAAAAAATAAATAAAAAATCAATTGCTCACATAGTTTCTCACACTTGTACAGTTGTACTAAGGTAAACTAAGGTAACAAGTCCAAAAATTGTCCACCTAAGAGCTGAAATTGAATTTTAGGAGGGCGAAACATCTTGAAATATTTTTCAGTAAATTTTCCTTGAAAGAGAAGTGGATTTGGCATCTAACATAAGTCATTTCATGTTTTTTGGAGCTTTTTGAAATTATTTACGAAATTTTGAAGTTGAACTGGCATAGGGCTCCAAAATCATCCCCGCCTGAAATGTACAATGTTTGGACATCAGTGAAGGCTATGAAAAAACAGCACATACAATTCGTGTATATTTTACAGGTGGGCGGTTCTTAATGCCCAAACTATTTGGAGCCTTCTACCTTATCCATGACAGACTAAATGGGAGCAAACCCATTGTGGGCAAAATTATAATGATGATGTACATTTCAGAACTCATAACATTCAAGAGCCTTCAGAGAGGCTGCCTTTGCCTCTCTAAAGTCTTCATCCACGAAATGCATCCACATGTTATTAATGTATGCTTCAGGACCGAGACATTGGCAGTACATTTATGGTGCGATCTATTTTTTTGGCTAACTCTAGGACAAAATATACAAACAAATAATTTTAAAGATACATAGTCTGTCATAACCCAAAGACTTCATTGAGTATTATACCAATGAAATCTAACCATTGGCCATCAATAATTTATTTTGATTTGTTTTGTAAAAAAGAGAAGCTCTTTATGTACACTTGGGGTGGTAGGAGATAGAACAACCCATGTGGGATATGTAATTTAGAGTTTGTAATTTCTCAACCGCTCATAGTTAAGTCTAAAGTAGGAATTGTGTTAAAATTATAATTTTAGACCTCATTTAGGCATAGTGGAATACCTTTTTTCAAAAAAGTTTGAACTAAAAAAAAGTTGGGTAATCAAGCTAAGTTTCATCACCAAAAATCCGTTTGAGATTTTAATCTTCCACTCAAAAGTTATGGACAAATTTCAGAGAGGATGTATGAAAATGTCAAAAAAAATCCTTTTAAACCCCTCTATGAAATTTGTCTATAACTTTTGAGTGGAAGATTAAAATCTCAAACGGATTTTTGGAGATGAAACTTATCTTGATTCCACAACTTTTTTTAGTTCAAAGTATTTAAAAAAAGGTATTCCACTATGCCTAAATGAGGTCTGAAATTATAATTTTAACACAATTCCTACTTTAGACTTAACTATGAGCGGTTGAGAAATTACAAACTCTAAATTACATATTTGTTCTACCTCCTACCACCCCATATGTACATAAAGAATTGTCTTCTAATTCCTGAGCACGAAACATGAATGGTTTACAATGCAATGTGAGTGAATTCAAGCATTGAAATTATTAACCTAACTGAATTGTTTGTCATTTTTTTTTTAAGCTATTTTTTTGTGCTTTGATGAAATTGAAAGTGTCCAATTTCCCAGTAACCCGATTGTGCAGTCATGACCTTGGCACTGAGCACAAGTCTGACATTATTGACGTGTGGCTTATTAGCTAATGTTGGGTGTGGAATATTCCACACCATTTCATCCTTTGGATGAAATGATGTGGAACATACCACATCATTCCGTCAGAGGAAAGGCAGCTGCTCTCACAGCTCTTGAATGTTATGCTTGAATGTGGGAATTTTGTTTTTTAAAAATAAAATTCAGCAACCACATGAGACCAAACTCCTAATTCTGACCACCACCTGATCGAAGCAGTGAGTCGGCCAGGTCGGTCTGTCTGTCTGTCTGTCAAGCTTAAGTTTATTCCTGAGCTCTGCCTGAAGTTCAGCTTGTCGTGGTCACTTTGCATTGAATATCGCTGTTACTTTCCTCCATTAAGAAAACTCTGTCAAGGTGACTGATTGCGCGAGCATTCAATGTTGGGCACTGATTTGGGCAGGCAGCGTTCACAGACGGCCGGGGATTTCAGTGGATTTGGGTGTGGAGAAATCAATGTAAGTTAGTGGTAGTGGAACTTTCCATTATGTACCGATAAACTCCGGGACTGGAGGAGAATATTACATTAGAGAGGTTATTGCTTTAACCCTTAAATGACGGGGCTCATAACCGTGGAAATCATCTGTTTTGACACCGTGTGAATTGTTGGATTAAAATAATGCAAAAAAACTCATTGGAAGTCAAACTATTGGAAGTCAAAATTTGGAGGATGAATAGTTGCACTTTTGTCCTACATAGGAGATTCTCTTGTCATTCATCAATTGCAAAACGTCCGCCTCGACATTTAAGAGTTAACCCCTAAAGGACCAAACACCATTTTTTGACAACATAGCGATTTTGGGCAGCTCACTATGATCGTAATTTTTCTTTTTTTTCTTTGAAATTTTCACATACGATGTGCCCGAGGAGTAGCTTTAAGGTCCAACAATTTTTGTAACTTTTGACTACATGGTTAAAAAGTTATTGCATGCTATGTCATTTTCATTGTTCGGCGGGCAGCCAGGGCAGCAAAAAAAATTTCTTTAAAAATCACTTTTAAAAAAAACTAAAATTTGAAATTGGTTCTTTAGATTTATATGTACGTGGGAGGATTTGAATCATTCCATTTTGATCAATGAGTCAAAAGTTATGAGGATTCTTAGTTTGAGGGTAGTTATGGAATCTCTACTCTAAAATAAACTTTGAAGTCCTTTATTTAACTCGATTTTCAGTATTTTTGAAAAAAAATAAAAACATTGGGTGTAGATTGTTTATTACAACATTACAATCGTTGGGACTGGCATTTTTCAATTTCATAAATAAATTCTTGACAATTTAGTGTTTTGAATCATTCTCTACCTCTTCCTACTTACTATTTTTTTCCTATATGTTGTACAATTCCAAATGATCTGAAATTTTTCAAGCATGTAGCCAACTTGCCTTGAAGAATAAATCCAAAGAGTAACCATCATTTTGGACATTTTTTCATACAAATGTGACCTTGTGAAGGGCAGCTGCCCATTTTTTCGCAGGGACAAAAAAAGGATTTTTGTCAATTCAAACGCTATTATCTTGCAATTCACTATGCGGAAAATTCTGAAATTTTTTCCACATCTTCTTAAACAAGTTGACTACAAGATCCTACGGTTACAAGTGTCCAAAAATGTTTATTTTCTAAAATTTGGCACTAGTATTAGAAATGGCAGTTTTGGAGTGGTTTTGGTGAAAACATAGTCAAAAACCTTTAGGGGTTAAGGTAGTCGACTTCATTCTGACTGCTGAAGTAATTTACCACATTTCCAGTATGCATTTGGTGAGGGGAAACACACACACACACACCACACACACACCATGGAGAAATAGATTTGAGGAGGGTTCCAAAATTTGTTTCATTTTCCCCCTCTAAAACAAAATAATTATGGATTTTTTTTTGGAAAAATTATGTTCAACCCATTTTTGTTCTCTAGGGCACTGCATTTCCAACCATAGGCTGGTTATAAAATCGACCATACTTCAAAGTAGGTGATCAATAATTGTGTCTTCCAATGTACATCTTGTGATCATTGTAGGCTTTCAATGTACACCTCCTCCACATTTGTGTTGCTTGAATTGTCACGCTAAACCACAATTGATCGGAAACAAAGTAGTCTAACTAACGAAAAGAGGTAGTGGTCGGAAAGAGGTTAGCTACCTTAGAGAGGGTTTGTATCATTAGCCCCTAAAGGACCAATTGAAATGGTGTTTTTCTGGCAACATATTGATTTTGGGACAGCTCACTACAAACCAAAATTTTATTTTATTTTCTTTGAGCTTTTCACTCAAAGAGTAGCTTCAAGGCATGATAATTTTCCTATCTTTTGACTACATGATAAAAAAAAAAAGTTATTGTATGATATGTAATATTTTATTGTTGAGTGGGTAGTCCAAAAAAATCTCTTAGAAACACTTTTTTTATAATAAAAATTTGAAACTGATTTTCTAGATTTATACATATGTGGAAAGCCCTTAATCATTCCATTTTGATTAATGAGATGAAAGTTAGGAAGAGTTTTAGTTGGCAGATAGTTATGGAATCTCTAGTCTACAATAAACTTTGAAGTCCTGTAGATATTTAACTAAGTTTTCAATATTTTTGAAAAAAAAAAATTTAAATGGTGTAGGGTTTTTATCACAACATTAAAACCGTAAAGATGGACATTTTTCAATTCCATTAATAAATTCTTAATAATTTAGTATTTTAAATCAAACTTTGTTTCTTTCAATTTACTATTTTTTTCAAGCATGAATATGAAATATTTTTTGTTTGAAATTTTTTAATAGGTATGCCTAAGTTATTTCTTCAACATATTAAGGTAAACCAGCCTATGACAGGCAGAATGACTGATTTGGTATGTTGCCATTAGCAAAATAAAACCAGATTTTTTTCTAGCAGAGACAACTTTGAAAAATGAAAGAAGCAGTTAAAATTTTAGTTTTTGGACAAAGTAGGAATTTGTTATGAATTTTTTAAGTATTTTTCCAAAATAGTCTGTAGACTATCTGAAATCAATAAAATATGTCTTCATGATGGTCATCTTACTACCTAATGCAGTCTTCAGATTTCCTAACACAACCACAAGAATTTTTTATGTGGCCATCACACAAAGGAATAAAAAAGAAACTCTTTATGATGAGTTTACACTCACAATGTGTAAGTGTCCTATGACAGTCATTACTAATTCTATCACAATCACGTAATGCACTAATGTGGGCCACTAACCAACCTAATTAAATTGTAGAAGCAAAAATCTGAAATGGACTGTAATGGGGGGGTTATGTAGATGTCTGCATTAGACAGTTGGCCTGTCATAGGCTGGTTTACCTTATAGAGAGTAACAAGTTGTTGGATCTACACATTTTTGTGTCAAAGGTTTATAAGACAAAATCTAACCATTTGGAAAGAATTGAAAATGTTTCTTTTTCAAATTCAAGTGACTTGATCTTGTAATTGGTAAAATTTATTATTTTAAGGTCATATTCATTATATTGAGACTTTTTGCACTCCCGTTTTTATTCTCGACTTGAGGATAAACCGTTTTATTTCTTTACTAATATTTTTTTATAAATAGGTAACAACATCAACTTTTAGAATTTTTTTATAGGATCACTATTTTAACATTTTTTATTTTTGGTTTCGATTACTATTTTTTAAAATGAATTTCCAATAACTAACATTTTGTCTCAAAATTTGCAAAAAGTCTCAATATTATGAATATGGCTTTTTTTGAAATTTTAGGAGGGTGTATTCTAACAAGTTAACCAAAGGATCCTTGCTTTGGATTGGGGTACTTTGAAGAAGTACTTTAGGAGTTAATGATGTTTGAAGATTTTTTTGAGTGGGTCGCAATTTCATGATACTTTAAAACTAAAGTCATAATTACCATAGCAACATATGAATTCCAAATTCAATTGAATTTTTTATTTTTTATTTTCTCATTTTGTACATTTCAATGTATCCATGCTAGGATCAATGAAATAATATCACTTCAAAGAGGTTATTGGCTTAAAAAAGTTAACTTTTAATTATAGAAATTTTATTGTAATGGAAGACCATTACACACCTTGGTTATGGATTTATGACGTAGATCCACAACAAGCAACCATGAAATATTGATGGACCATCATAATTACCATACATTTGAATACGTAGGGGACTTAGAGCCGGCTTCCATGTGCAACAGGGGGATTATGAAGTTGTTTGACTTATGGTGGAATGGAAGTCCGTTTTATTTGGAACTCCCATTCCATCATTGATTGGTGGACTTCATTGGCCTCGACTCCACATGGAAGCCAACCTTTATGGCTTGTTCTTAGGTCCCACCACATTCTCAAAATCAAATTGGTGCAAATTGGAAGTTTGGAAACCTTATCAATAGGTGGCTATGGTATGGGAATGACTTTTGGACTACATGATAATCAAACTATAGAGTCTATAATGAAGAAGAACTTGCCTATGTTTGTCAAATGCTTTCTTATGAACTTTGACAGTTCATGGAATGAGCATCTTTTTATTTATTATAGTAAACTAATCTTATTGTTAAGTCAAAGATATTTTTTCCTACCTAGTCTTTGATTGTGTTGTTGTCAATCGATCTTTGGTTACCAAACATTTGGGAATCTTCTTGGCCCTTGGGGTAAAGCACTTTTCTTAACACTCTTGGCTTGACACTTGGCTTCTACTCTCCTTTTTGCAATGAATATATCCTTTCATTTGCACCCCAAAAGATAAAAATTTTCAAGAGCTAAAAATTGGGAGTTGTGGCTTCACACTACTAAGCAATAGTCGGGAAAAGAATTGCGGCTAATTCAAAGTTAGCTATTGTAGTGGAAGTGGGAAGAAATCATTTGCATTTTTGAAAACAAAAGATGTATAACCGAAAGGAATTTGGTAGGGCTGAAAATCAATCAATGTATAAAAAATCTGAAAGATGTTTTAAACGTCTTTTTTTTATACTTGGCGGATTTCAATTGCTATGAGATACGGACATTAGATGATTTTGGGGGGGTCTGGAGGGTCGTTTCGGGCTTGTTCCCGGCGTTGTTCCCCCGGCAGCAAAAGAATGGCCGCTTTCAAAAAAAAAAATTTTGAAAAAAATAAAAGAAATAAAAAATCTTAAAATGAAAAAACAAGATGAACAATTTTTTTTTATTTTTTTTTGAAATTATTATTTTTTTGTATGACGTGGCAGTCGCTCGGCTACGTCATGCAACTGCTGTGGCGCAGTTCCAGATAGTTTCAGAGTCTGGGAACCCTAGAAAACTCACAACCCTCCATAGGGGCTGAATAACATGTAATGGTAGTATTTAATGTTGAGAGCTGGATGGGATGAGATGCCTGAATGAGGTGAGTAGGTACCAATTTAGAAGGGATATGAACCAAGGAAACTAACTAGGGCTTGGTTGTTGAAATACTAGCCTTGGGGTCTACGAGTCCCTCTACCTCTTTGTAAAGATTATACAGCAAAGCCAAAACAAAGCCAATGATATCTCTTTACAAATCATAGCATTTGTCCAAACACATCCAAAAAATCCTTCCAAATCACTCCCTCAACAACATCTTGGTATTTAACATCCCATAAAATATGAAAATTTAGAATTAAGGATTTTCAACTGAACAATATATGAAAATTTGACTAGTTTAATAATAGTACAATATAACTCCTATAAGTGCACCTTCCATAAGTGAATAAACCTCCGTAATGTAATAGGTCCAAGCGGTCATGGCTTCCAGAATCAAATAAGTGGTGGCACTCAATGAGAGCAGGCCAAACAATAAATGGTAGACCTCACTTTGTTAGAAAAAAGGAAAAATATTCTTGTTAACCCCTAAAAGATTGGAGGTGTTTGAGCATAGTCCTTGTTTTTTTTACTAGCTCTTGTAAAATACATAATTCCTCATTTGTGTGGAATAATTTTGATGATCGCCATCATTGAAATGAAACAAGACTTATGTAGCTTTCATATGAAAAAAAAGATCAA
Source organism: Antitrichia curtipendula (assembly GCA_951230915.1). NCBI lineage: Eukaryota > Viridiplantae > Streptophyta > Bryopsida > Hypnales > Leucodontaceae > Antitrichia > Antitrichia curtipendula. Next base: position 3,353,403 of record OX579639.1, on the reverse strand, counting down.
CAAAATTACACAATTTTTGAGAAAATGCCATTGTTGACAAGATTAATGGAAGATGTTGGATTAGAGAGTACTTTATATGTATACTGGAATCAAAATGTTGAAATCGGAATTCTCAAAAGTGCTCCAAAATTTTTGATTTTTTTCCCCTCATGTGCATATCATCATAATATTGATGTGTAATTTTTTTTCAAATCATTTTAAGAAAAAAAGATATAAAAATGTGAAGTAACAACCTACAATACCTTTTCTATTCTCAAAAAAATGCACCAAAAATTGCACACTCAATCATTTCTTGATTAGATTGCACCAACGGATTCAATAGAGAAAATCATTTAGGTTCACTTTGTTAATTATGGATTGTTAGTGAAGTTCACATTTCAATTTTTTTACAAATGTAGTTGTAGAAATCATATGGTGGCCTTATAGTTCTTTAGGGGTTAACAAGCTCCGTGGCTTGAAGATTTGGCACGTCTATTGTAAGGGCAACTTCCCACATAGTGCGGACCCTCTCTAATGCCTTCAACCTTTTCCAAAATGATGCTATCAGGAGGTCCAACGCCTGTTCCATTAGAGGAGTTCTAAAGCAAGAGGCTCTGAAATGGATTAGGCATTAAGAACAGACCCTATAAATGGTTGTAAAACGGACATGAATTGGTCATGAAATTGACATATATAGTCATTGAATGAATTGAGGAAAAAAACATTATCAATTGCGAGAGCCAATCATTCAATTTGCTTTCCCCATCTTTCTTTAGAATTGCAGGTGGACCGTTTATAAAAGACCTAGGGTCATAAATAGGGACCTATGACCCAACTCGTTTGAAAATTCATAAGTAATTCAAAAATGCTTGGGAAAATACGAAACCACTTGGATTAGATACCTCATCTACTTCTCTTTGTCTAAAAAATGAGCTAAAATTATTCCCGTCCAGTGAAATACACGGACAAGGCGGAACAACCCGTAGATGTGCCATTTATGAGCTTCCTACCTTACTGTAATTAGGCACAGTAGAAAACGGGAAAAAAAAGGGAAAAAAAGGAAAAAAAGGGGAAAAAAAGGGGAAAAAAAGGGGGGGGGGAAAAGTCTGTTTTGTGGGTGCGCAACTGCACAAGGTTCTGTCCTTCAATTTATGACTGTTGACGTGCTGCACTGGAGTGTGCCCTCCACAAGCTTGAGCTCCACTAACTGCTTAAGTTAAGGCACTGGCAGGGTGTGTGACATGTGATGAATGGTTCATGAAGTACTGAGCGTAAGTAGGCGTGGCTCACTTCACTAGGATTTGGTGTAGGATTCATGTGGAGCCCGTCAAGGTCACAGTCGCGTCAATGACCCAAAAAGTTTATGGCGGCATAATTTTTGATTGGGCACCTCATTGGGGAAGAAAAAAAATTAGCTTTTCACCGTAGAAGTACCATGTTTACACATTCTGTCCAAATTTCATAAACATCCGACTAAAAATGACTTTGTAGGAACCTACCTGAGATTTTTGGTGTACAATGAACGGACACTTCGGGTTCTTTAAGGGAGTAACCATGTGAGGGCGTTGAGGCTAAACTAAAATGGTTCAATGGATGATGACTGCAGTCTTAACTGTAGAACTCAATTAAAGAATGTTGCACCTATTGATTTTGGTAACAACTACCTTGGTCATGGGGATCATGTCCTTCTAGTAGGGTTAAGCAAACTGCATTTGTTGATTAAAATTTATGGAGTCTTGTGATGACGTGACTATGTCCATAGTTGGCCTTGGGGATCTACTTAGACTGCAAGTTGACTACATTGGAACTTGGTGTATTATAATATTGTGTAGAAGTGGTTGAAAATCAACAATTTGACCAAGTTTACAAAGCCCGCAAATTGTCCTCATTGTGCAAGAGAATCTCTAACATGAATGAATTGATTTGTCAAAGTTTAGCTATTCATCTTCGTATGCAAATTCTCCATTAAGGTTGTGAATACACTATTGCTAGTAGAAAGGATGTCACAGAATCCTTGTAATATTGCAAAATGTTTAATATGAAGATATTGAAATCACATCTTGCTTGATTTTAAAAATAAGGTAGAACCACTCATACTTGATCACTAAAGCAATTTCAAAATAAATGAGGAGTAGTGTGAGGCAATAGAAAATTTTCACTTGTAGATAGATAAGAAATATTGAGACTGTGAATTTATGTAATTTTATTTCCCAAATTGAAATTGTTGTGAATTTTGGAAGTCCCAACCTTAAAAACAAGAAAGAAAAACATTTCATGTTTGGGTTGTAAATTTGTTCTAGCTTTGATTGAAAATAGTTGCACCTTACATGTTGGATATGGTTCCCTGTCTTGTTGGGAATGGTTGAATGGTTGGTTCTACCTTAGTCAAAAGTTTTTTTTAAAAATAATTGTACATTTAACAAAAGAGCATTAAAATATTCTTTCACTTGTCAATAAGATCCAATATTGAAGTAACCTACATTTATAAATAGTAAGTAAGCTAGGAGGTCCATAAATGGCCTATGTAAGGACTGGAAATGAATTTTGGGGAGGTGAAACATCTTTAAAAAAATACTTTTCAGTAAAATTTACTTGAAAGACAGGTGGAATTGACATCTAACCCAAGTCGTTTCATATTTTTTGAAACTTTGTGGAATTAGCTATAAAATTTTGAAGTTGAGACGGCATAGGGCTCTAAAATGACTTACCTCCTGAAATGTACATTGTTTGTACATTATTGAAGGCTATGAAAAAGCAACATGTACAAATAGTGTACAATCAAGGAGGTGGGCCATTTTAGAGCCTGTCCCGTTTTACAACCTCCTACCTTATGCTCAGTTGCTATTACTGTTAGTGACATTGAGGGACACACTTACGTACTTTATTACAGAAACTTTTAGCCAGTCTCTAGTCTCAACTGCTCTAGCTCCTTCCATTTGTCCCAATCCGTACATTTTAGTTGATTGACCTGAGAAAAACACTAAGGTAACAGGTTCACAAGTCACCCACCTAAGACCTGAAATTGAATTTTGGGTAGGCGAAGCTTCTTGAAATAGCTTCTAGTTTTCAGTAAATTTTCCTTAAAAGTCAAGTGGAATTGACATCTAACGCAAGTCGTTTCACATTTTTTGGAGCTTTGTGGAATTAGTTATAAAATTTTGAAGTTGAAATAGCATAGGGCTCTAAACTTTCCCACTTACTAGAATGTACATTGTTTGTACATTGCTGAAGGCTATGAAAAAGAAACATGTGCACATAGTGTACATTTGAGGAGGTGGGTGATTTTAGAGCCTGTTACGTTACGTCTCAATCATAACCTAGTGGATTGACCACACTATTGCTGTATAATCTTTCTTAACTGTGTGTAACTTTAACCTGGCGACTCCAGTGATAAGACAATCAAAGGTGCAATGGTCAAATTAAAACCAACATTTCCTTAACTCTTAACTTAATGTAAGTATGCTAAAGGATGGTTTATCGATACTTCAGTAGTCAGTTCGGTTTCATTAGCAACAGCGTACGTGACTGGCGTGCAACTTTGCTATCAAGACATACAGTTAACTTGCGACCACTAACTGAACTTACAACTTAGCCTAACAACTAGCTGCTGTCTTCATCGATCTCTGATACAAGTCCAGACCGGAACCATCAAAGAAAAGACTTCCAATCGATAGCCTCTCGATTCCAAACCATGCAGTACCCTGTCAGCTCTACTTAGATCGCTCATCTCACGGCAAATTCTTTCAAAGAATAGTTGTAGTTTGACGTACTTGATCAAGCTTTGACAGATCAAGCTCTAGAGTCATTTGGAATCGGCTTACCAAGCCATTGCATGCAAGTTAGTTCTCAGTCTTTGGAGTTGATGGAGGTGGATCCGGCCATAGACAAGTTCTAGAAGCCCTGCTACAGCTGTGTGATGTGAAGTTGTGTGTTTTGTTTGCATCGGGAGGTGGTCTCGATCACGTACTAACAGCTGATTTGAAGTCTTCAACTTGATTCTCGATCACACTGTACTTACATTTGAAGCGTGTGTGGCCGGAGATTTGATAGCAGGTGCGTTGCAGTCTAAGCAATCCAGTCCTCGGTGGGTGTGTTGTACTTTTTTAGCTTACTAATGAAGCTCTCCTTAATTACAAGCATAGGACTTCAATTCGTGGGTTTAGTTCTCAGTTTTAGCTCAGTTCAACGAGCTTGACAGACTTTTGTTGGCAGAGCGGAAAGTTGTAGTTCACGAGTAGAGGTTTCGGTGCAGTGGACTTTTTTTGAGTTCGCTGAGCTGATATTCAAGTGAGGAACATAGTGATGACCATATCTATTGAGATTTGAGAGAAGTTCTAATGTTTCTTGAACTGGAAACTTTTATTAGTTGAGTATTTTTCAGTGCAATGGACTTCTTTGAGCTTGTTGAACTGGCAAGAGCGATCGCATTGGTGTTCATGTCTATTGAGATTCGAGAACTCTTACTGCCAAAGGTGTCGATCTACCGAGAAATGTGCCAATCCGTTTATACTAGAACCAGTAGCAAGTTAGAAACCAAGAGATCTACCACAATTTTTGCACCGACTAGCTAGAAGCTAGCTAGCTCCGAAGAGTTTTTATAGAACTTCATCTGACAGGTCTGAAAGGTGACTACCAGCTTCTTGTCATCGTTAGTAAGAATGTTTAAACCAACATTCCAGATTTTAGGGGCTGTGTTTTTATTCTGCTCTCGCTTACTTTATTGAGCTGAACACCAACATTCCAATGTTGATCTATGAACGCTGTTCACCAAAGGTTCACACCAGAGCCAGTTTCACAGTAGAAACCAAGAGATCCATCACACTTTCAAACGTCTAGTTCTAAACATTTCCCTTAAAACTCATCTGACAGATTCTAATTGCAAGGTGAAAAGCTGAATCATGTAGACATTGCCACCGAGAATGTTCTCATCAATTTTCCAGATATATGCAAGTGGTTTTATCTGTGTTTCGCTAACTTACTAGCTTTGAAATTTTGTCTGCTCTTTTCGAGCATGCATCCTCTGTTTCTTGAGCTGAAAATTTAACATTTCGTGGAAAAGAGTTTCATTAAATTGTTGTGGTTGTTGTTGTTCCGTGTGGATATATCAGCTATGGCGGAGGTCTCCAGCTGGACAGGGTTCACAGGAACCGCCGCTGTGGTGATTGTATCCACATTGTTACTGTGGCTATGGATGTACCGATGGCAGCAACGACACCAACTGGAGCCCAAGCAGTGGCCCATTTTGGGAGCAGCCCTAGAAATTCTGAGCCACTTCGACGAAATGCACGATTGGTTGCTGTCTTATTTTCAAAAGGGGCTCACAACCTTTCGTCTGGTGCTACCTGGGATTACGTACACTTACACCGTCGACCCTGCCAATATTGAGTACATTCTCAAAACCAACTTCAACAACTTCCCCAAGGTAACGCTCTCAAACGCAACCCCTCTTGCAGTCCTTTTGCTAACCATGTAAGGTAGCCGACCTCTTTCCAACCAATAGTACCTAGTTTCGTTTGTTAGACGGCTTTGTTTTCAATCAGTTGTGGTTTAGGGTGACAGCTAACGGGTTTAGGTGACAACTCAAGCAACACAAATGTCGGGTAGGTGTACATTGGAGCCACAATTATCACCTACTTTGAAGCATGGTCGGTTTCGTAGTCAACCTATGGTTGGAAATAAGTTGAACGGAATCTTTATGAAAAGAATTCATAATTATTTCGTATTTGAGGGGAAAAAAGGAACCCTCTTCAAATCTATTTCTCCACGGTGTGTGTGTTCCCTCACCAAATGCACACTGGAAATACTGGAATTACGGAATGAGGTCGGTTACTTAAGCTTCATAATTTTCGTAGCTGAGTTTGTTATCTGTATGATCCATGAGGTCAGTGCAATTAGTTCGTGGAGTACCTAGAGTCACAGTACCTAACGTACAAACCTGGTTTTAGATCACAATTAGGCTACTTCTGACGTTTCTCTGAAACAACGTTTTGAACTATCTCGCAAACTTGTAATTTTCCCGAAGGTCACACTTAAACGTGTTAACCTCTTTGTTTTATGACCTTTCATTGTAAGTTAATAATCTTCTTATCACCTGTTGAAATGTCTGTATGACCCATGTGGTGCAATTAGTGGAGCCGTACACACTCATAAGCTTAACTAAGTTACAGACATTTGGATTATCTGATCGCACTTAATATCATAAGTTCAGCTTTTTCTTCTTGTGAGTTCTGACCTTCTCTGAAACAACATTTTAAAAGTATCTTGCACACATGTCATTGTATTATCAACTGCTCTCACCACGCCTTCATGAGGTAAAGGTTGTATAAAGTATCTCATTAAGTCTACCTCCCTTAATCAGTGTTTGCCATAGATGCTGTCATAGTTGCTGTATCACAGTCATCATGTCAGGCACTTAGAACAGTACTGGATATAGATATTTAATTAGTACTGTACCCTGTACCTTATGTCAGTGATCGAGTTTGGACCTGAGGACGCTGGACTTACCTTATGAGGCTTAAAACTATTTTTTTTTTTTTTTTCTGAAACAAATGAAACGAAATGTAAACTGGGTTTAATAAGTGTTCAGCTTCGTTGGAGCCCATCCGGGGATACAGCAGGTTTTAATTGTGACTCTTATTCTAAAACCGATCCCTACAAATTCTTGCCTGAAATCTACAGCCTCTATTGAGTCTACTAGGGTTGTGTAAGTAGTGTACACCTGTTTTCATTTGACACTTTGAAAATTTATAGTTTATTTTAGACGGTGTTTAAGAAATGCATTCTAAAAGAATCTCGAATCCCCTTTTGACTGCCCATTATAAGACCCCACTGAAATCTTTTCAATTATGTAGTAGTGAGAACCCTGTTGAATTGCTTATTGGGATGCATGACATTGTTGAGGAAAGACAACTCATTTGCGCAGGATGATAATAGTACCGATTGTGGAAATCAAATCTAGATTTTTTTTTCCATCATCATCATCAACATTACTTTCTGGAAGAAGAAACTGAGCAAGTCACTTTTATTTAATATATGCTTGTGAGTGTTGGAGTTTTTTGAGTTCTCTTATTCTCCTTGTTTGTTTGTTATCGGCTCTCATCTAGCTGCAATGGAGATGGGTGAATTCTCTACGGTATTCAAGAATATGGGAAATTACGTTTCAAATGGCATAATGAAATCTGCCATCTTCCCCATTCGATTCCTTCTTCAGCTCTAAAGTCTAGGACTAGTATAGATTTCGTACCGCACAGTTTAAACTGAAGAAAGCGCCAAGTTTGTTGAATACTGCCCCCATTTTTAACAGAAATATTGATTGGATGTTGTGTGGTTAATTAACTAATTGCAGGGTGAGATGTACCATCAAACATTTGAGAGCTTTCTGGGAGACGGAATCTTCACCACAGATGGGGAGGTGTGGCGGCAGCAACGGAAGACCGCAAGTTTTGAGTTTGCATCTCGCGTTTTGCGTGATTACAGCACTGTCACGTTCCGTGAGCATTCCATCATGCTTGCAGAAATTCTCGCCAAGGCTTGTCATACCCAGCAACCTGCAGAGATGCATGTAAGAAAAACTAACTTATGGATCACACACTAGCTTGGACAATAAAACGTGAAAGTAAAACGTAGTCTGCTCTAAATCAACCATGTTCTAAATGCACCCCCTATCTAGGAAGGATTGACATGTTGCTTGAAATACTTACTACTGTCGTTGATGAGTTGGGTAGGCTTAAATGGTCGCTTTAAGAACAGACTACCTTATTGTTGAACACTAGCCTTGGAAACTACTAGCCTTCGAACTACTACAATACAGTACGATAGTGACCTTAAAATTGCCACCATCTCTGGCAACAATTGGACAATTTCAGTGCTCAAATGGCGTAAAAAAACAAAACAGTGACGGTTTTCAGATCAATGATAATGCTTAAAACGGGTCAGTAATGGTTTGAAGCTAATGTTTTGAAAATTTGGGAGGGCTGGCCCAAAGGCCAAAAAAATTCCATTGAATCTTGAATATTGTAGTCTGCACTTTTGGGCGGATAAGGGGTGCACATTGAGCATAGGTTATATAAGGGTTTCCACATATTGAATGTCAAGAAATGTCAAGATGTATAAGATTTAAGTTGCTTCAGACTAAATAGAAAGATTATAACCCTGACTTGAGCAGTGAGTCTTTTCAATTGGATTAGAGAGATACTGTTTAAGAGAGAAAATAACTTAAAAAGCTTGGGATTGTTGAGAGCATTACCAGTCCAACTGAAAAAAATTAATGCAAAATTGTTCTATTGTCTGTTGAAGCAAGAAGCTCTAATGTATACTTTTTTTTTTAATTTAATTCAATTAATTGATGTAGAAATCACACTATTGAGTAGAATGATCAATGGTGGATTATGATCCCCTTTTTTTTTTCTTATTGGCCTGGTCAATGAGACCATGATACAGTTACATTGAACACTAAGTAAGTAGCCTTGACATAATAAATAATGTGCTAAAATAAATTATGATGTATCCTTCATACTGATCCTTGCCGAGTTGCCGTTAATTGTTGATGACCGTTTTGGGTTTTTTTTTTTTTGGGTAATTTGTGCAGAACCTTTTCATGCGGTTCACGTTAGATGGGATATGCAAAGTGGGTTTAGGTGTGGACGTGGGCACGTTGTTGCCCTCGTTGCCGGAAGTGCCTTTTGTTACCAGTTTAGACAACTGCAACGAAGCCGTGATGCACCGCTTCTTCGACCCGCTGTGGCGGCTGAAGCAGCGCTTGAACGTGGGCTACGAGGCCGTGCTGTCCAGGGGTGTGAAGGTGGTGGATGACTTCACGTATAGCATCATCCGGACTCGTCATGCGGAACTGCAGGTCAACAGTGCCCAAGGCAAAGAAATGGTGAGTGAGTAGCGACGGCAGCTCATTTCATTGCTTGAGTTTCCGAGACCAAATCGTAAAATAATCAGGTCGCGTGAATAATAATTAGGTTGCCTTACTCCCAAGAGATTTATTTTACAAGCCATCAAAGTCAACAAATGTTTCTAGTCAGAGCCATTTGTACACAATCATGGATGTTGTATTTTTGGGGTTTAGGTCTTGAAAGATTTGTGTGTGTAATTTGGAACGTCCATGATTTTGTGGACTCTGCAGAAAGCCGACCTGCTGTCACGTTTCATCATGTTGGGCGAGGACTCGGTACCGAGTATGACTGACAAGACTTTACGAGACATCATCTTAAGTTTTATCATAGCAGGTGACCACCCATTCCTCGCAGTCACACACATGGTGTTACTTTAGGGATATTTTCGAGGTTTACCAAAATACTTTCCTTTAATTCCCATATTGAACACTGTTTTTTCAAGTACCTTAGTCCAGTATAGAGTCTACTTATTTTATCTATTTTTGTCTACTCAAAAAAGAAGCTTTCACCAGAGATTTTTTCACTGTTTTTAGGCTGATGTTTTCAAATTGCAACCAGGTTTAATTTCCCCTAATTCTATGGCTAGCTTTGAACTAGCTGTTGATAAATTTCCCACACACTGGGAACTTATGTATTAAAAAACCACAAACATATGTATGCTTTTTTTGAGGATTTTTTAAAGTTTATTTAAGTGTTATGATCCCGACCAATTTTTGAAGCCGGCTTTACTTAAGTTACTTACTTTTGGAAACCATGATGCAGGGCGGGACACGACGGCCACAACGTTGTCGTGGTTTGTGTACCTCCTTGGAAACAACCCTGACATTGCCGACAAGATCTACGAGGAAGTTCTCCTTCTCGAGGAAGACGAGGATTCTGAGTACGCGAACTTACCGCTGAGCGAGAAGATGAAGCATTACGCGTCACTACTTTCGTATGATGTTCTATCAAAGCTGCAGTACCTCCACGCTGCACTCACGGAGACCATGCGCCTATACCCGGCAATACCTCAGGTATCTCTCTCTTTAAATCCCTTAATGCCCTAATCCTTTTTTGAAATTTTGCACATTTTTTGCTTTATATCTTTCTACAAAAATATCATTTATCAAAATTTCATGAAATTGGTCATTAAGGAAGGTTGTCTTTTCAAGATCCAAAGTGTTGCATTGGATGAATGAGAAGTTGATTGGACGAAACAGCGCATGCAAGCCCTCTATTCATTGTTCAGAAAATGGACGTTGGAGCGCTCAGAGATTAACATGCTAGAAAAAAAAAGGGCTTCACAGTCAATCATCTACAAAATGTATTTGGTAAATTATGGTTATGGTTGGAATTATGAGTTATGGGGCAATGCCCTCGTTGTCGGGAATTGTGCAGAAAAAATGTACTGACACATACTTTTCTGCGCAATTCCCAACGACAAGGGCATTGCTTGGTGTAAACTGTGCTCGCCCAGAAAACGTAGGGAATGGATGGAACAAAAAACTTTCAAGATGAAGAATCCGTAATGTCCAATTACGCGGATGGACCTATTACGTAAAGCATTGATTACACAAAACAACATTTGCCCAACAAATGAACTTGGAATTTTATATTTTTTATATTTTATAATTATTATCAATATTGGAACTTGCAAACATTTGTTTGTGTCATATTATGTAAAATTGAAATTTGTTTTTTTGGGGTGGGGTGCAGAATGGGAAAGGGATATTAGAAGACGATGTACTTCCCGATGGGACAGTGGTGAAGAAAGGAGGACTTGTTACATACGTTTCATATGCCCAGGGCCGGATGACCAACATTTGGGGTGCAGATGCACTTCAGTTTAAACCCGAGAGGTTCATGAAGGATGGCAAGTTTGTTCCTGAAAATCCATTCAAATTCAGTGCTTTTCAGGTTTGTGAACCTCGTGTTCCTCTTTCCTCAATTTTTTCTAATGGAAAACAATGGAAGTCGATCTCATGGAAAACAAAAACCATTTACGATATAAAATGATATATGATCTACGATATAAACGATATACGATCCTTAAAAAGGCAACCATCCATAAAAGTGAGTTGAACATCATTACAAGTTCACGTGTCTTTTTCTGTGCATGAAGTGAGTCTTTGAAGTATTAATTCCACGTGCTTGTTGCTTCAATTCAAACATGTTTTTTTAACTTTGTGGTTACAGTACTAGTGCTCACTCACGTTTTAAAGTTGATTCATTCATTCAGTTAAAAAAAACTTCTATGTAAAAATTGAAACCAGTTTACAAACTACAAAAATTGGTGATTGCTCAAATCAATTTACATAACACAACTAAAAGTGTGAAATTTGCGTTCAAACTAATCGATATTTAAACTCTTTTTTATTTTTTTATTTTTTTTGTGGAACAGGCCGGCCCTCGGATCTGCCTGGGAAAGGACTCCGCGTATTTGCAAATGAAGATGGTCATGGCTGTTCTGTGTCGTTTCTTCAAGTTCGAGTTGGTGCCCGGCCAACACGTGAAGTACCGGATGATGGCTACTCTCGTGATGGACAAAGCTGGAGTTCAAGTGATGCTGAGCGAGCGGTGACGTATAATTATCACTTGAACATCGATTGATGTTGTTGGATTTCCTTTTTCCACGGTGTGCGCAACATTACAACTACGGAATTCCCGTAAACCCTTTTGAACAGTCGATCAAAAGGCTAAAAAGAAGGTTAAATATAATTTGGAGATATTAAACCTAAACTAAGACTAAGAAAAGACCACTATAACATCCATATATATAGTTATCAATTGATTATCTGATCTAAGGGTTTTATTACAACAAATAGAATTATTTTTTATTTTTTATTTTTTATTTTTAACTTGCCAGTAAGAGAGCGATGAATGCCTTGAAACTCAAACTTGACAGTATGGTCACATAGAATTAATATATATATAGCATGGTTAGTACAATAAATCAGTAGTTTTGGCTTTAACTTTTAAATCATCCAATTGGTGACGTGATGTAGATTTCAAAAGTAGCCAAATCTTGTCATCTTGGGTGATCAGGTGTTAACAAAACTTCTGACTTGTAAATTTATTAGCATGAAACTTGTAGGTCCTGACTTTCTAGTGGAAAGAGTTTGTGGAATAGGATTTCGTTGTAGAAAATAACAAGGCATTCAAATTTCTTAGTTAATTAATATGCTCATTTGAATATAAACTAGGTTTCAATTAGGGAAGTCAAAATTTACCATTGTTTTGACCTCCAAGTTGTACATTTTGCCCATATGAAATATTTATTTTCACATGATTGGGTTCGTTGGTGTCTTCTGTTTACCTTTTGATTGCTGTAATTTTATTAGCCAGGGTACATTCGGTGGTATTGCCTGAAAAAAAAAAGAGTATTTATTTCCAAATTAACTCAACCTATGTTTGGGAAGAACCCGCTGCTAAGTAGTTCAAAGTTAGCTGGTGGAATTGGGAAAAATTAAACCCTGGTTGCAATTTGAAAACATCATCAAAAAATCAATGAAAATGTGTTGAAAATTTCTATTTTGAATAAAAAGAAAGAAAAGAACCGGATTCTATACTTGAAAAACTAGTTCAATTTAGAAATCAAAGGAAAAATAGTCGGCAAATTTCAAAATACTTTCCAAACCCAGAGCTCAACTAGGCATGAATGAATGTTTGACTGTAAATGAAGATGTAATATTAATTTTATTTTCAAGCTTCTTGCACAAACTCAAAAAACAATTTGAAAGAACTCCAAACTATGAATTCCAATATAATGAACCAATAATGGAGTTTGGAATAATTAAGGTTCCCAAGGGTCATAACATTCTTGAACTTCAAAGTGGGGATCCTTTGCTTTGTACAAATTAGGGCTCTTTCAACTATAAACCATCTTGAATGCAAGTTTGTCTATGTATTATAGGCCACTATAATGTGAAAGAATTTTTGTCCCAAATGCAACAACTACATTTGGATTAAAAAGCATCACTTTTTTTCTTCTAGATATTGATTGCACATAGTGTAGATTGTTGAAATGTTAGACATAAGAATTTAGGAACCTAGAGTTGTTTTTTGGTGCATCTATAGGAGGGGTGCTATTATGTGAGTCTAAGAATATAAGTGCATGAGCCTAAAAGACTATACACCTACATATTATAAGCACCTTTAATGGTTGTAGTAGATCTATTCATGTATATATGCTCAAAACTCACATGTTCACATTTTCATGCTCACATACTAGAAGCGCTGCATCTATAGAGAGGACTTTGAAAATTCATAACTTCTTCATATGATAACCAAATAATAAATGGTAAAGTGCATTGAAATTTTCTTTCATTTTTTACTAAGATCTAATAAAATTAATTTACATTTATTACTAGATAATATGCTCAATTATGAATATTTTTGGTTATAGGTGTTCACACCTCAGTGTACAATGCAAATAGATGTTGGAATAATATTGTTATATATTGATATTAATATGAAGAATCCATCTTGACATCATTAAGTTAACTAAATCTAAATGTGTTTGAATAAACAATTGAGCACTGCTTGTATTAGTAAATTGCCTAGTTGTTTGAAAAACATAAAGCACATATATTGCTTATGCATCACATATTGCGTGCCTGAAACAAATTTGAGCATAACTTTTAGGAATTTTCCTTTTTATATTTGAAATTTATATAGGAGTTGAAATAAAAATTGCCTAAAGCAAATCATGTTTTTGTGTAATTTCTAAAAATAACACTATTGATTACTCAATTTTTCTACTTTATCACACTTACACTTGAGGTTTTAGAGGGGTTTAATACCATAATGAGTATCAAATGATGATTTTCACTTGAAATTAGGATGCCATGTTACTTTACTTGGCTTACAACAATTTTTCCAAGGGATTCTAAGAAAAATAAATTTCTTGTTGTCCATATAAATGCACAAAAGGGGCTCTTGTGTGCGTGTTTCTAAACATTCATGAACACTTTTTAATAAGTTTTTTGGTGAAAATTCATCTCCTTCAAGTTTTTAAAAATAATTAACTTTTATTTTATATTTTTAATGTCTTCACTATTTTCTACCAACTTAAAAAAATCATCTATTTAAAAAAAATTGATTGACTTGTTTTATAGATATCTTTCAAGATAAATACTTCTAAGGCCTCAATTCTCATAAATACATTATTTGTAGTATTTTATTAATTATCAATATTTTTATTTTTTAAATTCCTACTATAACTTTAAGCTTAGGTCAAAACTAGATTAGCTATTTGGTAATATATATATATATATATATATATGTATTTGTATTGATGCATATAGGATGCACTTGACGACATGACTTGGCTATGGAGTCATGAGTCCAAACAACTAAAACAATGAAATGAAGCTTCAACATTGCCAAGACATCACAATGCCACAACTAAAGTCTTAAAATGAAGCTAAACAAGTGCAATCACGACTAATGCTTCAAATAATTTGTGTGTCTCTTTACTCACATGATCCACAATTGCAATATTTTAATAAAGACTATTTTTTCTTCTATTTTCAAAGTGGGGTGACTTGTACTTCAAGGACAAGTCAAGGAGTGATTGCAAGAACTAATTGTACTACTTCATGTCATTATTCTCTCCCAAAAGGGATTATACTAGACTATTTATTTGCATTACATCTCTAAATAACTTCAAATTTATATACAAGATATAGTGACTAACAAAACTAAGTACAAATCTGAAATGGTTTCATTGATGCACAAAATCTGAAATTAGATATACGAAAGATGTAGTGTGCAACATAACACACATTACCATGGAAGTTTGAAGAAAAAAATAGTTGTGATTTGAAAGAAAATTAATTTCAAAGTTAGCCATGTCTAAAACTCGGTTTTGTTCACTATGATATGGAATTACTTTATCTTTTGTCAAATTTTGCTTATAACTTCAAAAAAACTTTTTGTGCTTAGCATGTTGGTATACATCATTTCAAATTGTTGTACACAAAAAATTGAAGGAAATTGACATTTATAAAAATTAAAATATCAACAATTTGACAAACATGTAAATGATGTCAGTTCTCACAATATTTGAATTTTTTTTTGGAATTGAGAGCATGGAATAGCATTAGCCATTGTAAAGAGAGTATAAGGTGCAATATATACCATTGTTATATCTTTGTGCCCTTGCATTTGAAATATTTGTTCAAACGGACAATATGTTCAATTTTATATTTTATAGCTTTATAATTCATTTTTAGGTTCGATTTTTGGTATAAAGACTACAATTCATGATGCATATAATTGATCCAAAAATTCCAAAATAAATAAATTATTATGGTCTGTTTTATCAAAAAGCTGAAATTTTTTGGAAAGCCAGTGAAATTTTTGGCAATTTTCAGATTTTTGATGAAACGCAAAGTTCACTTGATTTTCAAGTTTTTCTTTAAGGTTCACACTCTCAAGAGGTTTAAAGAACATTCCACAAAGCCTACAAGATTCTTTGTGGGAGTGTCATTTGCAATTGTTTTGCCACCTAGTATATTGACTACTTCTACCAAAATATGAGAGGTAATTATGCTTTTTATAATTGTCCTATAACTTATTGCCAAAATGTAGAAGATAATTATGTTTCTTACAACAATCCTACAACTCTACTACCCACTTGCTCCTACCAAAATGTGAAAGGTAATTATACTTTTTACAACTATCCTATATCATCCAATGTCCCACTTGCAGTATAAGAAACTTGCCTTTTTAGTGGTGTTTTTAAGAAATGGATCGTGTTTTAATTAACATCAGTGTATCATGAACTTTGGACTTGTAGAAGGCTAATTTCTGGTCACTATTGGGAAAGATATGGAGATGTCAAAGTAAAAACAGGTAGATGACATAGGCTAAGACGTGTATGTTTTTCTAGACATCAAATAAAATATGATCATGTTTATTAAAACGTCGCAAAAAACATGGAAGTGCCACGTCAACTAGAGGTTTTGGATTCACAATTGGTAAATTTTTGTAAGTTATTGTAGGTTGAAGTAAAATGCAGACTAGATGTGAAAAATATAGAAGGGTAGCCATGTGGCATGCTTTGTAAAAAATGGGAAATAGATGGATACACAATATGGATGAAAAAAAAATTTCTTTATACAAGTGGGATGGTAGGAAGTAAGACAACCCATATGGGATATATAAAGCATGAATTCTATTAAATTTATAATGTTTGAAAAAACATTCACATGTCTGAAAAAACAGCTTAGATGTTTGAAATAACATCCACATGCATTGTGGTTAAGCTTCCATATATCTTGAATTATTTCATATCCTTTGTCTAACCTTGGATGGAAAACGGATTTTAGTATAAATATGACCTTTCCACTCTTCATTCTTACTAAATGATAATTAAATAAATTATTGACTTTGCCATAAAAAAATATTTTGATGGTAGATGGTCAATTCTTGCTGAATTTGACAATTTTTCTAATTCATTTTTTGGAATTTATTATTATATAATTAAATAGTTATTACTTAAAAATAATTATTTCATGCAATTAATTCTTCATGTTTTTTTTAATGAGACACATCACACGCCACGCCATCACAGTGATTTTTTTATTTAAAAAAAGGATCATTGCCCAAACAAAAAAGAATGATGACATAATTTCTATGTGGCATCCATGTGGTGGGCTTTTGGAGGGTGCAAACATGAGGTACCTATAGCCATTTTTATAAAACATGCAGACATCATGGCACATTACAATAGATTTCAGTTATATGTGGAAATGCCGCCTATGACAAATTTTAGGTGAATAGAGTTGACGTGCCTCCAATTGACAAAAATGTACTTTGATGTCTTCATTAATACCACAAGAAACACAAATTTCTTCTAGTGTTGCTTTTGACACTATTCCATTGTTTCCATTGATCTTGACATTGTCCCACTACCCACTTGCTCTTGACATTGGTCCACTATCTCCATTGATCTTGACATAGTTCCACTACCCACTTGCACTTGACACTGTTCCATTGTCTCCATTGACCTTGACATTATCCCACATGCTAACTTGTTTCTTGACATTGTTCCATTGCTCCTTGACATTGTTGCTCTGCCCACTTTTTTTGACATTGTTCTACTATCTCCATTGCTTCTGACATTGTCACATTGTCCACTTGTTTTTGACATTGTTCTATTGCCTCCATTGCTCCTGACATTGTCACACTATCTCCATTTCTCCTTGACATTGCTCCATTGCCTACTTGTTCCTTGACATTGTTCCATTGCTCCTTGACATTGTTCCATTGCTCCTTGATAATGTCCCATTGTAGACATTGTGTCACTGTTCCATTGCTCCTAACATTGTCCACTTATATTGTCCCAATATTCCATTGCTCTTGATATTGTCATACTACCCACTTGCTCTTGACATTGTTCCATTGTCCACTACTTCTAACATTTTTATGTTTCTCATTGCTCCATTATTCTTGAGATTTTCATGTTCTTTGCTACTTTGATAGAATGCAAAAGGTAATGTTGTGTACCCACATAGAATGCAAAAAGTAATGTTGCCTCTTGCAACTATTCTTGAAGCTCTTGATATTGCTCCACTACTTGTAATATAATGCAAAACATAATTTTGCCTCCTACTCCATTTTCCATTGTTTCCTCTAAGATAATGCAAAAGGTTACTATAAAGGTTCACATTTGGGCAATGCATTGGATCGAAGAGAAAGGCAAAAGTGTAGAGATTTTAATGCACTGATTTGTAGAGGTGCTAGTACTAGGATGCTATTCTAGTTGTGATGGTCTAAACATGGTAAGAACTAAGAACATCCTTAGTGTATAATAGAGTTTTTTTTCATTTTTTATAAAGTGCCAAAGTGATGAAATTGACCATAATAATTTATTCATAAAATATGTTATGAATAGTGGTGCTCCAAATTTCAACATTCATCCACATATTGGATAGAAAATATCACATTAGCGCATATCACATGTCCATAATTATGTTTTGGCATCTATAATTTATCTACAATTTGGCATTTTCATTAAATATTTATCTTGAACTCTAAATATTATTAAAAAAAACTTCAAGTTTTCCTACCATTTTTTAGCCAAATTATTTTTTTTGGGTGCATCCAAAAGCCCCTCCAAAAGCCTTGGTGCACAACCTTAATGCAGTTTGCAATAAATTTCTAATTTTTCACTGATTCATAATTTATTTTGAACTTGGAAATTATATCATTAGAAGTGCATCTCAAAATATTTTAAATAGATATGAAAAATTTCAAATTTAGACATTTGACAAAGAAACTAAATCAGTTCAAAAGCAAGCTAAATAGCAAAAACTATAGAGGTCTTGGCAAATCATGCTTACTAATGCAAATTATATATCATTTTGTAGTACAATTAGCATGATTTTGCTTGATTTGCCAAGGTCTCTATGCTATTTTGTCTTTTTAGCTAGCTTTTGGTGGGATATATTTGATTGTCAAGTGTCCAATTTAAAATATTTTTGCATTTATTCAAGGTACTTAGAAATGAGCTTCCAATGCTATAATTTCCAAGTTCTAATTATAAACAAGTGGCTATAGCAATTTGTTGTAGAGTGCATTCATTTGAGATAGTGCATTTTTGAAGAGAATTTTGCTCAAAAAAATGGTTGTCACAAGTATACTACTATGCATTTATACTAAATTGAGACTATTGTACCTTGTATTGTTGCCACAACCAAAATAAAAATAAAAGTAATTATATAAAAAAAAATATTATCTTTTTTTGAATTCATAAAAACTACATTATAGGTCCAAATATCATGAAACAAAGTACATGCATCTTTCTTTGCATAGGGCTTTTTGGTGGTATCAAGAATATGATTGTAGAAGTGGAGAACACACAATTCTAATGATCTCATTGTAACAAACAAATAAACAACCTAATATAAGGTTTAGATATAAAAATATATAATTTTTACCTTTGAGAGTTGAAGAGTTATATCATGTCCAAATTTATTTTTTAATATATATATATATATATATATATATATATATATATAATATTTTTATTTTTATTTTTATTTATAAAAAAAAAATTAATTTTAAAATTTTAAAATTTATATTTTGCCAATGTTAAGAGTAAGAATATTTTATTTATCAGGATTTATATAATCACTAACTAATGACACATGGGCACACATGTCATTTTAAAACCACACACCTCTAATCATGTGAAAGTTTTTCCCAACATGCTTCCTATCTACAGTCTCAACCATGTTGGATGGCAAAAGCACACTCCAAATTTAATGTTGTGCATTATATGTTGAAGCTCAATGTTGCAATAATTCAAGTCTCACCTCCTAGAGATTGCCTCAAATATTCACTACTAGGACCATGCTACAAGGGACTATCATCAAAGTTGCTACCATATTTCTAAGAGCGATTGCAATATTAATGAAATAAATCAATTATACCATATATATAGAAAAATATTACCTATAAGAAACAAATTTTATAAAATGCTATTTCAAATTTTTGTGATTTTTTTTGCTACTAGAATTTGATTTTTGAAAACTTCATGTGGCATAATTTTTGCTCCTAGGAATTGATTTAAGTAAAAATTATATTCCTAGAAAACTAATCCTAGGAGTATTATGTTTTTCTATCTTCAAAATAAAGTATTGCAAAATCATGCCAAAAATTGAAATAATTTCATTTTAGGATTATATAATTTATCACAATAGAATGAATCAAAGGTTTTTGAATATGCATCAATCCATCAATGAAATAGAAAAATATGTAAATTTTTAAAAGTATACTAAATGCCTACATTGAAATGGAAATTGAAAGATTCTTATTATGCCTTCTGCAATAATTACCTTGTAAATGCTTCTGCTTGGAATTGTGAAGAAACTATTGTATTTGATACAAATTTAGATGGGAAAACAAAATTTAATCTACAGTAATTATCACTTCCAATGGAAGCTAATTTACCCATGAGCACGTGTAATCAACTCACCTCCATGACCTTAGTGACTTTTACTTCACACTTTGTTTGAATTTTCCACTACATATTTGTTCCCAAATCCATGTTCCCATGTGAGAGTCAAATTTCCATCATCAAGGTCTCCCAAGCTTGAAACGGAACCTCAAAATTTTAATCTTAAATGGACACTACTAACAATCAACGGAGAGCAATAAAGCCCTAGTAAGCTTATTGATTTAGCTTTCCAAAAAGCAGAGACATCACAAAACACCATTATTAGGAGTCTGGTATTTTCAGTAAATGTGGAGTGTCTCATGTCCTTTTCAATGCAAAGATCTTGAGGTAGTCTATTCTAAAAGCGCCCATGCTCTAAAAATAATTACCACACATGGATACATTTTGCTTTCTCCAATGTACCAACATTATATATTTCAGGAGGTGGTTGATTTTAGTGACCATTGCGTCTTGACTTCAAAAATTTGTAATTAATTCTACAAAGGTCCAAAAAAAATGAAATGGCTTGGGCTAGATGCCAATTCCATTTTTCTTCCTACATAAATTTACTGAAGATTGTTTCAAGGACTTTAGCTTCCTCGAAAAAACGATCAACTCTTAAATGATTGCTTTTAAGAGTAGACAACCTTAGTTGGAAAACTTTGATACAAGTACTGTAAACTTTGATGGTAAAAAATTCCTTGACCTATAGAATTTAGGTAATTTAAACACTATTATTGTTCAATCTATTGGTTTGATTAAGCTCTGTATTTCAGATCTAGCTTAACCTTAAACAACGAGCTCATTACCATCGAAATCATTTGTTTTGGTACCGTGTGAATTGTTAACTTTAAATTATGCAAAAGCACTCATTGGAAGTCAAACTATTGTAGATGACTCTCCTTTTTTCACACAAAATTTAGAAGATGAATAATTGCACTTCTACCTTGCATGGAGAGAATTTCTATCATTCATCGGGCAAAAAACATCTTCAATGTCATTTATGGGTTAAAAAAAGTATAAGCACTCAATAGAAGTGCTAGTTTTTCACTTCTAAATGCCCAAGGCACTCAATTTGGGTGTTGACAATACTTTGAAGCTAAATAAAACCTAATCAAGTCACTATTTTTAATATTTTGAAATTTTGAAAATATTATTTTAAAAATCTAATTTTAGCATCAAAAATCTGATTCAAAAATGATTGATTAAGATTTTTCTATTCTAAATTATAAGCAAGAGTGTCCATTACAATCTTAACTTCCCATAGTGTTGAAGGCTCTTTTGAAAATGAGCCACAAATACACTAGATCTTATTACATTAAGAAAAAAATCACATTAAAAATTCATTTCAAAAATAATAGAATACAATTTGACAAGTCATAAATTGATTAGGGTTATACATGCTATGTCCTTTGTCCTCATATTTTTTTGGTGACCAACTTTTTAGATTTGACATGTGAAAAGAAAATTAAAAAAATTTGAATCATTTCTGCAATTTTAACACCGTCCTCATCAAACATTATAATCTTTCAATCCATAAGTGATATTGTTGTTTTTTCTTTTCCAATGTGATCTCTAATTTGAATTTGTACAGTTACAATTTAAAAAAAAAGTGATACTACTTATCAAAATGTTTGCTTTTTATTCAATTTAGAGTAAACTCCTAGAAGCTCAAAAAAGGCCTTGCACATTTGGAGGTTAAGATACTCCCTCAAACCATGACAGAATTTGAGATAGGTCGTACAATTATTTCATCCAAAACCACGACGGAATTTGACACAATGTGGTCATTTTAAAAGAGTGCCCCCATGAACGCCACAAGCTCTCATTTCAGGCAATGAGGCCCCCTATCCATTATGGGTTAAATGGTATCCCATCAACTGATTCATTATAGTATCTACAGGCATCTAAAGACGATCTCAGATTATGTTACAGGGGACTCAATGCCCCTACAATGACGCTCCGTTTAGCAGCTTCCCAGGTGATTTACGAGCCTCTGGAAGTCGTTCCACCTGAAGTGATTCTCGACATAAGAAAACAGTAAGGCTGCATCAGTCACCAGATGCTCTGCGTCATGCTATTCAAATTGTGATTATCGCGGTACAAAACGATTTAATAGTTCTTGAAATCTTCACACCATATTGAGTAACCTGTTGGCACCAAAAAATTGTGTATAATAAGTGCCAATCGAGTCGAAAGATGTCAACTGTGGTATCAATTGCGTCCAATGTTTTGACACATTAGGATCACAATAAAACCAAACGATAAAAAACAGTTTCCCCTAATTCTCAGCTCACAAACTGAAATCAGCATTTCTTGGACTACAGTCGGGACTCGTAAGTAGTTTAATCCATTTTAATAATGGTTGTAATACGCAGCGGCCTAAATCAAAAGTCGTCCACTCAAAAACTAAGACTTCAATTTCTAATGAAATTCAATTTACATCATCTAGACATACAAGAAACTTGTGAGTACTGGCAAACGCCAAGTAATGGCCTTACCTTCTATCATCTCCAGGAAGTTGAGGAGCCGACACCAATGCCAACCCTTCTGTTGCCTGTAAACAACACAACGAAGGCACTTAAATGTCTACTGAAAATCATGTTTCACTGAAGCCAATCTAATAGGTCACCAAAAATCCAAGAGCTGAAGAATTAGTAAATAGTAGAGCATGATACCATTAACCCTTAAAGGACTCGGCCCTCCACGACCAAGGTAGTCACCAAAATGTCTGGATTATTGGTAAAGTGGACAGTCAAGTCATCCATCGGCCGCTTTTCGGCCTCAACGTCCTTTACGGGTTAAGGGTAGACTTGGAATATAAGAGGCCTTTCTCAGTCACACCACAATTAATATGACAGGTAAGAATGGTATACCATTTGATTCAAAATCTGGGTTCGCAACTGGACCTAGAGATACATTCCGCTTGGATGAAAGCTTCTCAGACGCTGAGATCCCTACATTTGTGAATCTGCGCAATCGCGTTTGTAAAGGTGCTCCTACAGACTTACGATCCGTCATCGGTGAGTTCTTCCGCGTAGAACTTATTGGAGGACGAGGTACTTGAGTCTGTAATAGAGCCCTGCAGACAAAAAACATGTTAAATGCTCATAGAAATTGATGAGTCCAATCGGTGAAAAGATCCACAATGACAACACAACGCGTAATCAAAACCAAGATAGCAAAGTAACTGCACTTACGTGACACAAGAAAAACGATGAGAGAGAAAAATTTAATCAAGGTGAGCAAATACAGACACAGAAAATAGGAATCCTGGAATTGTAATAACCCCAATACCTGAAGAAAGATGAGAGGGCATGATGGAGTGTAAAAAAGTTTACCTTCTTTCACTTCGAATCTGTGCAAGGGTAGTCTGGGCCTTCTTATGTAAGTCCAACTGGCTGGACGAGGATAGATCAGCTTCAGCAGATAGACCACTCTCTGAGAACAAGCTTGCACTATCATCATACCCATCCCGAAGGTCGAAAATTCCATCACTTTCAAAATGATCTTCCAGACCTACATCATTCAACAGAGATGAGCCTTTTTCACTGATCACCCGCTGGACTTTGTGTGGATCTGCAACAATTGCCTTTTGCACTGAAAACTTATGGTAACCAGTTGAACTCAGAATATTTGAGGCAATATGAAAGAGGGGCTCATTCTGAGATATACCCTGCAAGGAGCGTTGACTAGAGCCTGCTGAACGTAAAGCTTCGAAGTCCCCGTTTCCTTCATATAAGGAACCACCATTAGAATAAGTGCTATGCTTTTCCACTTCTTGTGAGAAGTTCCCACTTTCTTCAGCCCCGTGTAGGGACCTATCTTGAAGCTCTTTAACTGTAACTTCCCCTTTCAATTCCGAGAGATTCGCTTCCGCATGGTTTGCAGCAGTTGTTTCCTGCTGCTTGCTCGCATCTTTGGTTTTTAATTGCCCATTGTCCGTCTCTAATGTGGTATGAATCTGAGAGGTCCAACTACCAACGCCAGTACCAGCACCATTCTGTTGATTCTTCAAGAATCCAAGCTTCTCATTTACATTGTTTACCCCTTCTTCTAAGACGTCGAACAAGCCCAATTGCTCAGTAGGAGAACTCGTTGGAGAGCACACTGAAGAGGACACTAATTGCTCCGTAGTATCTTCGGAGTAATGAATTAAACCTAGACCTAATCGAACAGGAGATTTTGGTTGACCAGGCAACTTCCGCGTACTGGGGCGAGTCTGCAAGCAAAGGTGAGAAACACGCACACGTTAAAATTTGCTCCGAAAAATACAGTGAAAATGAGTCGGTAATACAATCAAAAATTTCATTCGAGATCGTGACGTACTTGTATACATTGTGGCATTCACATATTAGGTCTTAACTCCAATCGCGTGGTTTCATATACGTTCGAACCTTGTGACAAACTTTTCTCCAAATGAAATGCAATTTACCTCCAAAGTCCCACTCCCGACGTCATTCTGCAGCCCCCGAGTTCTCTGAGTAGAAACATCGATGCTAGCTCGAATACGTGCAGACGGTTTCGCTGGCCTGGACTTGAACTTCTCGATACCAGTACCACTTTCACCTCGCTCATACCGTTCCTTTATGGTTTGGAGACTTGAAATTTCGGCATCTTTTTTAGCAGCAGACTCTTTAAGCAGCGCAACCTTAAGAACAACCAGATGTAACTTAGAAGGATATAAAGGCCTGTGATTGAGGTTGCTCAACTTGATATACGTCACTGGTACCATTAAAATTTTTAAGTGTTAAAGAAAAACGAAACAGGGACAATCTAACAGCAAATTGGAGCGAAGTGTTCGTTTGGAAGAGGAAGATTTGCAAGAGTTAAGCACAGATGTATATCACACTAGCGTTCTAAGAAGTGCTAAAAGGACAACGCACTGGGATAATGGATGTGGTAGACATATATATAACCATTCCAAACAAAAACAGTGACTGAAATATCTCGACAATTTAAGGTCGCAAAATCTACCTGCTCTTTAAGATTTTGAATCTCTCCACTTTCCTTGTTACTTCGAGCTGCTCCAAGTTCCACCGTTGACACTCTTTCAGCAAACTTCAATGTGCTGATGGTTTCTCCAAAAGATTCCACGTCGGGACTTATGTGCACAAACATCAATGTCTTTGCTTGGCCACCTGCACAATATTTTCTGACAAGGATTAACATCATGAATACTAGAGAGTAAAGGGTGCCAACTCACATGAGATGAGCAAAAACCCAAGCTGCTCTACACTCTTCATATCAAATGAAGATAGAAGCAACAATAAAATAAACTCTGTACTGGCACTTCCCATTTCCAATACCTAGAGAATCCTGCAGGAGCTGTGTAAGTTTGCTGTTTCTGAAGGGCACATGCCCATTCTTTTGTGCTAAAGCAGCTATTACATCACCAAGGGCTGAAAGAGATTTGTTGATGTGTTGAGCTTCCTTCAATCTATCACCCGTAGCTTCAGATCGGTCTACACGTTCACTCCCAGCAAGATCAACCAGGTGGAGTGATCCCCTCAGAATAGCTCCAGATTCCAGATCAGTGCCTTGAACATGAACTGTCAGTACACTGCAGCAAACAAATTACAGTCTCAGTATTCACTTCCAAGTTGCATTCAATCAAGCAAAAGACTGCAACACAATATTTGCCATGGTAACCGCCCCAAAATTATCTGTCATAGTATCAAACGAGGGATAACAAGAAATTGTTAAACCCCTCGATGATCCAAACATTGGTGAGGAAAACATAAGGGAAGAAGAAAATGGCAGAAATGA
Source organism: Antitrichia curtipendula (assembly GCA_951230915.1). Lineage (NCBI taxonomy): Eukaryota > Viridiplantae > Streptophyta > Bryopsida > Hypnales > Leucodontaceae > Antitrichia > Antitrichia curtipendula. The sequence continues at coordinate 3,327,825 of OX579639.1, read as the reverse complement.
TACCTATGAGATCTGCTACTGCGCTCATTAAGAGCTGTGGCACCAACTGCTCTATTCTTCTGGCCCACCTTCATCAGCTCTAGAACATCTTCTGTTGACCTCACTGACATCCTACTCGCATCAGGAACATTCAGGCCATTTAACTGAGAATTGTTTCGGATCTCAAGCGTGTTCAAGTCAAGGAAGAAACTTCAAGGATTCAATATGTCATGAGTAAATCCATGGCGCCTAATTGAGAACCACATTAAAGAGTAACATTAAAACATATTAAAAACGGACATTAAATCGCAATTGAAAAAAGAGATCGAAGTACTGAAAGGATATTTCTTCTGGACGCCATCTACAGCAAGAAGATCCCGAACTTGTTCGTTATAGATCTCAAGCATCTGTACTCCAATCTCATAGCGGAAAACATCATGTCTGCTTTGAGTTGTATGGAACAAATCGTGAAGAGCTCTGTAATTGACTCCCCAATCTGCTGAAGTCATGTTGTTTGGACCACTCTGTCAATAAGAAGACAAGTGTTAGATTCAAGATGCATTGAGTGTGTGAATGTAAAAGAATAATAAAAATGCATATACTTGCAGAACAAAATAAGCACAAGATGGAATCATAGCGATCGAAAGAAAGAGTTCCATTCCACAATTCCCTAACGATGAACATTAAGCCTAGACAAAATTTCAGTAATATTTGCATTGGTAGCAGGCATTGTGCGAAATAATGGTAGTTGCATACAGAAGTAGACTAGATCTAGGTTCGCAAGCTTAGATATACCAGGAATATGGAAACAATTGGAAGCCGGACAAACAGGATGGCTGCAAAAGTGCCAGGCTGACCGTAATACTAGAAAACAGAGAGATCGTAAAAAGAAATTACCATGGTAAAGGTCTTCCCAGATCCAGTTTGACCATACGCAAAGATGCAAACATTGAATCCATCCAGGACAGACCGAATCAATGGCTGGGTGTCGAGAAAAACTTCCTCTAAACAAGCGATGGCAAAACAATTTCATCAGAGCACTCAATGAGAAGAAGTCCATGTTCATGAGAATGTAAGCCAACAAAACTGGATTATCCGCAGAAGGAATTAACAGTGCAATTAGAAACAAAGAAAAGCTACACAACTCAAGCTCACAAGCAGTAACTATTGCAAACTCTATCATAAGTTATAAAAGAGAAAAGGCAGACCAACTTTGATATTTAACTGAGAAAATCCCAGATTGACATAGAAATAATGAATATAGTGTACCTAGGGCACTGCATCACCAGCATGATTGAAAATAAATCATACCTTGCGAAGCATTGGGGGCAAAACACTTATTGAAAGTGAATGACCTTCGTGAATCTTTGGCACCAGGCTTCAGAGGATTAAATAACATCAACTCCCCATTCTCCCCAATATAATCAAGCGTCGTTTGCCTCCCAGCTTCCTCTGTGAGAAACGGTCTGACTCTGCAGTAGACCCGAATATTACCTGAAACCGGAAATGAAGAAATCAATTGCAGTGAGAATTGGCAAGTTATGGTACCCCTCACTTTAGCCTTTCTTCATTTCTTGTAAATTCACTGACAAAGTAGTCGAACAAATTGCACACAACATTTTCACGGAAAGATCTCAGAAGCTAGCCAATAAACCTTCAAATTTAGAAAAGCATAACCACTTGTACTACCCAATAGAGGGCCAAAAAATGATTCCACTCGTTAATTTCGGCATCTCGTCAACTATTCAAACCCTCATTTATATTGACACACAAAGCCTCGACAACTGATGTTAAAACTTGGAATGCACCTTTCAGATCTTGAACTTCATTGTAAAGCATTCGATTCTCAGCAAGAACTTTATGATATCCCGATGCTGCTCGAGCCATACCCTGGAGCTGCTCTTCTGTAACATCAAGGAAATACAATAAGTATAATCTAGACCAAGTTCATCGAATGCTGACAAGTGAAACAATTAGTTGAAGTAATAATATATATCAAAGCTTACCAAGCAAATTGAATTGGTCGTTCCACTCTGCCTGCATCCTAAAGAACTCGTCTTTGGTATTAAGTTGGGTTAACCTGAGATCCTGCATTCAACAAGGTCAATCGAGAACAATCAAAAAAGAGAAACTGAATGCAATGGTCAATCTAGTACTCTTAAGAACATCAGAATCAGATGATCCAAGAAACGCCAATTTTACAGACCCAACCTCGATACCAGTGGCGGTAGGTAACGACAGAGAACAAAGAGATGTACCCTGTATTCAAGTAGCTGACTAGTGAGGAATATTTGATATTGACTGTCCTTTTGTCTCAAGCTACTCATTTCCCTAGCTGCACTAACTTCCATGTCCTTTAACTTTTCGTAAGAGTCTTGTAGCTGCAACTCGAGGGAAAAAATTGTTTGTTGGCACTCCAGCTCGAATTCTTTCTTCTGACTTTCAAGTCGTAGCAGTAGCTCTTTGTCAGAGCGCTTTATGTGATCTAGCTCTTCCTTCAGCACTTGCACAGCTAATTGTTGCTCTTCGTTCTCTTTCCGCAGTCTGCCAATTTCCTCTTCCTTCGCCCTCTTGTCCTCTTCCAATTCCTTCACCTCCAACTGTACATATACAGGAATGGCAGTGATATATCAAGAGCTATTCGTAGAAATGTAATGATGCATCTGTAAGGAATTCCGGAACATTAAAACAAGGATGAGAAGGAGAAAACGCTGACCTCAATCTTATGCAGCATGTTAGCGTATATCTGTAATCCCAAATGCCAAACAACAAGGAGTGAGACACATCTTCCATCAAGTTATAAAGAATCAGTCATCAAAGAGCGAATCTGTCTAGCAAGAAAATTAAGCTCCTATTCGATGCACATAGAATATTTTATCTACACCTGGTGAGACTAGGGAAAGAGTCAGATAGCTGCTTGCAAACGTACACGTGCCTTGTCTGCAACGTTGAGAAACCAAGAACTAAATACTAAACCTCCTAGAAGAAGCAGGTAGATCTAGAAAAGTTGGAACACAACTCACTTGTATCTCCTCTTGTGAGCCTGTTGCTAATGTAACTAGTATTGAATTTTGTGAGGTAAGTTTGCCTTCTCGAGACAAAGTCTCTTTGATTGAATTTCTCATCTGCAGAAAAGAGAAAATGTCTCGCACTAAGTACAGAGCTGCAATGAAGTGCTGAGGGCAAAAAAAAAGCATGACAGCAGGTTAAATACATATAAAATGATGTCAGCTAGATATAGTAGCAAGGTTGCCAGAGAATTCGTACTTTGGTGACTTGTTTCCTCTGAGTAAGAAGATGACGCTCGAATTCCTCCATAACCTTACGCAACATGAACTCCACAACCTGAAGAACTCTAAACATTAAGAATAGGCAAAGTGTAAACTAAGCATAAGGCCTAAAATTTGCATTCAGTGGTATCAAAGTCCAGATTACAACTCTGCTCTTCCGTATACAAATCAACACAAGAAGTTTGCAAGATTATTTTTTTAAGTCTCATCAAGTTGCTACATGGTTTCTTACCATAGGCACTTCCTCGACAGATTTGTCATGTAAGATTGCATTGATAAGGCTGAGAAGAGACTGAGATGGGGCATTCTGTACAGCACAAATGCACAAATATAGTGAATTAAGTCACAGATACAAGTACGGGAAATAACCACGTCTCGAAGGTAAGAGAAAGATAAGTTCTGCACGGCAAATAATGATGTAGAAATCAGCAACTCATCAAGAAAGCAAAAAATAAAATCTTGTAGAATTTTAATAGATTTTGCGGGAAGTAACACAACAGGCTGCCAGACCATACTAAATTCAACGTAAACAAGCAGTGAAAAAACTTCATTTGAACATTATTATTCTGATTTTAGATAAGATAAAAAAAGCGAAGAATGATTGGTTAAACATGGTCAAATACATACATCTAATACTGGCGTCGATCCTCCATAACCATCTGTAGTAAACGGTATAGAATCAGGAACCCCTTGCATACTCTTGGCATTCACTTGAAGTACTTCTTGAAATTTGTTTCCGAGATGTTGCAGCCAGGCAGGTTTGGGCACTGCATATTGCAGGCCAGACTTTGAGCACAATGAAAGCCAGCATTGTGAAACAAAAGAAACAGAGACGATAAATTTCTACTCAAGGCATCGCTCAGTGAGCTCGCACACCAAAGAGACAAGAATCATCAACCCAGTACCTGCGGAGCCATTCTCGTTACTGGTGACCTCTCTCTCCCCAGAAGAACCGTTCGGCTGGGCTTCATGACTTGAAACGTATCTGGCAGGTTCAAAACTTGAGGGAAAGTTGGACAAACTTGTCAAGGAAGTATCATCAAGAGAATCTTGATCCAGGATCGCCCATTTTTTCCGCGAGTTGGAACTACTATTCTTGCTCTCAGAGTGGTGAACTTTGGAGTTAGTGGAATTTCCTGTCAGATGGTTAGGAGATTTTAACCTCCAGAAACCCAATGCACCTCCTAGTTTCCAATCATGATAAGATTTCAATGACAATATGCAGTCCACCAGCTTTGCAGATGAACTTGAAGACATTGAACCCTGCAACAGTGAAAGATTTCAAAGAAAAACAGCATTCATTAAGCATTCTCCAACTTTCAAATGCATGAAAAGAAACGGATGGCTCGAGTAAAGCAGGAAAAATCTAAATAAAGAAGGATGCAATCACTCAATCTCATACGGCCCTGGTGGCAAGCGCAGTGGGAACTGGATATGCAGTCACACATGCATTGGGAACATATCTGGCGGCAACTCGCTTGTCTAACAGCTATGCCATGATTGCAAGGGCTAATCTCTTCCAGCATGACACAATATGACTTTGGACAGCGACAGTGATTAAGTTCTACTGATAGAAGATTACATGATAACGTTGCACTGAAGATCTCATACCTGCTCCAAGTCAGAAACTTCGAATGAAGGCAATCCCAACTCCTCAACCGCTACCAGAAAGTTTCGAACGTTCTCAAAATACTGATAAGTAGACTGCGCTCCATCAAGGTGGTTTGAAAGGGTTGGTTTTGACACCACCTGCTCACACACAGCGGCATAAACAGCCTAGTTAAAACAAACTGACCTCGTAGTACTGGAAACACATTGATAACATCCTTCGGTGAGATTAGGAGTACTTGAAAATTAGAAAATATTATTGAAATATAAGCTATATCGATGAGCTTACTATTATACCAAACCATTGAATATAAGTATACATCACCAAATTAACTATTTCATTTGAGAGGCGAATAGTTTACATGGTACCTAGTTCAACAACCAGGAACAAACCCTAATCAAGGCGCGCAAGCGTATACATGTATGAGTAGCTGTTCGAACCTTGGGTACAGAGCCGGGTTGTACTTTGTTAATAAGCTTGCATAGAGCAAGTCCGTTTCTCAAGCAAAGTCTCAAGTCTTCCTCTGTGGCATCGTATGACAGGCTCAGATCTCCTACCATCTCTTGCAGCCATAAATTCGCTTGCTGCCTCCTTGTTGCTGAATATTCATCGTATTGCCCAGAAAAACAACAGAGAAACGAGATTAGATAATGAAAGTTCGATCAAGAATAAGAGACAGGCTATTCTGCCACCCAATGTAAAGTCCAGCGAGATTCCGGAGTAATTTTTTGTCCAGATTGATCAAGAACACGACAGCTAGCGGCGGGACACTAAATAGTCAATGAGCCTTGCAAGTCACGGAGCATTTCCAATTTTCATAACAAGTTCACAACCACTCGGAACCTACTGCCCGAGCAGTAGAACTTCGCAAACCGCAGTACGCTGGAGGACAGGAAGATATGTTTAAGTCTCTGTCTCTGGAGAGTCAGAAACATATTTGATTTCAAATTAAAGAAAAGTCGAACTCAGCAAGTACTCGCCGACCCCACAAAACTTCCTCTTCCAAAATCTTAAAGGTTAACTACGAATGGCCCCGACAAGTGACGCTGGCCACCTCATTGACGCTAGAACTCGTCATCCGATCATTCTTATTCGCGTCTTCAGGTTTTCCTAAGACAATAACTCGCCGCAAGAACATTATCCTGCACTAAAAAATTTCGTAAGGATGTGCGGTGTAGTCTTGAGATATCATGGAGTAGCCTAGTGCCACAGACCTAAGATGAAAATAGCCTAAGATCAGAACCTGATTCATTTGCTTTTCTGGTTGCCAAATTTGCATCGCTCAATGTAACTCCTGTCGTAGGGACTGCAGCGTTAACAATCGAACCTGTCGTGTGATCCATGTGCCCTTGATTCGTATACTCATAAGCCTGTTTCTTCATTCTCTCGGTGTCGGGAATCCTTTTCTCTGGAACATAGAATGTCTCATTTCCTTCGTACGACGAGTTCATGGGCAATCTATTAAAAATACACTGCTCCGTCTATAGAAGAGGAAACACCAGATTTACCGCTTGCATATCCCAGTCTTGCCACGTCCATAACTCCAGCGTCCAAGCGCATCTATTGGCAGTTGCCAGCCAAAATCCTGCGCTCCAAGCGGTAAGCAAGCTCGATGCAACCGCGAACTGGGAAAACTAGGTCGCTCGATGCCACAGCCATGGCTCTAGGTACAACATGAACCTAACAGCGCAATTGCAGCTACTGCAACAGCCTTCCCCTATCCACTTCTGTCAGAAATTTTATTGCTCTTCAGTGATACAACCCATATGTCCTCCTGAAGAGGACCTGCCCATACAGATTCCTGCGGATCTTGCAGCTACAAACTTCCTCCGTCATCAGTGATCTGAACTTTCAGCGCTCCACTAAACAATGCGGCTTCCAAGAGATCACAGTAAAGTCCACGAGATCGCAGCTGCGCGTCAACATTCGGTGAAAAAGAAGTCAGTAGGAGTTTTGGCATCCGAGAGGTCTTAACCTAAAGAGCATTCGCAGCGCGGATCCTCAGAGCGCCATTGTCATTCTACTTCCAACGCAAAGAATACACACAACACTACCCCGCTTCCAGGGGATCCTAGCGAAGTCCACAATACAGCAGCTGCGCTCAGCATTTGATGAAGGAGTCAGTGCGCGTTCAGGCCTTCACGACCTTCGAACCTACACGGTATCCAAACACCGTTCCCCAGACACATTCTCATCGTACTTCCAACTCAAAGAACACATAACACTATCCGATACAACATTAAACCTGCCACTTCAAACCAACGACAATCACTTCAAGAGCGCCTATCACTGACTCGTCCAGTTCCCGACCAGTCCAGCCCGACCGCTCAAACTCACCACACCTCTTTCCAACTCCATCACTCCTCTATCAGCCACAGATCAAACAAACTATCCAAACCGGGGCTGCTCCTAAAGCCTCTCTCCACCAAGATCGGGACAAAAAAGAAAAAAGACAATGCAGAGCCCCTACCAATACTACGAACCTCCCCTACGAGCGTCTCCACCTCGTCCTCCTCCCACCTCCTGATCTCACCAGCACACGATTACCAAAGACTGCAATAACCTCCTCTTCTCCACGCGCACACCAAACCCGTGGAAAAACAGAACACGACCTAGAAACCTACCGGCATTGCATCAAAAGAAACAGCACTATCGTCACAACCGCTTCATCGCCATCCCTAAGTTAACAACGAAAGAATCTGTCCACGATGGCGGTCACTCCAAACGCGCGCGTGCATCCTCCAAAGAGTTCAAGACACTCCCCTCCCTGCCCCCCTCCGAAGCGAGCTCTCCGCAGCAAACGACTGAACGCACTGTGTCCCGGACTTAGCTTAACTTACTTACCCCCTGGTCGCTTCAGATCTACCTCACGCTTTCCACAAGTGACGGACGCTCTCTCCGTCTCTTCTCTCCTTGTCGTCTCTCGCCATCGCTGCGACAGCAGGGGCCATCATGGTGAAAATGCCAGGGATTTACTGAAACTCTGACTCCCTGCAACCATCAGAGATTTTGAACACCTGAACGGACCAGAGTCTCGGTCATGGGTCGATGTCTTCAGCGAGGCGTCCGTGTGGCCCGGGTGTACGCACGGTCGTAGGCCACGGGGGAAATCAAGGGGGACGGTCCGTCGACTGGATGAACGTTGGAAGTTGAATGTGACGGGAGGCGGGAAGAGGCGGGGGCCACGTCTTCCGCCCATGCTCTTTAACCAGGCTGACGGAAGCAACGGTTTTGTAGCTAGGTTTGGTAGTTGGACAGACATAGAGAATTCACCCCTTATTTTTGTACGGTTGACCCCCTTTTCGCCCTTTGTTTTACCTCTGGAGAAAAAACTGAATTTTTTTTATTTGCCATCCATGATAAAATTTGCAAATTCTTGAATTCATATTTTGCAATCAAAGGCCCAAAATTGGTTTCGGAGAGGAGACAAAATGCAAAATTTACATGGCACAAAATAGGAGGCAATTTTTACACTTATCCTTGGTTGGGGCAGTAAAGGATTCAATGCTACCTGGCCACCTGGTTCACACTTGTCACCTCATTGACACTTGTTATTTATCATTGATGCTAAAATTTGAATGTCACTAGGGTTGGACGAGAAACACAAAATGAACTACTATAAAATGGAGTTAATCGTAAAGTGTGTGCGATAGGAGCTAGAGTTTGAGGAAAAACACAAGACAAAACTCCTTGAAGTACCCACACTTGGTCTAATGGAGTTTGTTGTGTGTTTCTTTTGAACTATTTGTAGAGTTAAACCTTCTTTTCCCATCCCACCACCCTTTATAAGTTTGGAGTTAGTTTACGATTAACTCTAATAGGAAGAAGAATTTTACAATTATTTTGCTTGGGACAATAAAAGGGTTAATTCTCCCAAGCGGGTGGAATTAATGAAGTTGTAACTAATTAATCCTACATATAATCAATCCCTAAATGTCCAAGGCCTTTTCTGAAATTCTTAAAGTTTGTTTAAAACTAAACAAAAGCTTAAGTTTTAATTAGTTTTTATCCAAAAATATAAAATTGTAGTTGAGTGAATTCAAACTTAACATGTTATGGATTACATAGGAAAAGAAAACAGAACAATACATCCATTAGGATAGGTCGTTTGTTTGTTTTGTTTGTTTGATACAGTGAGATCTCCTAGACCATGCATCTTTCAGTGGCATGCTTGATATCGTCGGAAAGCCCTTGGCAATGAGGGGTTCATGGGCTTTATTATGTGGCATTGGGACCCAGGGTGTGAAAGTTATTGAATTTCAAAGTTTTTATAAGTTAAAAAATTAGAAACTTACTTTTTTGACTATAGCAACAGCACTAGGTATACTCGTATTATTTATAGATTGAAAGATTTTATAATGTTTGATCAAGAGGGTGTTAAAATTATAAAAATGATTTGAAGTCTTCCAATCTACTTTTTACATGTCAAATCTAAAATTGAGGTCATGAAAAAAAAATGAGGCTAAATGACATACCATATGTAGTTATAATTGATTAATGGCCTTTCAAAATGCACCCTACAATTTTTTCTAATAAATTTCCTATGTAATTTTTTCTTCAAGATCTAGTGTATTTGAGGCTTATAGAGATGAGTCTCTAAAACTAAAATATCAAAATTTGTACTAAACACTCTTGCATAAAATCTTCAATAGAATGAACATGAACAATTTTTTTTCAAAATTAGATTTTTGTTGCTTAAAATAGACTTAAAAGGATATTCAACTAAACAAAACTATTCAACTTGTACTTTGGTAAGAATTATAGAACTTTGAAGTTTAGTTGACACCAAAATATGGAGCCTTCGGCATTTAGGGGATAATTTTTAAATTATTAATCTCTAAAAGACTAGATGTTCAAATTTTGAATAATAAATTAACGCAATCATGTCACAAGCTAAAAAAATCTTCATTTTTTTAATCCATCTATATATTTGTATAATCTTGTATTAGTTCTCTTACATTTGTATGTATACGGAATATATTTCAACCAAGAAAAATTGCAAATCTTCTGTAATTTGAGGAATATGAGTATATTTGACTTCAAAACTAATTTTTTCAGATCAGAAAGACCCTTCCAAAACAATCTCACTAAATGAGAAAATTAAAAATATTTAAAAAATAGCCCAAATTGGCACTTCACATTTTAACATTGTAAAGTTTGACAAAAGTTGACAAAAGTTCTTAAAAAATTGTCAAAAAATTGTTTTTGAAATTCAAGCACTATGATTTTGCAATTGCGTGGTCTTTTTGTTTTGAAGTTTTAAGAAGGTATAATGTAATATAGAGTACAGGTATTGTCATCATTAGATGTACCAAATAAATAAATAACAAAGGTTTTAGCATTGTTTTAGAGAGAGGTGATTTGAAACCATTTTTGGTCCAAATACATTATTTGAAGTAATTTAGAAGTTAACCCTACTAGGTTGTAGGATCTAAATGTAGTTTACAATCAATTTCAATTGAAGATTAGAGGAGGCAATTTTTTATAGACTTTGTTTTTCCTATAGTCTAAGGACATGTTTAAGGCCTAAAAGTGGCCAATGGATAACTCTTAAGATTATTGAAGAAATGAAGAGTACATACTATTCAAAATTTGGATCATTTTTGGCTACCTATTTTTATCATAGATTTCATCCTTTAGGATTAATCCATAGATCACAAAAATACAATTCTTAGTACATTTTAACAATGTTTAGGTGTAGATTTGATTTTCAACCGTGATATTTTTGAATTTGAACCTAACTACTGAAATGAAGTTAACTCCTAAAGAAATTCAATGTTTCTAGATTGAAAACTACTTCAAAGTCTTCAAGTCCAAAATAAGGCTAAAACCTTTATCTACATATATTCATCAATAAGTCCAACTATAGGATCTTTTAGTTAATTTTCCAGAGTACACCCTCTTAAAATTTCAAAAGAGAAACTACAAGATTGTGACACTTGAATTTCAAAAAGAAGTATTTTCAATTCTTCCCAAATGTTTAGGTCTCATCTTTTGAATACACAAAAAATGTATAGATTCTAGAACTTCATATTGTCCATGGTATGCTAAAAAAATAAATTGGGAATACATTTAAGAATTTTCAACAAAAAGTATTTCATACCGTAAGTTAAAATAAATAATAAATAGAAAGAAGTAGATTATGATTTAAGATACAAAATTGTTAAGAATTTAGTTATAGAATTGAAAATTTCCAATTCAAATGGATTTAATGTTTTAATAAAAAATTACATATAATGACCTTATTTTATTGAAAAATATAGAACATTGAGTGAAATAAAGGACTTCAAAGTTGATTTCAGAGTAGAGATTCTATAACCACCTGCAAACTAAAACTCATGATTTTCATCTCATCAATCAAAATAGACTAATTCAAAGCTTTCCACGTGCATATAAATTTAGGAAATTAAGTTTAAATTTGTATTTCTAAAAAATGTCATTTTTTTTAATTGCCTAGGGAACAACATAAATAACATATCATACAATAACTTTTAAATGTCACATTTAACTACTCTTGGAGTTTGAAAGTCTAGAATTTACAATGGTCATCAAAACAAAAAATATGGTCACCAAGAGATAATACAAAACATGGAGAGATCTAAGCAAAACATCAAGAAATCTACACAAACATTGGGAGATTTTTGGATGTTTTGTCCAAAAGTAGTTAAATGTAACATTTAACTATATAGTCTAAAGTTATAAAAATTATTGTCCCTTAAAGTTACTTCTTGACCACATGTTGTGTGAAAATTTCAAGACAAATAATAAAAACTTTGTTCTTAGGGCCACTTCACACTACAACAGAGGGTTGAGAGGCTGTCGATTTCGACCAATCAAATTGCAGGAATCCATGAATTCCTGATATTTCAGCCTCTCGACCCTTCACACTAGACAGTACAGTCTAGAGTCCGTCGCCCTCCAAACTGACATTTCTGGCAGAAATTTAACTACATGTTGACTGACTCTCGACCATAGTTTGGGTTGAGCAAAACTAGAGACCCAAACTATAATCGAGAGTCCGTTGAATTTTTTTCCTAGAAAATCAGATTTGTTCTCTCTTTTCACACACTTTGTTATTTGTTATTTGTCGCCATTGGGGGGGTGAAACCTAGTCTCCACCATTACAACGGGGAGTCTTTGCATTCAATGAACCTAGTTCCCTTAACCTACTTCCCTTCAATGGCCAATGCCACCCTTCTATTTCATTTATACCCTTCATATTCCTTGTTTGATGGTAAGAGCATGTGCTGTGATTTTTTTTCCAAGGCCATTTTGGACTCCTTTCTCATGTTTTTTTATTTTTTGCTTGAAAAAATTGACACATGGGTGAGGTTTGGACTTTGGGCTTGGCCTTCGGAGGCTTCACACTATGGCCATCCAAGTTGAGAGGCCGTGCCCAAACTATGGTCGAGAGTCCAACGAAATGGGCTCTTTAATGGGCATTTCTTTGGACTCTCACCCAAAGTTTGGGCACGGCCTCTCGACTTGGTCGGCCATAGTGTGAAGCGGACCTTAGTGTGTTGCCAAAAAAATTCATTTGGTCCTTTAGGAATTAATCAAGTCTTATTTCTACTCTAAATTATAAAATTTTCTAAAATCAAATATTTAATTGAAATTTGAACTTGAAGATTATTAATACAATCTATTTATATTCTCATTATAAAAAGACATGAAAATTTATTTGACACTATATTATTTTTTATTAGAATATACACATGTTAGAAAGTTTTTAAAGATTTTTCAAGTTTCTTCTATGTTTGATGTGAATTTTCATCATTTTTCTTCAAAAATTAAAGATAAATTGAAATCATTATATCTCTACTACTTTCAAACCTAGTAGTTGTTTTTTGGGAGCATTGAAGGGACATTTCAGGTCTGTTCTCTATGCTGTAAACTAGCCACTGCTGGCAAGAATAAAGAATAATTAAAAAATTATTATTTATTATTATTTATATTAAAGAAATTTAATTAAAATTTAAAAATAAATATTAACATCTAGCGTGGCAATCGCTCTACCACATCAAATTGCTACTATTGCCAAATTCCCATAGTTCATAACTATGGGGTGTAGCCTTGTAGGGTAGCTCAATCTCATCTAATGCATTCTAATCATATTAATATATAGAAGAAAAAATGTATTCTTTGATTCTATTGACGTTCATGATTTGACATCTGTATATTGTCCACCAAATCTATTATAAATCACAATTGGATCTATTTTTAATATTTATATACTTTTAGTTTTTTTGGTGATTATTGAAGTGGTAAAATATAGATCTGTTAGGCCTATTTTTTATAGTAACTTGTCTCAAAACAATGGTTGATTGTAATTATGAGTTTTTACATTTCTAGTATTCTACACAAACTTACATAATATTACTTTTTTGTATGGTCTTATATGCATGATTTACTCTCCACTATAGTATTATGGGACCAACATCCAAAATTGGTCAAATTAATTTGGATACAATATGATGGATTTTAAAGATGCATTGATAATGTATAATTATCTTAAAGAAAGTCTCAATAATTTCACTTACACTTAATTCTTGAAATGTTTTTCTATATAAGCAATCAACTATATATACCTTTTGAATACAAAGGCCTTGAAAATTCATAGTTTATTCTTATAGTGTCTAAATATTACATACTGTAATCTATATAAGGGGTCTAAGAAAATAAGTGGCTTCCTCAAATGTAGACACCTACCAATGTGTCACTATAGTATACAAAATATCTATACTTACATTGGACCAAATGGGTGTTGCCATATTACACCAACTATCTATACTTACACTTGGCCAAAGGAATCCACATGATAAAACTTCTATTGAAAACCCCCTTTTCTCATGGAAATTTTGGTTTCACTTTATTAAGGTTAATGACATATATATGTAGATTTGAACCATTGTAGCCATTATCACCAACACAACAACAATTGTAGAAAAAACCATCCAAGGTAAGATTTTGAATTCACTCCAAAGTCTATATTTTCTAAGGTCTCATTTCCTTAAATATGGCTACTTACATGTCATGGTGTATTTCAAATGAATGGGATCAATCATAAAGAAATGTAATCACTAAATATATAACCGCCCATAGGGTGATTATAGAAAATACCAGTCCATTTTTATGTCACACATAGCATGATGGACTTGTCATTAGAGTCTTTGGAGGGTCATTTGACTACATGAAAATGTAAAAAAAAATTAGCCCAAATCTTGTCACACATAATCTTGCTAGTTTGTATCTACTTGTATGCCCCATTGAATTAGTGATTATTATTATTTTTAAATATTATTATTATCATTATCATTTTTAGTGTATTTTCATATCAATCGAAAGTCAAATGACCCTCCACAAAGCCTAGATTTTCTTTAATGTGTTCTGCTATTACTTTTGGAGCATGAATTCGATGAATGTAAATTTTTATTTATTGAAGTTGGATGTTTCTACTGTAATCATGACACATTATTTTTCAAAAAAGTTAAAAAAATCATTTTATATTTGAAAGTCAATTTTGCTAATTTATCATACTTTCAGGCTTAGGGATTTTGAGTACTATTGAGTATCCAAAATTAACGATCTAGAGCTAAAATTTATATGGTCTATTCCCATAGTAGACATACATGTTTCATATGAGGGGCATCCAAAAATTTATTATTTTATGCCCACATTTGTGCAAATAGGTCTCCCTACCGTGCGTACTTCTAAATATTGAAGATAGTTTTGACCTCATTCTTTTGGTGAAAATTCATCACCATCAAGTCATCACAAATGTCCAATTTTTAATTAGTATTTTTTTCTACTATGGTTGATTTATTATAAATGAAATCTTTGACATATCCTTTTTCTATGAAAAACTAGGACATGGTAATTATGTGTACAACTAAGACTATGTAGTACTCATAGAGAACACTTGTCAATAATACAACACATCTACAATATGATCAATGACCCAAATTGAGGCAGAAGCTTTTCCTTCTAGTACTCATAGTACTCACTTTTGAAATACCAATTTTTGGGAAAATACTACAAAATTGACTAGTCTTTCTTCCAATAACAATAATGTTATTTAACTCATACTTAGCATGATATGCCAATGTGTTGCTACAATATACAAACTATCTAATTATAAGGTAAACCAACCTATGACAGGCCAACTGTCTAATGCAGACATCTACATACCCCCCCCATTACAGTCCATTTCAGATTTTTGCTTCTACAATTTAATTAGGTTGGTTAGTGGCCCACATTAGTGCATTAGGTGATTGTGATAGAATTAGTAATGACTGTCATAGGACACTTATACATTGTGAGTGTAAACTCATCATAAAGAGTTTTTTTTTTATTCCTTTGTGTGATGGCCACATTAAAAATTCTTGTGGTTGTGTTAGGAAATCTGAAGACTGCATTAGGTGGTAAGATGACCATCATGAAGACATATTTTATTGATTTCAAATAGTCTACAGACTGTTTTGGAAAAATACTTAAAAAATTCATAACAAATTCCTACTTTGTCTAAAAACTAAAATTTTAACTGCTTCTTTCATTTCTCAAAGTTGTCTCTGCTAGAAAAAAATCTGATTTTATTTTGCTAATGGCAACATACCAAATCAGTCATTCTGCCTGTCATAGGCTGGTTTACCTTACTTACTCTTGGCCAAATGGATTCATAAAATAAAACTTTTATTGAAAACCCCTTTTCCTCATGGAAATTTTGGTTTCATTTCGTTGGAGCCGATGACAGCTACGTAGGTTTGAACCAATGTAGCCATCGTCACCAACACAACAACAATTGTAGACAAAACCACCCAAGGCTTAGAGCAAAATATAACTTTGAACTCACTCCAAAGTCTAAATCTTCTAAAGCTACATCTACTCACTATAGCTACTTTCATTTCATGGTGTGTTTGGGAAGAATCAATTTGCGCTAAACCTTCCCTCAAACTTGTCCACGTTTCAAAACCCTTAATTCCACAAGCACTATCAATGACACCATGCTTGATAAGAAGATCCAAATCTTCAGGAGCTTGAATGAGATCAGTCATAAGGAAAATATAATCACTAAACAGGCAACTGTTGGTAATGTTATTCAACTCATACCATGCCATGTTTCGAATGAAGGAAGTTGTATTATGATATACTCTCATCTTAGGTAGGCATAAGCATTGATTCTTATAAGTCATTGTGCATAATGGTCCATCAACTCCAACTAAATTGATTCTTGATTGTTTCAACTTTGTTGCCGATGGGATGTGAATATATGTATTTCTTGTCACTTTCTTCATGAATAAACCTTTGGATCCACAAATGACTTTGTATGCTACTCCAAGAATATGCGTTTTCCCACCAAAAGGACTTGACTTGTCTATTTTGAAAGCTTCACCTGAAGTGATTATAAAACAATTGGCTATTGCATTCACCGCATATTCTACACTTCTTTGTTGATATTGTAAATCACCAATGAGGGGTTCATTGCCTTGAGAGGTTTGAGAAGCAACATAATTGCTAATATACTCAACCACTTTGTCAATGAGAACAAAAGGGATTTGATTTTCAACTCGGCAAAGATCACTGTGCACAATTTGCACCCAAATGCCATATCTTGCATAAAACACATGATTCGCATTAAACCAAGATGGCAATGCATTGTGCTTCCACAATTGTCTTTCATTTTCTGGAAATTTTGTGTCAATATAAGTAGCCAAGAAGAGGGCATCTAGAGTCAACACATGTTTGATTTGTTCGTTAGTCCAGCTGGTCACCCCATTATGAAGATCATAGCATGCCAACATAGCCTTGGGATCATCCACAATTGCATCACAAAAATGGACCCATTTTTCTCCCACTAATCCATATTGCATTGCAATAGCAAGCTTTACAGCCTCCGATCCACTGCTGTCCAAATTTTCACGATTGTGAAGCCCAAATCGCCATCCCCGTGGAGAAAATGCTTGAAGAGGCTGGCGCATACACTCAGGCACTTTCAATATAAAATATCCCAATCTGTTTGCTTCACCCTCTTGATTGGAGCGGAGCATGTGTTTGTGGTCGACAAACCAATTTGGATTGGGTCGTTGCTCTTCCACGTCTCCTAAACATACAGAAGTACAAAAATTAGTTCAAATAAAGTGAAAGTGATAATCTCCTTAAAAAGAGAATATAAAAAGCATGCCAACAATATGGAAAATGAAACCACCTGTGATCATGATACTGATGTTGGAGCTGCCCATTGGTACCAATGTGTATATATATATTCAATCCCTCCCACCTTCAATAAACATACGCGCTTGCAAAAAAGATACAGAGGACGCCTTTTAAGGTATAGGAAGTCTGCAAGTTGGCGCGGATTTTACTCCGAAGTTTATACGACAAAAGAGCTGGCAACAACGCACGACGCCACCTTAATTTAAAAAAAAAAGAACAAATAGTGACTTTTATAATCGAGGAATAGCTGCAAAGCTCTGAAGCCAAAATGAAAATCAAGCACCAGAGTTGTAACAGGTCAAAAGAAAGCAGGCGAGGAGCTCACAATGTCAGCAAAAGAAAAACGAAAAATTACAGACTATCACCGAATAGGGAAAAAAACAAAAAAGAACAAGAAGAGCAACTTAGATTCACTACACTCAATGAGGTGATCATGACAAAAAAAAGCCTCACGAATGTTTCTCTCTTCTTACACCAAATTGCAAGCACTGTCCACTTTCCAGCTCTGCCCATCTAAACAACCACAGCACTAACACTCTATTTCTTTCCCCAACTGACTTGCAACTCTAAGCTCCAGGCTTTCTGAACGGCACATGGATCACTCACTCACTTTCGTGTAAGAAACCATCATTCTGTAGCTGCATCAAATTCGAGAAACTTCAGGGCAAAAATCTTACCTTAAGCCACCCAAGAGCTGCCGACAAATAACAGGCTTCAATTGTATGACCCTCCGACTTGGGCTGCTAGAAGCAGCAACAAGCAGGCGAACTTGAAAACCAGAGAGACGGGTGTAGGAAGGCTGTTGAATCCTAGAATGCAACGCCGAGGGAGTCTGCTTTCCACCAGCCTTGACTGGAACGTAATCTCAACAAGTGGCCAAGCCAAACTCTCCTTCAACACACGCTGCGCTCAAACTAGGAGACCCTGCCGTGGTGCAGCTGGACTCGAAGCATGAAGCAAAAGGATACAGATCTGAACTGCTGTTCGTGAAACTTATAGTGGAGCAAGAGGTGTTGTACGTAGTCAAGCGGATGAGCCTCAAATTGTTGGTATTTCGATGAAGACCCCCCGTGCTCACGGCGTATGAAGAACACATGCTTCCAGGAAGGCGGGCTTAAGTGTACTGTATCAGTTTTTTCACCGTTGAAATAATTGTCGACGTGTAGAAGGAGAGTACTCAATACGGTGTAAACGTGAAGAAGGACAGTGCTCATTCAGATGTCAATGTCAAGGACAGCACTCATTCGGATGTCAGCAGACCGATCCTATGTGGCTGCAGGTCCCATGATCCCATGATCCCATGATCCAGCTCTCATGATCCCGGACTCCCTCGCCAGGCAGAATTTTATGAACAATAATCGGGAAACTCATAAGCCAGGACAGCATGTTGACTGTGGGGTCTGCCAGCCCTTGGAGACTGAAAGACTCCTAGTCTGTTTAATCGTCTCTACAATGAAATTTTCTTTTCATGTATGCCGAAACAATTTATTTATTTCAAACTCTGAGGAAAACACAAGAACGAATTATTTAAACTTACGTGATCAAATATTGGAACATTTGAATTCACACGTAAACTCAGAGACCCCAGATTTTCTTCTAAACAGTCAGCATACAAAATTAACCAACAAAAAAATAAGGGCAGATCTTGACATTTATCAGCTAAGGTGAAACATTAAGAGTTGTACACCCCCGGGTCCACAGCTGGTGCGAGCAATGTCCTGCGTCTAATACAAATCGGTGCAGTCGGAAGGGATCCAGTGTGATTAGCCACATATTCTAATGTACAAAGTTAACATGAAATAAAACTGCCTGTTTGGGCCTTATCACTGTATATTACGGTAGTGATGCCACGGAAAAAACCCTGAAGAAAATCAATGCTCCTCAACCAGGGGCGAGGGCTCCTCTACTGCAGCACCATTGGAAAATCTTTACAGTTGAAGTGAAAGTGACGCACGGTACTCGGGCATTGTCCATGAAAGGAACAATTGAAATGCTTTTACTCGTACGTACATCAAATGTTCTAACATGTTCTAACATTTTATTGCAATTAAACGATTCAACATTTACTTAAACCATCCAAGTATGCTGTGTAGTGTTCACAAGACATCTTCACTCACCTTGTGGTGGTGAAAAATCCGCCCCTGCAGTTTCATGGTCACCCTTGGAATATTCAGCAAGGCCCAGACCGCGCAATGCAATATTTTGGGATGATTGTATGCGAGGGTCACCATCTTCACAACCAGAAACCTATGGGGCACTTCAATCCCAAGTCCCAACAGCTGCTGCAGCTTCAAGTGAAGTAGGTTTGAATCTTTTCCATCGCTTCAATTTCATATTCTTCCTGCTCTGCTGCTCCTCTTGACCACACTTGAGCACACATCATTATCCTTGCTAATCCTCCACCGCTCAGGTAAGAGCTGGTAAAGGTCGCGCAGAAACACAACCAGAGCAATGGCACACACCGATATACCAAATCCAATCGTAATGATCATGTTGTTTCGGTACTTGGGAATGGGTGGCAAAACAATGTAGCCAGCTGTGGTGAAAGCCCCTAGGACGAAGATCACAGAGCCCGCCAGCAGAAAAGCCGTCCACGTAAGGGCAATTCTCACCTTCACCACGGCATCTTTGATAAAGCCTTCGCGCAATGGCAACACCCCTCCAGCACCTGCCAAGATGGTAGCAATGGAGAAAAAAAAAGACAAACTGTTGAATATCCAAAAGACTTGGATACCAGGTTGATGTTGTACGTCGACATACACTTCGTAGTTTCCAGTTGGCTGAGCGGCGCCTGGTTGGCCACCCACATAGGGAGCATAGCCCAAAGGGGGTTGCAACCATGCAGCAAAAGTAATACTAGCAATCAAGGAGGACCCCACGAGGATAGCATTGGTCCCATCCACATAAACTTGTCGATCCCTGTAAAGCCCATTGACATACTCTTGTACGTCCGATCTCTCCAGAAGAAGCTTTTGAATGTCCTTGTGGTGATTCTCAACTGCCAGTTGCAATGCCGTTCTGTCAAAACTGTCCTCTTCCGTGGCTCGTAACCGGCCGGAAGTCTCCAAGCTGAGCTCCCTCACCACTTCTGTTCGTCCTTCCTTGGCTGCCATATGCAAAGGTGTGTCCTTCTGAAAATTCTCTGCATTTATATCCACATCTGACTGAGCAAGCAGTGTCCGAACTATCTCGACATGCCCCTTCTGGGCAGCGTAGTGTAGAGGTGTGTTGAACAAATTGTCCCTTATGTTAACATCTCGCGAAGAAGTACCCCACTCTAGGAGATGACCAGTTAACTGTTTATAGCCCATTTGTGCTGCCCAATGTAACAAATGTTGGTTCTGTGAATCTCCTGCTGGAAAGGCAACCTCGTCTGCAACTCTTTGGAACAATAGCCACACTATCTCTGTTTGCCGTTGTTGAGTTGCCAGTTCTAGCTGTTTGCTGTATAAATGCTCGGCTTCGGGCTCCTCTCGCACTTCCACTGGATGTTCCAAAAGCAGCCAGACAAGATTTATGTGGCCTTCTCTCTCAGCTATGTCAAGGGGGGTTGCACCGGTACCGTCCTCACAATTGCAGTTGATGTCAGCCTGCAATCAAAATGAATTTACAAAGTCTGATGATACTGGCGTAAATTCCATACAGTCAAAGTTATCGAATAAAAATGAAACTTTGTATTCAACTAAAGAATCTGGCATAATCTGAAAGCATACTCCAGACAACCCTAATCGCATTCTACGTTAGTACAACTCAAGTATTCGGTCTGAAGTGGAAAAAATTAAAGTAAGTAGCAATTACACAGTTGAATACTTCACTCGAATTGTTGAAAGCGAGAGTTTTTTTATGCTAGCATATACAGTGCCTTCAAATACATAATTGCATTACCTGGCGTAAGAGCTCGATCACAGTCGGAATATGGCCACCCTTCACTCCCAGGTGCAGAGGCGTGGACTTATCTTCTGCCTCGGCGTTCACATTCCGTGTCGGATGGTTCGCAAGCATCTGCACAACCTCAGCTTGTCCATTCATACATGCGTAATGCAACGGCGTCAGGCCGTCAACATCTACTTCATTCACAAGGATGGAAGAAGAACGTAGGAGAGTGAGCACAACCCCTTTGTGACCCTCACGGGCCGCTAGGTGCAAGGCAGTGAAGCCGTTGCTGGTCTCCGTATACGCGTCTGCAGGGGACGGCCGGGGCAAATACTCAAGCTCCAAATCTGTGGGAGCCACAAGCGTTCCCTGTGTGTTGTGGTTCCGTGCCTTGGCATTCACGGAGAGGTTGGAGCAATTGAGAAGCTCAGATACCACCCCCGTGTGGCCCACCCGGGCTGCCAGGTGCAAAGGGGTCAGGCCATCCACGTCCTTAGCATTGACGTCTAGGTATTCGTAAAAAGGATGCTGGAGGAAGAGCTTGATGACATCGACATGCCCTGCGCGGGCAGCATAGTGCAAGGGTGTTCTCTGGATTTTATCCGCCATGGCAATGCTCATCAGCTTCCCAATCTCGGTTTCCGAAAGAGTTTTTCCCAACAGCGTTACAATGTTGTCCTGCCCGACATCAGCCGCCATGTGGAGAACGCTCAAGCGCTCCTCACTCTCAGCCATTTTGTCGACCAGGGGAAAAGAGATGAGCACCTCTGCGACAGAAATGGATCGCCGCATGATGGAGAGGTGGAGCGGGGTGATTCCAAACATGGCGGGGGCATTGACGTCCACATGAATTCTCTCGAGGTTTGACAGGATCGCCTTCACGACCTCGGCGTGGTTGTTGTAGGCCGCGAGATGGAGAGGCGTCCGGTGGAGGTCATCCATGACAGACAAGTCGACGACGTGATCCTCCCTGAGGATCAGCGCTTTCAAAAGATCGACTTCACCCTTCGCTGCTGCAAGATGAAGGGGTGACATATTTAATGGAGAATTTTGAACTCTTTCCATGCTGCTGACCTGCAACTCTTGGTGCTGCACTAGATCGACAGCACCCTGCCCTGCTCCATCCATAACGTCCTCCACTTCAAGGAGGATGCTGGTGATTAGGTATTACGTCCGAATCCCTCGAGAAATACTTACTCTCGGTGACACTCTATTAATGTGCATGAGCTCTCCAGGCCAATCTAACCTTCTGCTGTACACGTGCTGTATTCAAAATTCAGTATTTAACTGGTATTAATTCCACTGCTTGCTCTCTAAAAAAATGCGCACTGATCCAGCTTCAGGACTCTCCCACATCTGAGACATTAACTGGAACACCGCAATTGAGAGAGGACCAAGAGCCGGGAACGGGACTAGATTAAGAGGCCCAATTGGTTGTGGGTGGATTATAGAATTGCGTTCACAGTGGATCAGAATTAACATAATCGGAGCAAGTGCCTGCAATCAATCACAGATGTGTCATTACCATTGCAAAATAGAAGATGGAATCGTGTTCATCAGGAAAAGCAAAGTCAAATACAAATTTCTAAACTAACCACAAATAGTAATTGTAAAGGGTAGAAACTCCTAGTTTGTGAACTGCTGAGTCAACTGCAACTAGGTCGAAGCTACTTACGACATTGATCAAACTCGTTTGAAATGGGTCGAATTGGACTTGCTAGTTGCTGCACGCCTAAAATTGATCCAAAAGGCTTCTTGCTAAAACCTGAAGCCTGAACTGTCAGGAATCACCCAATTCTCCCTGAAAGGAAAAAAGAAAACACAAATAAGACTTGAAGAGCAAAGAACGGCGTGAAGACAATATATAATATCAAGTTCACTAACAGAGCGCACAATCGATCACAATGCCCACCAGAGGAACACATCATCACAGACTACACCGGTGCCAAGATAGAGGCGAATGCTTCTCCAAGCAGTTACGCCCCCTCCCAAACCGCGTTGTTACATTACGCTTGATTGCTTTGTGGAGAGGCGGCTGGCTTCTCTCAGAGCTCCACTCCACCCCACTTCAGTCATCAGTACTCTACCAAACAAATAGAAATAGAGTATATTCTACTCCACTGCGTCAAAACTTCTAATCCCAACTCCCCAACTTACAATCAGCGCTGGTCTGCTCCTCCAAATCTCGCGCAAATTTACTGCGACTCCACATCATCGATCTCCTCATCAAACTGGGCACACAATTCTCCTCCGCAAGTTAGTTACAAAGACACAAGGAACTTCCAGACGATTGAATCGCAAGGATCTCTTCTACCTATATACAAAAAACCGCAAGCGTCACAACAAAGTCACAGCGATGGCATGAACATGAAGTGCAACCCACGCCAAGTTATTCACTTCGGAGTTCAACCCCTAAACCTCAACATCGATCAGGAACTAGCAGAGGATTCACACCAAACCTAATGCAGCCTGAGTTTTCCTCTGACTGGGTATCTCAGAAGTGCCACTCCTTGAAGTCATGTTTGCTCCTCGTCATCACTTTGCGTCTTCTGCACTTCAACTTCGTTCTGACGATACACGTAATAGTGTGGTCCGACATTGCAAACGAGTCACTCCAGTGCTGCTTGAGATCACTGATTACGCCTACTACGAGTACACACTGCAAGCTTTCAAGGCTAGTAAGCCAGGTCCATTCATCCATCAATGAATTGAAAGGCAAAATACCAACTATTGCTAAGTCAACATCACTGACGAACAGGAGAATATTTCGCGCACTTGCAAAGGAATATTTTAATAATTTACTGTAGTGGTTGGTTATATTTAAGACAACATGCATCTAGAACTTCATCCGTTCTCATGTAACCGGTTCGAAATAACTAACTAAAAATTGAGGGCTTCGGTAAGAGTTACCTCGGGAAGCCCTCTGCACGTCATCGAAGCATCGAGGCCCTGCATGCTTTATTGATTCTGAGTGAGAAACGTAACAATGGGGTATCATAAACCGGTTGAAATGCGGAAACTAACAGATTAAGTTGGTTCTCTATAAGATTTCAAGATTGCGCATGACAAGCACTTTAGTCTCAAGCATGGCATATTTCACACCCTCACGCTGAATTCGTGAGTCTATAAGGCCGCAGAAGGACCGACTGTCGACTCGTAGAGCAGCCGAGTCATGGAGGGTTACAACCCCAACCTGAAAAATAAACAATTTCCATGGGAATATGAATTCACTCTTCACGGTCCAACTGTTACCTTCTCGCTGTTGTCCATCTGGGAACTTCAATGAGATGCGATATGTCACTCTCTTCTTCTGCCCAAATTGATATTTAGAAGATCTAAACCATATAGACAACACTCTGATGACCATAAAAATACAGAGTTTCACTCAAAAAAAAACCCCAAGGATCGACACACCTCCATGTGCTCAAAAGCGTAGAAAATCTTGTTCAAATTCTTAGAGAGGATGACCATTTGGAGTCCAAAATGTGTGTCGTTGCACTCCTCTCACTGGCAAGAGTACACCGGGAGTCAGCATACTGACGGATATCCTACAAATTACAGCATTTGACTCGACTACTAGGAGAAAGTAACCCAGACTAATTCCACAAATGTTGCTAATTCCACATTACCCAATCTCCACCCAATAAAGTTCGACTAACGTGTACTTGTAGACAAGTAAGAAGATATTTCTTCTCTTCAAACATTGGCTATCATTGGCACATCCTCAAGAGCTGCTGGCTCCGCAAACGCACCCTTCCGGTTCCCTCCTGTAAGACCCTCATCGACTGCTTCTTTAACCCAGTCCTCGATGCCCTTGGCTGCAGATTCTGAAATCATGGGGCCCCAGATATGTATCCTCCTCAAATGGATTTCCAATCTTCAGATTCTTTACTGCAGTAACGAGTGCCGCTTGGACCTGAGACTACGATACAAAGGTTACCAACAGAAGCAAAAATGACGTTTGCTCAAAAATGACGTTTTCTATTTCCCTGCCTGTTCCAACTAGCAAATAGAATCAGAAGAAACCACGGATGCAACTTTGATATTTCATCGTACCTCATTGTAGAGTCATTGAACATAGAGACGATGCATGTCGATACACAATTTGGTAGAACCCCCATTTATCAACCTGTGAATGGAGTAATCCAAATCTGGAACAAGATCATCCAGTACACACGGTGCATTACCACTCCACTCCATATCCACCTGTATTGAAAAGTCATTAAAAACCAGATTACAACAAGATTAAGTATATAAAAATATAGAAAGCTCACAAGATTACGTACCTTTTTCCTGCCAGTGCGAGCCTTCATCTCCCACCCAATCGGCCCGGAGCCTGTGAATGTCAGGTTTCTGAACCGCTCATCAACAGTCAACATGTCGGCCAGTAACACAGCGAGCACTGAGAATGCTCCCCCGAATGCTCCCTGTGGCAAGTCCTCAATTCGATGCAAAATGCCTCCTAAAATGAGAGCTGAAAGTGGAGATCCTGCCGCCGGTTTCAGCACAGCGGGCCACCCAACTGCTATTGCCGGTGCCACCTTGTGTGCTTCGAGGTTGAGCGGAAATTTCGATGGGCTCAACATGGACACAGGGCCGATTCAAAACTTCTTCATAATTCCCTAAAGTATCCCAGTCACATCCCAGTACTTATGAGAAGCCGCTTTCAGTAGTAACTTAAGTTGAGCAAAAATCAAAGCAGATCATAATTGAAAAAATAATGCTGAACCAAATGGTGTACACCAAACCCTAAAACATCCCAGGAACTTGTATGACTGTGTGGAGGGAGTATACCTGAGGTCCTTAGTTACGTGCAGAAATATCAAGAGGTATGCTATAAATGCGAGCACTCTCCTCAGCTGCAACTTGGAAAGCATCAATTGTTCGTGTGACTTCACCTCGAGAGTCTTTGACGGGCTTCCCGGTTCCATAGTCAAAGTTT
The DNA here is from genome assembly GCA_951230915.1 of Antitrichia curtipendula. NCBI lineage: Eukaryota > Viridiplantae > Streptophyta > Bryopsida > Hypnales > Leucodontaceae > Antitrichia > Antitrichia curtipendula. The sequence continues at coordinate 3,301,922 of OX579639.1, read as the reverse complement.
GTGAGATCTCCTCAGCACGTTTTTTCTGCTCAGACACTACCTGAACAAGTGAATACGAGTATACTGGTATATCAATAATCTTTTTAGATTCCTTTGAATGTACACCTCACTAGAAAAGTCATTAAATTAGAACATACAAGCACTAACCTTCTCAAGAACTGATTTCCGTACGTATGCAACGGCAGTCAAAGCACGAGCTGCAGCGACAACTGCGTATATCGCTTCATCTAACGTATGTCCTTGTGTGTTGCGAGCGGCACTCTCGCCGCTGCAATATTATTAAAAAGCATCCTTGGAGAACAGAATTTGAACTGAAAACGAAACGGAGTTGAAAGATCTTTAAATAAAGCTGGCTCACGATTGAGATTAATATGCAAGAAATTAATACACTTACCGACATCGTTCGTGTACTTGTTGGTGAGATCCAACCACTTGCGGTCGCCATTCACAGGTTTGCTCGCAAGGAACATACTCTATTTCCTCGGGGAAGGCTCATGTGAAGTCTCCTTCCACCGCTTTTTGTGCCACATCGCCAGGCATTATCTTGCAAGATTAAGAAATTGCGGATGTTCACACTAGATCCTTCGTTCTGACTATGCAGCGTACTGCAGACAACAGAAAAACACTTCACCGCCTTAGCAAATCAGCGAACTCATACAGCAACGTCCAAACCCTGTCGAAATCAAAATGCAAGACAGACCGATTCATACAGACCCAGAAGAAAACAGAGCTTGAATCTTGAAAATGAAGTCGATCTAATGTAATGCCATTATTGTATACAAGATTTAGCATTCTTTTTTCTCGCTAAAATAACTTCTATATGAATTCCAACCAGCTTCGCTATAACCTGACCTGATCGAAACGCCATCCCTATCTACTTAATTCACTCCACATGAATTCGAAGCGTATTCTCCACAGAAATGCGAATAAATGTACCAATCGAACCGTCAGAAATATTACGAATGCAGAAGGGGAGAGTGATTGACAACCAGGAAGAAATTTGCGATACCTTGAAAGAAATGCAAATTTCGAGAATAGCAGAGGACAGAACGAAGGTGTCAAAGTGGAGCTTTCTTTTCGAAGCAGAGGGTGGAGGGGATCGCATGCCGCCATTTGTCACAGGGCTGAGGGGAACGAGATTGGCAGTCTCAGAGAACGACGGGAAGGGAACGATACTCCCTTCCGTTCTGGAACTTTTCAGGCAGCCTACCCCACCCTAGGGTCAGATTTGTTAAAATATAATTCAAAACGTAATAAAATATGACAACTAGTGAAATTTTCAGAAATTATAATGTGGCAGAATTGAATAGTGTAAAAAATATTAATGAAAATAATAATATTTAAAAAATAAATAAAAAAATCAAATTTGTGAGTATTGCTATAGCCATGAGTATTGGTAATGCCCTATGTATTGGTAAAGTTGTAAGTACTACTAAAGGTCATAGAGTATTCTCAACCATGCTTAATCCCTAAAGTCCCATTGTCTCCTTGGGGGACAAAATAGATTTGGACATGCTCCTATGGTCTCAATATTTGTCATGATTTTCAATTTTTTTTTGTGAAGTTAGAAAATACATTAGCTTTTAAAAAATATAATTTTTATTTCAATCAGAGTCCAAAAGCAAAAGTTATGGTACAAAAAAGCCTTTTTCTTTAGTTTGGTGGGCAAAAAAAAATCTTCAAAAATATTTTAAGTAAAATTATTTTTATTTTTATTTTTAATAGATTATATTTTTATGTAAATGGGAAGCTTTGATTGATTCCATTTGGATTTGTTATATGAAAGTTATGGACAATCTTGCTTATCGGGCAATTTAGACATCTTCTTGAAAAAATAACTTGAAGGATTCATTTCTTCTTTCAATTTTCACAATTTCAAAAGAGAAAATGTTTTACAATGTTAAGATCTCTTGCTAGAACAATCTCACCGTTGAAAATAGTGTATTTCAATTCCATCTTAGAGCTATTAACAATTTAGATTTTCTTCAATCTTGAACCTACTTCTACTTACCAATTTTTTAATGAATAAAAACTAAGTTTACTTTTTGTTTTTTTAATTCCTAGACTTTCAACTCAGTTCTTTATCATATGAAATTATAGAGCAAAAAATGTAAGTTATGAAGGTTCAAAGTCAAAAAATGTTGTTGAGCAAGGTGCAAAAAAACTTGTTTCTTGCACTTTAAACGCAAATTTCTTGCAATCTACATGGTCAAAGTTTATGAAATTTCTTCTATATATTCTTACATTAGTCTAGTACAAGATCCTATGGTTGAATATGAAAATTTAAAATTTAAAATTTAAATTCTTTTTTCTCTTTGCTATAGAAATGAAAATTTGGAGTGGTTTTTGATGGAAAAGAGGCCTTGCGACTTTAGGGGTTTAAGGTCACAAAATATTCCCAATGCTGTAATATAAACTTTCAAAGATTCTAAATTGAATTAATCAAAGCAAAGTTAACCGAAAAACAGATGATTTTGAATGGGGCCTAATGAATCTAACCCCAACATATGATATTTATTTTTACTTTTTGTTTTCACCAATCAATTCATAATGTTGTTAAACCAGGCATGTGGTCTTTAAAATATTGTAGGGTAGTTTGCTCAAAAAGCGACCATTTAACGGCTACGCCATCTTTTTTATGGGCTTCTATGAACTCAAAGAAATTTAGCTAATTTTTTAGACAAAAAAAATAGATGCAGTATGTAACATAAGTTGTTTCGTATTTTTCTAAGCATTATTGAATTATTTATGAATTTTCAAAGATTTTTGTCCTAAGTACCAATTTAAGACAAGAGGTTTGGCAAAATGCATATACACTCATTCTGTAAAGAGAGGTAGGAAAACCATGAAGAAGCATAGGGACATGCAATAAATAATAAGCAAGGGCCCTAAATGCAACCATGCTTGTGTCAAATCGATTTTGTAGATTATGCATTTTTTTTGTGTCACTACATTTGAAAATGGATCCAACTACATGCTTTTAACCATCCATGTTTAAACCTTAAAGCAATATCTAACAAACTTCATTGTGTCCCTACTTTATCCTTGGTCCATTCAATGTTTGTTATCCATCCACCCTAAACCACCTCATGTGCATTTAATATCTAATTATAGGGTCAATTTCAAGAGGATGGACGCTTTCACAACAAACTATTACAATATAGAAGGCCCATAACTTTGGCTCAAAGCCAGGGAATTATCCTTATTATTCTGTTTGTCCCAAAATGATCTTCATGTTGAACAAAATGATGTGGATTAAAGCTGAAAATAATGTTATTTCCTTCCATTTTGAGTTGTGAATAGAGTTTGGAGCACTCCTATTGTCTTGAAATTTCAAGTACCAAAATCCTTTTTGAAGTGTAGTTTTGGAGTAGTCAAAAGTGGGAATTTTGGTGCATTTTTAAGGAAGGCTCTTTCAAGAACATATATGGGGTTGGAAGAAGATTCCAGCACTACTTGTGGCCCGGGTTTTGTAGCCCAAGCTGATGTGGCTACTAACATGCCCATGTTGAACTGTACATGGCCCTTTTTCTTCTACGACAACCAATAAGGTTCATATGTGGGAGCCACTAAAGTCCATGTGTGGCAGCTAGATGTGTGGCCCAAGCCCATGTGTCACAACCACATCTAGCTATCAATGCATCTTACTATTCTTTAACATTCTAATTTCAATTTCGTCACCAACACTCCCCCCCTCTTTCCATGTCACAACTTGCAACTACAAGATCATTTTTGGACAAATAATTAAGGGAAACCGGAAGATCATTTTGGGATGGAGGGAGTATAATTTAGGGAGGGAATTATCCTTAGCCCAATGAGTGAATGCCTAAAACAGTAACAATCATAAGGACTAATCTCTCACAGGCAGACAGTCTCCACACTCTAAAGCTAAAAAAAGTCTCAACGAGGGAAACCTGCCTACAACAAGATGGCCAGAAATGAGTGGTGCAACAAACTCTGAAAGCAATGGCCATGATGCTCCTCACAAAAGCTTCCCCTATAAATTCTAAGAAATGGAAAGATTGGAGAGAATTTAACAGACATCAAACAGGACGTGGACACACTCCCTCAATACAATCATCACCCTCACGTATATATCAATGGTTATGTAAACACTCCATTAATCCGTTTCAATAAGAAACAAAACTGATAACATGCCCAACTGGTGAATGCCTAGATCACTAAAATCATAAGGACTAAACTCTTCACCGGCGGACAGTCTCTACACTCTAAAACTAAAAAAGTCTCAACGAACTAAAACCTGCCTACGACAAGATGGCAGAAATGACTCCGGCGCCCACTGTCCTGCCCCCTTCCCGAATGGCGAACCTCATCTTCTCCTCACACGCCACTTCGTTGATGAGCTCGATGGTGAGCTTCACCCTGTCTCCGGGCACCACCATGTTGGCCTCCTCCCCCGAGTCCGTCTCGATCTTGCTCACTCCCCCCGTGCAATCCGTGGTTCTCATGTAGAATTGGGGCTTGTAGCCCTTGAAGAACGGAGAGTGGCGTCCCCCTTCCTCCTTCTTCAGCACGTACACCGAAGCCTCAAACTTCTTGTGCCCCTTGATGGTGCCTGGCTTGGAGAGCACCATGCCTCTCTGGATGTCGATCTTCTGGATACCACGCAGCAACACGCCCACATTGTCACCAGCCATGGCCTCGTCCAGGAGCTTCTGGAACATCTCCAGACCAGTGACAGTGGTGGACCTAGTCTCCCGGAGTCCAACAATCTCCACCAAGTCGCCCAGCTTCACCACGCCACGCTCCACACGCCCTGTCGCCACGGTTCCACGACCAGTGATGGAGAACACGTCCTCGATGGCCATCAGGAAGGGCAGGTCGACCATGCGCTTGGGAATGGGGATGTACTCGTCCACCTTTTCCATGAGATTGAAAATCTTGTCCACCCACTTGTCATCACCACGCTTCAATCCAGGCTTGGCCATCAAAGCCTCAAGGGCCAGCAGGGCGGAACCGGAGACAATGGGAACATCGTCACCTGGGAACTCGTACGAGTTCAACAAATCGCGCACTTCCATCTCCACCAAGTCCAGAAGCTCCTCGTCATCGACCTGCGGAACAGAAACCGAGGTCACTAAACCCGGCGCATTGCCTCCTCATAAACCCTCACGCCCCATTCACGAACAAAATTCACCATTCACATGTAACGATCACCATTCATGTGGTAATGTGAAGCTTTCTCATAATATTTTCAGAATTCATGAATCGAAATCAGCATTCAAGTATAGAAACCCGCATTCGTGTACAGAAACCCGCGTTCGTGTGTAGAAATCAGCACTCATGAACAGGCCAATGCCAACGCCACGGTAAGCGCAGCTGTCAAAATCACCATTCATGTGGCAATGTGATCCATTCTAATCAAAATTTCAGTATATGCATCGAAATCAGCATACATGTATAGAAACCAGCATTCGCGTGTAGAAATCAGCACTCATGAATAAAAAATCAGCTTTTCGGTAAAATGGAACTCAGTTCTTGAGAACAAAGCACCCCTCAAAAAATCAAATCACCACAGACCAAGGAAATTCACGCTCAAGGGAATTACCTGATCCTCCTTGTTCATGAACACCACCATGTTCGGCACCCCGACTTGCTTCGCCAGCAGAATGTGCTCTTTCGTCTGCGGCATGGGTCCATCCGCTCCCGACACCACCAAAATGGCGCCATCCATCTGCGCCGCCCCCGTGATCATATTCTTCACATAATCCGCATGCCCGGGACAATCCACATGCGCGTAATGTCTAGCCGCCGTCTCATACTCCACCGTCGCCGTGTTGATTGTAATCCCCCTCGCCCTCTCCTCCGGCGCCGCATCAATCTCATCGTACCGCTTGGCCGCGCTCCCTCCCTCGGAAGCCAACGCCATGGTCAAGGCCGCCGTCAAGGTCGTCTTCCCATGGTCGACGTGTCCGATAGTACCAATGTTCACATGGGGTTTCTTCCTGTCGAACTTCTCCCTCGCCGCGCGCACCACCAACGGACCAACACTCTTGCTCCCGTTTTCTACTGGAGCTCCCAACCCTGACGCAGCCAATGACTTCACGCCTTGTCCGAAAAACGACGACGAGCCCACGACGGTGACACGCAGAGCAGGTGCACGAGCTTGGTTGCTGCTGCTGCCCGACACCGAGGGAGCTGACAACGCAGCGCGGCTCACTTCCGCAACACAAGCCATCTTGACCCAATTGCTGAATTGCAAACCCTAATGAACCTACCAAGAGAATTGGGGACAAGGAAACTTGCCCGAGGAAGCAAGCTCGGGAGCCCTAAGAGGAGAACAAGCTGAGACTGCAATGGTAATTGAAGGTGGGGAATCAAAAGAAGTGTGACGGGCTCATCCACAACTGAACTGGAAGGCTGTGGAAGCTGGGCGTCCACTGCGTTGAGGATTAGGGCCCTTCGATCCGGATAAGGGTCTTGAGCCCATCGCCGAAGTTTGAGCTTTCGTTCGTTGCTTTGGGTTTGTGAGTTTCGTTGGGCCACGTCCGTCGTCGTCGATTGGCGAGTGCGGGGCCGGGCCGGGCGCTAGAATGGGGGATGGCCGGGTGGGGGAAAATGCTTGGGTTAGGGGCAGTGGTCTTTCTCTCTTCGGAGCCTTGAGTGCAGGCGTTAACCCTTAACCCCTAAATGCCCGAGGCACCCAAATCTGGTGTTTGCAAAACTTTGAAGTTAAATAAAATTTAACCAAGTTTATATTTTTAAGAGTTTATATTTTTGGAAAGTTCTCCTTGAAGTCTAGTTTTAGCGTCAAAAATTCGATCTTGAAAATAAATGATAGTGATTTTTCTATTCAAGATTTTGTACAAGGGTTTCACTACAATCTTGACTTCCCGTAGTATTGAGAGCTCTTAGAAATGAGCCTCATATACACTAGATCTTGGAGAAAAAAACACATTTAAAATTCATTTAAAAAATTTATAAAGTAGATTTTAAGAAACCATAAATTGATTGGGGTTATACGTGTTAGGTCCTTTAACCTCATATCTTTTTGGTCACCAACTTTTTAGATTTGACTTGTGAAAAGAGGATTGAAAGACTTCACATCACTTTTGCAGTTTTAACACCCTCATGGTCAAACATTATAATCTTTCACTCCATAAGTGACATTGTTGTGTTTTTTTTTCCTATGAGATCTCTAATATGTATAGTTTGAATTGGTATGGTTACAATTCCAAAAAAATTGATACAACTTATTAAAATGTTGTCATTTTGTTCAATTTAGTGCAAATTTCAAGAAGATCAAAACAGGCCTTGGGCATTTAGGGGTTAACTCCTAAACGGGACTAGGGTGTTTGAGCATAGTCCTTGTTTTCTTGATGAGCTCTTGAAACAAGCATAATTTATCATTTATGTGGAATAATTTTGATGATTGTCACCATTGAAATGAAACAAGACTTATTTAGCTTTCCTATTTTTTTTAAAAAGATCAACAAAATCGTACAATTTTTGAGTAAATGTAACCGTTGATAAGATTGATGTAAGATGTTTGGTTGGGGAGTACTTTGTATGTATGCTGAAATCAAAATGTTGAAATTGGAATGCTCAAAAGTGCTCCAAAAATTTTGATTTTTTTTCCCACATGTGCATATCACCATAATATTGATGTGTAATTTTTTTCAAACCATTTTGATGTGTAGAAAAAAATATATGAGAGTGTGAAGTAATGGCCCACAATGCCTTACCATTCTCCAAAAATTCATGAAAAATTGCACACTCAATCATTTCTCAATTAGATTGCATTGATGGATTCAATAGAAAAAATCATCTAGGGTCTCTTTGTTGCTTACGGACTATTAGTGAGGTTCACATATTAAATTTTTTACAAATGTAGTTGTAGAAGCCATGTGGTGGCCTTATGGTCCTTAAGGAGTTAAATGACAAGCCGGTCACCGTGGAAATCATATGCTTGGGTATGTGAATTGTTGGCTTAAAAACATGAAAAAGCATTCATTAGAAGATAAACTATTGTAGAAAATCTTCCCTTTTGACACAAAATTTGGAGGATGAATAGTTGCATTTCTATCCTACATGAAGAGATTCTTTGTCATTCATTGGCCAAAAAATGTCCTCCGCATCGTTTATGGATTAAGGTAATTGCACCTAAAATGGACCACTCCTAAAAATCGCCCCCTATTTTTGAATGAAAACTTAATAGGGAGGATATCCAAAATAAAGTGCATGACAAAGACAAATGTAAGGTGAATTTTGAGTAATGTGTATATCTACTCATAGCATTGTAAAGGTGGCAACCTTAAAAGTGGACAATTTTGGGTACACTTTCTATTGCTTTAATTTCTTTTCTAGTGTTATTCTTCATATGTGTTAAATGCAATTTGGCATAACCTACATGAGTTTTTTAGCACCCTACACCTTCCTTTTCCTTTCTTTTCGAGAGTCTTCATGGGGAATGCTGGTATGTGAGCGTGGAGCGGCGAGCAGCGAGCGGGAAGCGGGAATTGGTGAGCGGGGAGCCACAATATTAGAACTATAATATAATTTTTGGAAAGTGAAAAATTTGAAAATAGATTAAAGTTTAGGAAAAAGTTGAGGGAGGACTTGATGCTATTGGATGAAAAGTGGATGAAAAGTGGATGAAGAAGGTGGATGATAAATTAAATGAAAAAGTGGATGAAAAAGTGGATGAAAAAGTGGATAAAAAATTGGATGCAAACTGATGAAGAACTCGTATCCTAGTTCATTTAGAATGTGACAATAGCCGGCGAAGGCAATTTTGTAGCATGTGTGGTTTTTGGAAAACGAAGCTTCTACATGTTGTAATTAGTCGAGTACATAGTGTAGTACTTCAAAGTGGTTAGTAGACAATTACACGACATGGCTAAAAGAAGTGCACGACGACTGACACGGAGAGGGTGTTCGTATTTCGCAGTGTAAAAAGCTCCGCGAGATAATCTGGACAAAATAATCCTCTAACATTAATGCTTGGATAACAATGCAATTTCAAATCCTAAACTAATGTGTACAACCGAAGACAAAAAAGAGTGGCAGATTACGCAAAGGAAGACAAATGCAGAGCGGACAGCCCAACCCAGGGCATGTGCATGGGCAAGAGGTCTTCAAGGTCCATGTCTTGGGCCCAAGAAGACTTCGGGAGTGTTGGCTTCTTCAAACAGGTATGACAAATTTTTGGGAAATATAGTTCACAATGATAAGTATTTTATGAAATCAAACACGTGGTTTAATGAACGAATAAAATTAATATAGTCCCGTCTCGACACCAAGAGATGCGTTTAGGGTTTAGGGCTCATGCAACACGGGACTATCAGGTTTAGAGGTACCAAAACACAAATACCAAGTTCAATACGCGGTCAACAAAATTATATATATGATTCGTATATAAGTAAGTTCTAGACACAGTAATAAAAATGGAAACATTACGGTCCTCGAAGGGCACATCAAGAGAATGATATGTAATACGAAGGACAAGGGATGATACGACAAGCACAATATCGCAGGAAGATGGCAAAAAGTAGACAATGCATTCAGCAGAAATAAATATAGGACCGGCAACAATGTAGAGAAAATAATTCCCGATTTAGGGACATAAGCATATACAGAAGATATAAAAGTAGGGTTTGGAAGTTTAGGATATAGAGAGATCTCATATTGTACTACCCTCGCTGTTTGACGTTTCTGACTATGACTCAACAGCATAGTCATCCACTAAGTCTAGAACACGAGGATCTACTCACCGAGCTCGAGAGCTTGGCTTTAGCTCAAGGGCAATAAACTCTCCAGCGTTGGACTCAGCATACACAGGTAGCCTAAATGGTTTAGGGGGGCTTGGAAAGAACTCAGGCCTCCCAAAGAACGGCACATGTGTCAGAGACCTCACTTTCTTGGCCTGCCTGGATAATAGAATGAAGAGATAATTAGACTGAATGCTTTAGTGGAATGAGAATAGACAATGTAAAAAATAGATTTTCGAGTTAAACTTACTTATTGAATCGAGATGTCTTCACAACATGCTCAGGCTCCACGTCCTCTTCATCCACATCCTGAATTTCTGGAATATTTTGTGCCGGTGCTGGTCGAGAATACCCATCCATGCGTAGAACCGATGCAATCAGAGCGTCAAAAATCTCCTTATCCTCCTCAAATGCCAAGACGTGCCGGCGCGATGCACGGCATGCTTGAATGCTTGATCCTAAAAACATCCATGCGAATAAAAAAAATTACTTCTGAAAATCCCTTTCAGTTTGGTCTTGGTTAAAAAAATTAATGAATTAGAGAAGATTTGTTACCTGTCGCTGCTGTGCAGTCTACCACAACGTCCCCTGGTTCCAATAACGCCTCGACAAGCATTTGCATGAATTGTCGCGCCTTCTCTCGAGGACCTCTCCACGGAATGGAACCATTCATGGTGACATCTTCTTTGTTGCAGAAATTCTGGAGTATATCGTCCCTAGCCACGTCCACACCCACCTCTTGATGGGATGGAACAAATTGGAATGGAAACTCCGATTCGGTTTTGGGTCCCGACTCCTTCACTAAAAGAGAGATTGAGAATCGCATGGTCTGCAAACAATGGAGAGGTTAACATACGATAGATCAAAGAATCACAAGATTTGACAAAATATAAAAATAAAGAAATGTAATTACCGTTTTGGTTTGATCAATTGGCGATGTGAGATGTAGGTGGTTCATGCCGAACCACGTAAGAAGAATTCTAAAATTATACGTCTTGCAACATCCAAGAAGGTGACTCTTGTGTCGAGTGGAGGGCGCTGGATACATCACCAATAAGGCGCCCTTGTCGTGGAGGTACTCTTTCGCAAAGTCAAAAACGGGAACTAGGAACCCTTTCTTGAACTCATTCCAGTCGGGAATCGAGGCAGGCGGAGCAGACACAGTCGGCACATGTAGACCTTCAGGAACATCCACAAAGATGAGATCCACTGCCTCTTGAGTACTCAATACACCATCGAAGTACCTGTCCTTATCAATACAGTGCTGCAGAGTACAAAGAGGTGTCAGTTAATTCACCTGGACATGCAATTGGAGCATCACACCATGGCCAGAATGAACATGTTCTAAAGACCTTCAATTGACATGTATTCTATCCATGTTCCAATAATGCACGAACAAATAAATGTTAACATGACTAACCATATCTAGAAAGGCGAGGACGTCATCGAAGGCCTTTTCATCTGTAGGTAAGGAACCCACTGACAAGTTCAGTATGCACTCATCAATGTCTGGAACGGCAGGAAGAGTTTGAACCGTTGGTGTCAGTCCATGTACAAGTCTCTCTTGAGTAAGGGAGAAGCCAGATGACCCTTCCCTAACGTCAGCTGCACTTGTGGCAGGTTGGGGATCCGGAGTGTAGGCTTTCCTCTTTGTCCCTCTCTTCTTTGACTTCTCCTGGTCCTTCTCAGCCTAAGCGGCCAGTCTCTTCATCTTGTTGTCCTCGGCCTTCTTCTTAGCCTCCTCCAGCTTCTCCAGTTTCTTCTTGTCTGATATATCTCGTCGTTTTATGGCCTTCGCTCGAGCATCGGGATCCAGACCAACGAACTCATCGAACTCTGGGTCCACAATCCCAGTGTCATTCAAAGTGTCAAAGAGTGCTTCCTCTTCGGGTGGAGTAGTGCCGAAGTTGCACTCGAGGTACTACGGGTAGGCTTGCAGGTGAGCACTGGTCCAATTCTTCAACTGCATAGGAGAAAACATGCAGTCTAGAGAAGAGCGATCCAACCATGTCGTAAGGAACGTCGGTAGATCTTCTTTGGAGATGGCCTTCTTGATGTACAACTCAAACTTGAAGTACCTACATCACCCCGAAAACACATAGTATCAGGAAGGGAAAAGTGGAGGGTGCAATGACGCCTCCTAGCCCGTCTTCCATTGGGCCCGAGGTCTACTTTGAATTAAAGGCTATTGACAGAACTTATAAAGTGAATCAATTAAAGTATACTGTCCGATACACAATGACCTGACCAACAAGGAAAGGGCAAAAACACTGTACCGGTATATAACTCGCTTGACAGCCAGAATAGACCCTCTGTAATCTTTGAACGACTCAGACTTCTTGTATGCATCAGCACCCTTGAACACCCCCGTGTAGGCATGTTCCCAGAGCTTCATGCGCCAATTCTCGATATATTCTAACAGAGTCTTCGGCTCCATAGCGACAGTGAGATTGATAGAAATGTTATCAGATCGAATGATTGCATCAAACATTTCAGAAGCAGAGTCCTCGATCTGGGTATAGGATAATGTGACAAAATATTAAGGGTCTCATGCACCATCAAAATATCCTACATATTGAAGAAATACAATAGATGGATTATTCAAAAAGCACCAAACAAGACAATTCCAATGCTTACCCCAGCATACCAACATGCCTTTGCAAGAAACTGTAATAACCTCTCCTCGTTGATTGGTCTGGCCGGAAATCTACGTGCCTCTCGTGAGGGGCCGGAGGAATTCATCCATTTCAGCCACCTCACTTTGAATGATGGACTCGTATTGCATGTCGCAATCATTTGTAACTTCTCCAATGTCAATTCGGGGACAGAATATAAGCTCCAATGCCTCTCAATCTGCAGACAATCAATGAAAAGAGAGTGAGAAGAATCGAAATGGAAACATCTGACTTCACATAATTGAATAAAGGAAGACAAAATACCTCCTTCAACCACTCAGAACCAAGCGCGGGATTCGCAGCCGCAACAATCTTTGACAGTTTCTTGTAGAGCTTCTCCGTAGAATCTTTAATCGAAACTCGCATGGCCGTTGCCACTCCCTCCTTTGTAGCTTCACTAGGTGGAGTATCTTTGTTATACTTCCTGACTGCGGCATCAGCAGCCGACGCAATGTCTTGCTGAAAAAAGAGAAAATCGATTTCGGACCTCAACACGGTAGCACCATTTTAGAGTACAACAAAGTGATCCTTCACTCATACAAAGCATGCAATATCATCAAATAGACAGAACTTCATACCTTGAATATGAACGACGTAAAGATCTCAAGCGGCATACTGTACCAAGTCTTGCGAGAATTTTGGCTACAAGTGTGCGCTTCTTTTGGACTAAGGAGCTCATGGAATTTCTCAAGTCCCATGACCCCGTACTTCTGGACCCGATATAGGGTATGTACGAGGTTCGTTTTAATATGAGAATTCTCCGTCTGCCTGAACCAGAGAATGACAAGAACATCAAATATCACTAGAAACATGAATGAATTGAATCAATACCAGAATTATAGAAACTCCAACACATGAATGAACCCAGCATGATCTCGCTTACTTGTTTATGTCGTGCATTGCCTGCATAGCCACTCCAATTCGATTCCTAGTGTCGAGGACAATAGCATCAACACTGACATGCCAAGCCGCCTCGGTGCTGTGAAGCCTCTGGATGTGCTTCATCCAAGCAATTTGTCTGTGATTACCATCACAGACATAAAACTTGTAATCTAGCAAATGCTTCAACAATGTCTGCGACTTCAAGAATACGTTGAACTTGTCGTTCGCCGCATTCCAATGTGGTCCCCATTCAGTTTTCTCAGCATCTAAAAATACAGCTAATTGCCCCTGCTCATCAGATGTAGAGACGTAGAATACTCTTGCGCCTTCGTCGTATCCACGACTAAATTGATTCTCTAACAGTGTAAGGTCACATTCCAGGGTTGGTCGTACCATTGGCATTGGAACCATCCTACATAGAGGTATCTTCATACGAGACTGATCAGAGAAAGTGAGCCTCAGACTGGAAATGATAGAAACTATGTCCATCGTCTGGGATCGCCGAATGTCATCTTCCATGTAGTGGGGTTCAATTCCCCAAATTCTATCATCCTCCAGCTCGTCAACCTCGATGACCTCGTCGGTGGAGCAATCGTATGGTTCCTTCCACTATTAGCCACACACATGAAACACAAAATTAATAAATACTGATATTACTCCAATCAATGAATGGTAGACTTATGGGTGTGTGAGCCAATGATAAACCTTGTTTATATCCTCAAGAGAATGAACTTACTGGATTGAACAATCCAGGAGATTCAACCACGGCCCCCCAATAAAACAAACTAAATACCACATATGCATTTCTCTGCTAAGGATCTGTAGTTTCCACAGCACAAGATATAAATGTCCTTGTCTCCATCTACTGCAGAGGTAACCTCATCATCTTGATGATTACATGTACAGAAGTCATGAACCTCAACATCATTGGATTCCAGTGAAGTACAAGTAGACTCAGGAGGGGGCATGCGACCATCCCTATACATATCATCCAGTGCTTGATCTAGGTCACGTAATAGATTGTTAAGGTTTACCACTGCCATGGGAACCTCCTCAGGAAGCTCAGGGACACCAACTTCTGCGCCGGCTGAATGGACAACTATAACACCAACCGGTCCAGTATCCTCTTGCATTAAATCCTCAGAAGCCCGCACCTGCTAGCAATATAGAGAATAGAGAAGACCACACAATTAGTACACGGTTAAAAAAACAGACAAAACTGTGTAGAACAAGCACGTATGTCAGACATAAGAATAAAAGGATACTATATTTGACCCATGAGCACATGCATCTAGAGTCCCTCTCGGGGCCGACATAAAGTTCCCGGTGATCATGCCAAGCAGCATAGAAAGACCGAATATAAGAGGTCGTGACTATAACAAATCTACCAATGGAAAAAACAAAAAGCGAACATGCTTGGCAGGCATGGCCCGCTCCCTCGTGCGGTGACCACCAGAACACAAAGGATCGGGTGAGAACTCCCGATCAAGGCTTAGCTCCGTCAGTTGGACGCATACCAGTCAAGGAAATATGTACATGACCGTGACCCTTTGACCAGATGGTCACAAGGCGCGTGTTGTCTTCCCGAACGGGACTGAGCTCCGTCATCAGAACAAGAACGACTGAAAGAAGTTATGCATACCCCGTGACCCTGGGACTTTTCTTGGGGCCGAGACGAGCTCCGCCATGACCAGGCCATGCAGCAGAATGCAAAATTGAAGAGAACGTGACGTGTGACCCAACAGGAGAAACAAAAAAAAATATATCCAAAAGGGATTGGCTGGCTTGTCCGGCCTCAAGTGCGGTGACCAGATGGTAACAGCGGAGCGGGTGGTTTCCTCGAGAGGGACTGAGCTCCGTCCCGAAACCAGAACGATTAGAAGAAGTTATACATGACCCCGTGATCTTGGGAAATCTCTCGGGGCCGAGACGAGACCCCACGTGACCAAGCCATGCAGCAGAATGCGAAACTGAAGAGAACGTGACGTGAGACCCAACTGGAGAAACAAAAAAAAAATATATCCAAAAGGGATTGGCTGGCTTGTCTGGCCTCTGGTGCGGTGACCAGATGGTCACAAGGCACGTGTTGTCTTCCCGAAAGGGACTGAGCTCCGTCACGAGAACAAAAACGATCGAAAGAAGTTATGCATGACCCCGTGATCCTGGGAAATCTCTCGGGGCCGAGACGAGACCCCACGTGACCAAGCCATGCAGCAGAATGCGAAACTAAAGAGAACGTGACGTGAGACCCAACCGGAGAAAAAAAAAAAAAATATATCCAAAAGGGATTGGCTGGCTTGTCTGGCCTCTGGTGCGGTGACTAGATGGTCAAGGGGAGCGGGTGGTGTTCCCGAAAGGGACTGAGCTCTGTCCCGAAACCAGAACGATCAGAAGAAGTTATGCATGACCCCGTGACCCTGGGACTTCTCTCGGGGCCGAGACGAGCTCCGCCATGACCAGGCCATGTAGTAGAATGCAAAACTGAAGAAAACGTGACGTGAGACCCAACTGGAGAAACAAAACAAAAAAATATCCAAAAGGGATTGGCTGGCTTGGCTGGCCTCTGGTGCGGTGACCAGATGGTCACAAGGCGCGTGTTGTCTTCCCGAAAGGGACTGAGCTCCGTCACGAGAACAAAAATGATCGAAAGAAGTTATGCATGACCCTGTGATCCTGGAAAATCTCTCGGGGCCGAGACGAGACCCCACGTGACCAAGCCATGCAGCAAAATGCGAAACTAAAGAGAACGTGACGTGAGACCCAACTGGAGAAACAAAAAAATAATATATCCAAAAGGGACTGGCTGGCTTGTCCAACCTCTGGTGCGGTGACCAGATGGTCACAAGGCGCGTGTTGTCTTCCCGAAAGGGACTGAGCTCCGTCACGAGAACAAAAACGATCGAAAGAAGTTATGCATGACCTCGTGATCCTGGGAAATCTCTCGGGGCCGAGACGAGACCCCACGTGACCAAGCCATGCAGCAAAATGCGAAACTAAAGAGAACGTGACGTGAGACCCAACTGGAGAAACAAAAAAAAAATATATCCAAAAGGGACTGGCTGGCTTGTCCAACCTCTGGTGCGGTGACCAAATGGTCACGGGGAGCGGGTGGTGTTCCCGAAAGGGACTGAGCTCCGTCACGAGAACAAAAACGATCGAAAGAAGTTATGCATGACCTCGTGATCCTGGGAAATCTCTCGGGGCCGAGACGAGACCCCACGTGACCAAGCCATGCAGCAGAATGCGAAACTAAAGAGAACGTGACGTGAGACCCAACTGGAGAAACAAAAAAATAATATATCCAAAAAGGACTGGCTGGCTTATCCAACCTCTGGTGCGGTGACCAGATGGTCACGGGGAGCGGGTGGTGTTCCCGAAAGGGACTGAGCTCCGTCACGAGAACAAAAACGATCGAAAGAAGTTATGCATGACCCCGTGACCCTGGGACTTCTCTCGGGGCCGAGACGAGCTCCGCCATGACCAGGCCATGCAACGCTAATACTAAGCTGACGAGAATGTGACCCTAGCATGTAGACGAAAGCAAAAATGAAATATGAACACGCTTGGCAGGTTTGGCCCCCGCTCGCTGAGGTGACCAGCTGCCTTGAGCGGAGCGGATTGGGCTTGCCTTAAACCCTAATAAAACCTGGCTCTGGATTCAGCCATTCAGGCCGTGGGCGACGCGTATTGAGTCATGCATGCGAGACAGGATGAGAAGTTGAGAGTTCAAAATCCTTACCTGGTTCCGAAGAGAGTCTTCTTTGGGATGCACTATTGCCTGTGTCGAGTTTGCCAAAGGTCCTGGGATTGCGTTCGACCTCCCCGCCCTTGGCCGTAAGTTGTGAACCCCATCCATCTTTGCTTCGCTCGCAACCAACTTCAAATAGTCCACGCCCCAACGACGTCGAAAATCAGAAACGCAAGGAGAACAATTTTGTCGAAGGGAATGCACCGCTGTGCCAGTCCGGGCTTCCTCGCTGCCCTTCTCTTCCCTGCCGTTCCTTACCGCTTGTGTCGTCTCCGACGCGCCAACTGGATCCCTGCCATCACACACTTCCCGGTCTCCCCATCCTTTCTCGCCGACCTTGACTTCCTGGGAGAACTGGTGTGTCATTAGTCCTTTGGATGGACTTTACCTTGGATTTCTCTGACGGTGTTTCAATATTTCTCAGTCATGAAATTCCCCATCCGTTGTTTTCTAAGGTAATGGATAATCCATATATCTTGTGCCTTCTATCTGGGGGGATAAATTTTGTCGATAGTGTGTCAGTGATTCGATTAGTATAATTTATAAAACGATTATGACGTTGTGAGTTTACAAGTTCATTAATGTTATTAGCCTTAATCATCAGTTGATAGAGTTACTTAATAGTATTTTCTGTATTCTCAAATTCTAATATGAAGTTCTACGTAATGGTCTCTTACAACAGTGACGAAATCCTTATCAGCCCTGGTGGACACGCATAGATAGTGTCGAACATTCTCGACACGATTACACTCATGGATATTGGCATTTATGCTGTTACGTTTGTTTCTGATCCAGATTCCTTTGATATATAGTAGTAGTTGTTCGAAGGGTATGGCCTTCGGGGTCCCCCACGTATAGTCAAATAATGTTGGGTTATTTCAGAATGTTATATAATGATTACTCATACACGTTAAATACTCCTGGGTCGTTGTTGATACGAATGATCGAACTGTATTCATCTCAAACAGTAATGTCACAGTTTTGTTATTAGTAGCAAATAATATAGTGTATCACATAATATGCATCTTCATGACGCTGGATATTAGTAATTCATGTTTCTTCCGTGCCTGTGTATCTTGACGCATAGCCGTCAGGATTCCCTTGTTTATCACTTTAAATACATCTTTTGAAGTAACTGATTGTCGAATGATTGGCTGGAGAAAGCTGACATTGTATTTAATTATTGTCAGACATTTATTGTATTTTGTTACCTAATTAGCTTCGTACCATCACTGTGGGAACAAAAGTTAATGCCTACCGTCCTAATTAGTGGCCGGGATATCCATTTTTCAATCGCAATGCCTTTTCGGAAGGTTGCCTTGTCATAGAATTTGGTCTTTATTACAAATGTTCCGGTTATATTTTATTGCATACGATGTGCTTACATGTTAATGTTGGAGGAGTCTATATTCTTAGTTTTGTAGGACGGCCAAAATCCTCTTAACCAACTCAGTTGTTACTTCTAGTGAGGTAAAAAATTAATTATAAATTTCATTATATATAATGACGGCCGTAACGCCAAAGTTGTATAATGAGGCGTTCCTAATATTGGTTTCATTGAATTATAGATAAATTATCATCCTCTGCATCGTCCGGTATGCAGGATTCAGTTTATTTGCTTGTTGTGTTATTTCATGTACCTCCCTGGACTATGAGTTCGTAGTTTACGTGTTAGAGAGCATCACATGGTGATCGTGAGATTGTTTGTGTCCATGCTGTGAATTGGAATATTTTGCAATGTCAGAGTTTCTGGATATGGTGATCGTGAATGGCGCCGCTGATGGGGTTCCTATACTGTTTCCACTGGACCTTGATGGTGTCACTGCGGTGTCCGCCTTTTGATTGGGTATTAGATTTAACTTACATGCGGACTCTCTGCATATCGATGAAGAAATATTTGATGTAGAGACGAAAGTCCTAACTCACACTGTCGGTCAAGTACCTATTTTGGAAGGCGTGAATAGATTGTGGCACTTGAAAGCTGGGAAATATAGGGCCTATGGGGTAAGTAATTCTGATCGGTCGGAATCCGCAGACTTAGTGCCTGATCAACGTTTTTCTTCTTCGTCATTTCAGACGCCACCTATGAAGGTTCCTAAAGTTGAGCCTGGTGTCTTCACAGTAACCCTTCTCAGCGATGACTCTGACATTGAGAACACGGAACCAACTTTGAAAGCAGGGGACCGCTCGTCAGATATTCCAGTCCCTAGTTCTAATTTGGGAGAGCAGACTGTTACTGTGATTCCCAGTACCAAAACTGCTTCTGTAGCATCAGTAATTGATTGTTTGAAAGGACTTCGTGGATGGAAGGGATGTAGAAATGCTATGTCTAAAATAGATTACGACACAATTACAACACACAAGGTTACAGTGCTTCCTTCGAATTTCAATGGCGACGTTATTTTTGAATTACCAGCCGTTGATTCGTTGGGGACTCCATCATATGCGAAACAAATGATTGGTATGGATAAGAGGTACGATGGTCATGTGTGGACGAAAACGATTACTACAAATATAACAAACAATCATGGCTTGTTGTTTCGTACCTCCGTATGTGTTGGTCATCTCAGATGCGAGAACGGGAATTGCGAATACCTGGGTCGAGTGCAAAGAACAAATCCAGTAAACGAGTTGGAGTGGAAAGGCTTCTCTCCTAGCCCGCTTGATATTGGAGTACCGCATCCAACTGGCTCTACCCTTGTCTGCAAGATTTGTAAGGAAGCGCCAAGTTGTATATCTCGTTGCGCTGTGAGGGTGTATTACGTCTTGGGGAATCCGCTTATAACTCGTGCATTTGTTCATCTCGGCGATCATCAGCATCCCGTCAAGGATGGTGAGCTTCGCGACATGAAGGAGAGGACTCGAAGCCTAATAGGAGATCAAATGGAGAAGACACCAATTGGCAGAAATTCAGCCATTGTTTTGGAGGCCACAAAAGAACTGTTGGGTGAACTTCTTCTATGCCCTGATGGAGAATTGCAGAAGACTTTGAATATTGAAGAACTCGTACCTGTCCTGGATAAATGTAAGTATTTCAGTTCACCCAGTATTCGTAACGAGGTCGCTTCTTTCAAGTACCTGAGGAGGTTTGGAGTTATGGATAGCATAACAAAGTTGCGGGGGGCAAGTACTTGGGCATTTGTTCAAGAGAGCAAATTCCCAGGTCAAGGCTCTGACAAGGACAAGGTATTTGTCTTCAAAATGTCGGAAGTAGGTCCAGGCAGTGGAGTAGACTTGGTCAAGCGTATGCAAAGTGGTGGTGACCTCCAGGATGCTTGGATGATGTTTGATCATGTGAAACGGGTAAAAGGATGGACTACCATGGCATGCCACGTTTATGACAGTGTATACTGTCGAGTAATGACCATTGCCATGTGCGACATACAATCAGAAGACTGTATTGCACAAGTCATATTCTGGACAAACCTAAATTCAGTTCTGTAGAGACATGGGGTCCCTAAAACTCAGTTCAAAGGGTTCATGGCAGATAGTGCCCAAGCAAATTGGAATGCGGTACGAATTATCTACGGATCAGGTGACACTAGTGTACCCATGGAGAATCGAGAGCGGACTTGCCTTTTTCATTGGACCCAATCCATGGAAAAGCATACAAAGGCTGATATACGAGCGGACTTACAAGATCAACACCGACTTCTATGCAAACAGTACAAAAATGCCATTTCAACGGAACAATCTGAAGAACGTTACCTTGCGATTAAAGTATGGTGGACCTCATCCGGTGCCACAACTGAAGACGGCCTACATCGTTTGGAACTTTGGCTCTCATTTTGGCACTTTCGTTATCGGCAATGGGGGGGGTTCATGCAACTGGTAAGTGTATTTCTTCAGCAAGTCTTATTTTTATGTTTTGACAAGTGGCAAGTGAATTAATGATGTTAGTCGTTTATACTAATTTGACATGTTTCCGATGTCTTCAGGATCTGTTTGGCACGGAGAAGGCCGAGATGCCCTCGTGCAACCTCGCCGAGACCGTACACAATAAGTGGCTTCAACAGTCTGGAAATCGTGGGAACGATTTATACATTGCCACTGTTGATGATTTTGTCAGAGCGTTTATGCAGATGGTAAGGTATTACCAATACCTTAAAGGCGGAGATGCGGGGACGGGTCCTGGAAAGGAAGAATTACTACTCCGCGTTGCCCAACGATCAGCTCAACGAAGCGGGAATCCGAAGGTGCTCACTGAAGCTATTTCAAGCCTTCCATCAGTTCAAGAATTTTTTAGTAGACAGCCTCATTTTGAAGGTGAAGAAATATTTGGATCACAGAAACGAAAGGCGGACCACCCTTTGGGATGCGAGCATGATTCACATAGACCGAATAAAGTGAACTTCTCACATCCCCGAGTACAGAGAAGATCGTGGAAGGCTTCCACAAGTGCTCCTTCTCTAACCCCAATTGTAGAGGATGTGTGCCCAACTGTGGAAGTAGACGTACCCTTGTTTATTGAAACGCGGCAGGAATCCCAGTGCCGTACTCAAGGTCCTTCCTTCCATGTATCATGTATCCAAGAGACCGACTGTGATGTCCTGACCTGGCACATTGCAAGACTTCCTCAAACATCTGCAAAGGCATGTTTTGCCCTTCAAGCGAATACAAAGAAGAAATGCACAACAAAAATTGTCCAAAATAGCGTCAGCACAGCAGCACCAACATATACAGGTATGATGGTGAATTACAAGAAAAATAAAAACGAGCGTATGGAGTTCTATTTTTGCAATGATGATATAGAACGTTGTGTGAAGGGGACGAAGCGGAAGTGGGTGTTGTCTAAACCCCCTGTTCCTGACATTTGGCCTGTTAAAAGGGGCACTGCCTTGTCAAAGCAAGAGATTTTAGCCTTAGAATCATCTGGCTTCAGACTTCCTCAACGTGAAGTAATTTCACCTCGCAGGTTGTTTGGGGGAGAGTGTGGGGTTGACTTGGTCAATGCTTATCCCATTCCATTGGCACCTGACGAACATCCTAAATTACGATTAGGAAAAATCATTCGTCGGAACCTCAAGGCACCTACAGGGAAACATGCAAACAATACCACTTCAGCTATGATATTGAATGCACAAATTCATAGAGTGACTATGGTTCCTCACCCTGGATTTGGATGCATAGTTTGTTTAACTTCTGGAGTAGAACCGCGGACTGAGCAATACATGCTTACGATTTCATCGTTTCCAGAGTGCACGTGTCCTTATTTCAAAGAGATGAAGACAAAGGCCTTAGGAAAGCGCGGTCAGTGGTCAAACTATAAGCACTTTTATTTATTTCTTACCGTCATCTGTAACCTGCAATCCCCAGTACATGGCTTCATTCATGCTCCCAGTTTTAGTTTTAATGAGGTGAAGCTAATACTTCTTAGTGGGATACTTAACCACTTAGACCCTAATTAGAGAGAAAGTGCTTATACATTCCCAGAGATCTTCATGTGACCACAAGTGTTATTAATGAAGTAGTAGTGAGACCAGAAGGGTCAATACTTGCATTTTCTGAACCTTGTAGGAGTAGGCCATCATATCAAAAAAATGTACTGGAGTTCTCTGTATTGCTTTTTTAGATTCAGACATTATGTTTTCGGTTTTGAATTAGCATTGTATGAATTTCCACATTTAATTTCAGTACACCGCATAAAGCAATGGAACCTTCTGAGTTTTGGCGTACAAGTGAAATGCTACAATTCTGTGTAAATGTTTTATGATTCTGAACTGTACAACGAAGGAATGCATAGTTAACTAGGTTCATTAACTAGGTTCATTAACCATGCAGCCACTTCAAAACATCAGTTCTCTATAACACTGATCTATTGTCTTCCACGGTTATAAAGCATTGTTATTACGCGGTCTTAGGTCCTCAATTAGCTGAACCCTCTTTTGTAAATGTAGTGTCGTCGTTCTCGTAAAAGGCAATATTTTTTAGCGAATCCTTGTCATCAGTTAGTCATTTGGATTTTGATGAGTTTGTCATTCGGGTAGTTATCCATTTTCGTGAGCGAGTTCCAATTTCTGAAGCTCTGATGTTGTGAAGCTGTCCCATTTATTGTCACCCACCTTTCCCATCCAATTTCTTCATCCACTTTCATCTACTTTGCTACCCATTTGTCATCCAAATTTTTCATCTATTTTTTGGTCCATTTTTCATCTACTTTTTGGTTTCACTTTTCATCTACTTTTTTCATCCAATTTCATCTATTGTCCGCCCCGTGCTTCGTCCATTTCTACGTACATCCGGATTTTTTTTCATCCATTTCTATCAGTTTACATCATATTTTTTATTCGTGTTCATTCAACTTTATTTTGTTATTTTGAAGAATTTCTTTTTAATAATTAAAATCTGCCCTCCCCACTCACCACTTCCTGCTCCCCGCTCCCCGCTCACGCGCTAGCAACGCTCGAGTCTTCATTTACAAAATTCATCCATTTATCATTAATGTTAGCTTCAAAATTAAATAGTAGTAGTACATTTATAGTGTATTTCATTTTTTTTGTAATTATTATGTAATCAAACTAACACATCAACAAATAATTGTAAAGAAAGATAGTTTGCCCAAAATCCAAAGAAACCATTGAATCAAAGACCAATGCCATTTAAACTTCTCATATCTAGAACAAATTTTGATGGTTAAATAAAGGGATTGTTTCATTGACATTGTAGGAATGGAGGGCGGAGACATCACTTTTATATTGAAATTCATTGTGCATCATGAATCTTTGAAGGATTTGGGATAATTTGAAGATGAAAGCTTGACCACTCATTGTCAAAATGTAAACACTATGTTTGAAGTAGAATTTTAGACTTCATTTAGACATAGTAGAATTGATTTTATCAAACAACTTTGAACATGAAAAGTTGTAAAATCAATCTTACTTCCATCTCTAATTTTTTTTGGAGATTTAAAGCATCCAATCAAAAGTTATGAACAAAATTTAGAGAAGATGTTTGAAAATGTCAAAGAAAATGTCTTTTCCAAACCCTCTTTGAAATCTATCCATAAATTTTGCTTAGTGCTTTAAATCTGAAACATATTTTTGGAGATGGAATTTAGCTTGATTTCCAATTTTTCTTAGTTCAAAGTTGTTTGATAAAGTTATTCTACTAGAATATACCTAAATGAGATTTGAAATTCTACTTCAAACACTTCCTACTTTTGAATTAACTATAAGCGGTTCAAAAGCTCCTACTAATTCTAATTTACATATTCTACATGGGTTGTTTCACCTCCTACCACCCCCTATGTACATAAAAAGTTAGATTTTGTGATTCAAAATATAAATCATGAATGGCTTGGGAAGCAAAGTGAGATATTTTAGTTGTTTTTACCTTAAGCTAGATGCATTTTTTTGGAAGTTTCATTAAAAAGTTTGAAAACTTTTTTTTGCTATCAATCTAGTTATGTGTAATTGCAAACCACTGATTGTTCACAACACAATCACTGCAATAAAATAATTAAGCTAATGCTATTGATTTGGTTGCTCAATTGTTATTTAGAATTATAACAATTCTTGACATGTGCCCTCTTAGCTACTAATGGGTGTAGAACATTTCACAATATTCTGTCCAAAGGAGGGCAATTGTTCTCACTATTACTTAATGTAATGAGTTCTTGAAATATTTTTCAATAATTTTTCTTGAAAGATAGATGGAATTGGCATCTAACCCAAGTTGTTTCATATTTTTTTGGAACTTAATAGAATTAGTTATGAATTTTTGAAGTTGAAAAGTTGTGGTCACTAAAGGTCCACCTCCTAAAATGTACTCTATATGTACATTGTTGGTGCAATGAGACAACAATATATACCTTTGCGTTAGAGGATGCTTTTAGAGCCAAGTGCTTTATGGACCTCCTACATTATTACAATCCAAAGAATTGATTGCTTACGCATACCATAACAAAAATTCTTGAAATGATGGGAAAAATATGGGAGTATGTATTTTAAAATGTAAGATGGAGAGCCTATTATGAACCCCAACCCAATTCAATGCAAATCTATATTGGTCCAATGTTTCAGGCTATGAAATGTTGAATTGGTGTAGATTTACATAGAATTGGGTTGGAAGTATATATAATGGGATTCCTACCTAAGCTAAAATAGCAACCAATGAACCAGTGATATTGTTTTGGAGTTGAGTCTAGATGAAATATAGCATTGTTTATCTCAATTTTTTCCATCACTAGAAGATCAAGAAGGAAGGGATATCTTTTTCCATAATACCTAGGTGTATCGTAAATTCCCTTGCTCTACACTTCATTGCTCAGTATAATCAGTATAGTGTATCATCAATGTGTTTGCATAGTGTTTCAACAAGGTGGAGCCACCAATAACCGATTACTTAAGTGTTTCTACTCATGATCTAAAGCAATATAAGGTGATGAAATTTTTTCCCATCTTGAAAGATAGAAATCACAAGGACTATAAATTTTTAAGTAATTTTATTCCTAAAATTAAAACTACTATGAATTTTGAAAGCCAAAAGTTGATCCAAACCTATAACCAATGTTTAGAGTGTTCCATAACCACTCATTCAGAGACTACTTCCTACTCACTTTGGCACTCAAAAATAGAGACATGTACCTTGACAACACTCCAAGAATTGATGGTCGGAAATCAATCTCAACTTCTTTTGAATTTCCGGTACCCTATAGATTATCAGTGGAGTCTTGCTTGGTAAGGTAAAAGTATCCATTTATGACAACCCCCCATAATGGCTTTACAAGGTGACAAGTGGATGCATTGTTCAATGAAAAAGATTCTTTGTTTGTGCCTTCTCATCCATTCATCTCTCTTCCCTCTTTGCTAAGGGAGAAGTGCTAAAGCTAACCGTAATAGGTAAGTCTATGAGATTGGAAAGGCTCTAAATGAAAAATCCACATTTATACTAAATAAAATATTCATTCTTCAAAAGAATTTTTTTTTTTTTTTTTTGCATTCTTCCTCATATTTATGTACGCACACAATGAGCTCAATTTCTCAATGAATCCTCATTTTTTAGAGACTAAAATGCTTAAGTTATTAAAAATACGTACTTCTATCTCAATGGATGACTCCACCTTACGCTTAAGCTTTGTTACAATGGACTCCATTAATATTGCATGTTAGAACTAGAATGGTACAGTAATCAACTTTTCTATATTTTCATTATAGGAAAAGGTCCTTAAATAGTGCAGGCATTTACAATTGACCTTAGTAAAGGTCCATAATGAGTGCCTAAGGTTGCTCAAATGGATTCCATTTTTTGAGGTAGGAAAATGTGATTTCAAGTGAGTGATTTTAGAGCAGTGAGTAGCACTTTTGGACCACTATTACGTGTCACATGTGAATCATGAATGCATCATTTAATTGTGAACACATAATTCAAAATGGCAGTAAGAAAGAAGCGGTAAATATTAATATTAAGGTACGTATTCCTTTTGCTCGATTTAGAACACTACATTCATGCATTATGGAACTTTCCTAAATATACTAAGCACCCTACTCATCTTTTTCAGGACTATTTTTTATTTATTTATAAACATATGTTAATTCATTATTGCTAAAGTCTATGACCATCAATAGCAACCCAAGGACTCTTTATTTCAAAAAATCATATACAATTCATTATAAATCAAAAAATTACAATTGAAATTGTAGTTTGTTTCTTTTCCATTTCTCTATCTACCGAAAAAATTGGAAATCATTGACTGGCTAGTTTCTTCCACACATCTATTTTTTTCCTTAGATGTGTCATTCTTGAACCTTCTACCTAACTATAAATTTTTAGACCAAAGTCCAAACCCATATGGATTCAATGTTAGTGTTAGATCATGAGTTGGACTCAAGGTAGGTAAATTTGGAAGAATTTTCCCATCATAATAATCCCTTAAGATAAACAACCCATTGTGATCAAAATTAGAAGTTTGCCTTCATGTCATTGCCTTATTTTCTCCACATTTAGACAAGTGTGAGAAATGGCAAGAACAATTGAAATGATATATTTTTCACAAAGTATGAGCTTCTTATGAATTTTTGAAATCATTTCTACTCCAAAGAGTTTCTAGACTATTCCCAAACCTACAAAAATTGTATCTTAATGTTCATCTTACTCACCTAAAACAATCACTGTATTTCCTAAAATAGAAGGCCTAAAAAAGTCTCTTCCTAATTTGAATTTACACTAAAAAAAACTGGAAGTTCCTAATGAGGTCACCAATCATTCCATTACTATCAACTAAGACATTGATTGTAGTCCAAATCCCATTTATAAAAAATAACTATAACATGGTCATTTTCTAGGTGTGCGTCATGGGTCTTTTGATCTTAATGGACTGTTCTACCTTAAGTACTCAAAGGCATCTAGCATAATGGACAAGGCAACGGGTTAACAATATTACAAAGGTGGTGAATTGAATGAATAAACACTTGAATGGATGGAAAATGGTCAAATGGACAAAAAAATGGACATTCACAGAAAAAAAATTGTTTAATATGTAAAGGCTAGTTAAAACATTTTGGTGATATAAAAAAAACTAAGTAATTATTAAGAGAAACATCTTATGACATGTAAATCTTGAAAATTATTTTTAAAAATCTATTTGAGGCCATTGTAAAAAATGACCATTAATTGCGGAATGTTTCTATTTATAGATAGCCTCACTAGCTTTGTCATTGTAAGTGAAATTTTGTTCTAACAACAAAACTCAGGAATCCCTTTCTAGTGGAGGTTCTTGGTTAGGAAGGCCAATTAGTCTAACATTTTGTGACTAGGAGCTTTTAACCCCTACCTGGTCAATGTAAAATTTTAGGCTTGTTTTGATGTGGACAATTAAATTCCTTTAACTGTTTTAAATTTTTTTACGGGCAATATTGAAAGTTGATTATTGAAAGTTTTTATTTTTCACTAAAGAAGATAGCTATTTGATTTTTGAGAGGCCCTCAAAGGCATATATGTGTACCATTAGTAGAAGAGTAAAGCTTTCAAATTGTACTTGATTTCTTAGCTTTGAGCTAAGCTTGCCAATTTCATTTGATTTGAAATTTAAAAAATTGCACTCACCCATTTGCTTTGAAAATGGTCCCAATGGAAAGAATAAAGTATTTTCATGATTTTCACCGTTAAATAGTTAACCCCTAATTGCCTGAGCCTTTCCAAGGGTGTTTTTTCTATGAAAAAAGAGCATAGGAGAGTAGTTATCCCCCATGAAGCAAAATTTATTTTTTTCGAAATCTGACCGTATAGATGTTTCTAGAGCTTGCTTGTTAGTATGTATACTAATTTTGAGTATAAAATTCAATAGGAGTTGTGAGATTATAACAAAAGAAAAGTATGCATTCTATTTTTAGTGTGCTGTCCCTCCCCACTATGTTGCTGAAATTTGCATATAAAAGTTTTTTGGGATGGGAGGTGACATGAACAACTACAAATAGTGTTAGTACACTAAAATGCACTTTCGAAAAACTTAATTTCACATGAAAAGCTATCAAACTCATTATACAGTCGACCTTGTAATTGTTGGAATGCAATTTTGTTTGATAAGTGGAAATTGCAAAAAACTCCAAATCAACACTTGCATGTTTAAATTTTCAAACGGTGAAAATCACGAAAACACTTTACTCTTTCCATTGGGACCATTTTCAAAGCAAATGAATATGTACAATTTTTTAGATCTCAAATCAAGTGAAATTGATGAGCTTTGTTCAAAACCGAGAAATGAAGTAAAATTGGCAAGCTTTACTCTTCACTAATGGTACATATATGTAGTTGAGGACCTCTAGGAAATCAAATATTAACCTTTTTCAGTGAAAAATGAAAGTTTTTAATAGTTAACCCTCAAAACTGCCCGTAAAATTTTTTTAAACGGTCAAAAGTTTTTAACTGCCCACTGCAAAATGAGCCTGAAATTTCAGGTCGACCATATATGGTCGCCCAGGCAGTTAGGGGTTAAACATGCAAGTGTTGAGTTGGAGTTATTGGCAATTTCTACTTATCAAAGACGATTGCATTTCAACAATTTCAAGGTGGATTGTAATGAGTTTGTTAGCTCTTCTTTTGTACTTAAAGTTTTTGGAAGTGCATTTAAGTGTGCTAACACAATTTCAAGTTGTTCGTGTTACCTCCAATTTTCCAAATTATATATGATCATGGTGATAACCACAATTTAATACAATCAATAGCAGAGTTTGTTAGCCTATTTTGAGTATCTTGCACCTTTTTATAGCTTAGGGGAGTAGGTAGTGAGTTGGTTGCACAATTTTCTTGTAGGATCTTGCTAGTAATACTGAGCCACAAATAGCTTGTGCTGCTAGACTAATCCAGTGGAGTTTGAAAACCAATTTCAAATTTTTGTTCCTGGAAAAAGTGATTTTTTTTTTATTTGCTTAGACAGCCAAGCCGGGAATAAAAGTAACATATTAAGCCATAACTTTTGACTCGTATTTCCAAATATCATGAAATTTAGTGCATATAAAAGATATTCCTTGCACACAACTTTTATTAAAATTTCAGCCCAAAATATGAAAATCTCCAATCACAGCTACCTATCCAAAATTTCTGTACTGCCAAAAAACGGATGCTGGTCCTTTAGGGGTTAATTGTAGAATTCTATTTACTTATTTTTTAAATTTCTTGAGATTATTTCATATTTCATTTGGACTTTGTTAAGTTGTTGAAACAAAAGGTTAAACCATTGGTTTGGCTTTCTTTTAAATTTTGAAAGATTGTGACAATATAAAGCAAATATGGATGGAGTTATAGTGGAAAAATGGATGGCCAATGGATGAAATCTGGTTCATGAAGTGTGGTATAAATTGAAGTCCACTTGCTTAGGTGGGATAAGATAGGTGGATTAGAGATGGCCTTCTTCTTCCACCATGACATAGTTTTCTTGGTTTGCCGAGTGTTTGGAGAGACATATTGAGTTGTGTATTACAAATTTAGTAACAAAATTGTTGGAGGATGTTATATTTCTTATTTAGATTCTAAAAAATTATCACTTTTTTTATTAAAAATTTATATGTGAATGTTATATTTGATGGGATGAAAGAGGGTCTTTTGCCATAAGATTCAAGGAGAAATTCTTTGAATGCCTATAACAATTTGGTTAGGAAATTTCTAATGTGAGATTTGGTATGTTTATGTATTACGTTGTTGGATTTCAAAACAATTATAGAATTGTTAGTTTGAAGTTTTTATACGCGAGTTATGATTGTTGATGCAAAAGAGAGGGTTAGCTGCCACTAAATTTAAAGGCAAAGATTTTGAATGCTTATAGAATTTTTTAGAAGGTATCTAGTTTTGGTAAATGGTGTCAGTGTGTATTGTGTTGTTATGTTTTTATAAAGTTGTAGAAATTTTAGTTTGGAGTTGAAAAGTCAAAGATATGGGTTGAAAACATGGTTGTCTATCCTAGCGTGATGTGAAGAATCCTGACACGTCAAGGACCATGCTTAGATTCAAGCCACTTTTTACTATAATTCAGATTAAAAAATTGAAATATTTAAAATTATAAGATTATTTGAAATTAATTATTTGAAATTATAAGATACCATTAATAACTTGAAAAAAATCATTCACAATTGTGACAATGTCTCTTAAAATTAGCCCTTTGATGCATAAAAGGCATCAATATCCATAGGTTGCTTCTATAAACTTTTCAACTCCTATAGATTATCCTTGAGAGCTGTGGTGATTTGAATTACAAATACAGGTGGTCCTTTGAGTTTTGACTTTTTGTATTATAGAGTACCTATGAAATAGTTTGTTATGATTTGAAGCCCAATGGTAGCTAGTACTCTATTGGCATGTGGCATTTTTGAGTAGATGTCCTTTAAAATAGACGTGACATTGTCCAATACTCTCACAATGACATGGGTTGAAATTTATCTAGTTTGTGTGAACCTAGGGTCGTCAAATGTTAAATCTTTGACTTTGACTTGAAATATGCAAAAGGTGTCCCTAATTTGCCTTTGCCTTTGAATTTGTCCTTAGCAAAGTAGGGGAGGCTACATCTAGATCTCATACTATTTAATAGTTTTGATATTTTACTAGACCTTGGGAGGCAAGGACATGAACCTTATATATGGACTCGGATATGGACTAAAAGCACAAATTTATATAATACTGCATTCATAAATTTTTACAATGTAGTTACTCTCCGTTAGAAATTAAGACTTAAGTCATTGCGCCATATTTTTAAGGCTCTTGTAGTAGCAAGAAACTATATAGAGTCAATTAATAAATGAATAAATTTTGAATTCTAAGCCAATATTTTCTAATTAGATTTGGCTTAGAGTTTTTGAAATATTAAGAATTTGACTTTTTAAATCTAATCTTTTGAAGAAAAAAAAAGGGGCCTGGAGTAGGTAGGACGGAGCGCATGGGAGATTCAAATAGGGAAGAACAGCCGGAAGGCGGAATATACCCCCCCCTTAAAAAAAATTAAAAAAATCCGTCACTCATTTGTAGGATCACAAGGAACAAAGGCACGGAGGAAGAGGAATAGAGACCGAGTTGGAATGAGGAATGGGTGTGAAAGGACGACGCGAGGGGCAAGGGAGACAAACAAAGTCTGATCGCAAGGGAAGGCTAGGGAAGGGGATGACAAAAGGGAAGAGAAGCCAGCAGCGCATTCAAGTTTAACACTACACTAATTCCTCCAAAGTTGAGATTTAGTGTTGTGTGGGGTAGGGTGGTAATTACACTAAATGTAATCCAACACTAAATATTCTTTTTAGTGTACTGTTCAATTGGGAATTTTTTAAGGAATTTTTGAGTGTTCGGAGAGGATCAAATAAATTCAATACATGGGCAACGTACGCCAGCTCTTTCAGAGGGCAACATCCTTAACCCCAAAAGGACCCTGAGGACAGAATGTGTCCTTGACCAATTTTTGAAGTTAAATAAAACCTTACCAAACTACTATTTTATGTAATTTATATTTTTGATAAATTATTTTTGAAGTTTAATTTTAGCTTCAAAAATCTGATTTTGAAAATGATTGATTATGATTTTTCTATTCAAGATTTTGTGCACGGGTGTCCATTGCAATCTTGACTTTTGTAGTGTTGAGGGCTCTTGGAAATGAGCCTCAAATACACTAGATCTTTGAGAAAAAATCACATTAGAAATTCATCCAAAAAAATTGTAGAGTAGATTTTGAGAAGTCATAAATTGATTGGGGTTATGCATGTTAGGCCCTTCAACCTCATATTTTTTTGGTGACCAACTTTTTAAATTTGACATGTGAAAAGAGGATTGAAAGACTTCAAATCACTTTCACAGTTTTAACACCCTCATGATCAAACATTATATCTTTCAATCCGTAAGAGATATTGTTGTGTTTTCTTTTCTAATATGATATCTAACATGTCTAGTTTGATTTTATACGGTTACAATTCAAAAAAAATTGATACAACTTATCAAAATGTTGGCTTTTAATTCAATTTAGAACAAATTCCTAGAAGCTCAGGAATTTCCAGGGTCATTGTGGGGTTAAGGTGTTCACTCAGCTTTAAAACAAACGTTTTCCTGAAAGAAAAGAAAAGACATTTATGAATGCTCATCTCTTGCTAACATACTAGGGAGTAGGCCAATGATTCTTGCACTGCCTTGATCTGCAGCCATGGACTTGGAAACTTTCAATGAAGTGGAAGTTTGAAAGAAAATAAGGTGACATACCTACACATAAAAATGGCCCGCTCCTGAAAATTGACCCCTATTTTTGAAGGCAAAATAAACATAGAGGATTCCCAAAATGGTGCGCATGGCAAGGACAAAAGTTAAATGAATCTTGAGTAGTGTGCACAGCTCTATTAATAAAATTGTGGAGGTGGCAACTCTCCAAGTGGCTCATTTTGCGTGCACTTTGTGTTGTTCTAACTTCTCTCTGCTGTTATTTCTTCATGTGCATCCAATTCATTTTGGCATCACCTACATGATTGACACTTTTAGCACCCCTACACCTTGAATCTCTGAAAGTTTGTAACTAATTCACAATTCATCCAAAAATTTATGAAACCACTTGCAATTTGATTCATAGTCCTTTAGCAATGTGCAAAAAATGTTATTCATTTTCTACAGCACATTGGTTATGCCACAAAGCTTATTCGATCCATTTTAGGTGTAGTTACCTTAAATGGTGTCGGTCAGTTTCCAAGTCAGAGACACCTTTTTCTTTTCTTTTTGCGAGCATGACCATGGACTTGGATACTTCAGTCATCAGTGACCAGTAATTAGTTCCTTTCAGTTTCAGTCATCCACTCCATTTGTGATCAACCCATCAACCAAATAACACAAAGTGTTCCTGTTTTGTTGACACATGAACTAACTGATCGTGAATGCAAATAATTCAAAGAAGTTTTCATAGAAATCAATTGACTGGTCAAAGAAACCGACCAACATAAATATGTAGTACATAACATTCAAGAGCTGTGAGAGCAGCTGCCTTCCCTCTGACGGAATGATGTGGTATATTCCACATCATTTCATCCAAAGGATGAAATGGTGTGGAATATTCCACACCCAACATTAGCTAATAAGCCACGCGTCAATAATGTCAGACTTTTGCTCAGTGCCAAGGTCATAATTGCACAATCGGGTTATTGGGGTGATAAGAGGTAGAACAAAATATACAAACAAATAATTATAAAGATAGATGGTCTCTCAAAACCCAAAAAATTCATTGAATATTATACCAATGAAATCTAACCATTTGCCATCAATAACTTATTTTGATTTTTTTATAGGAAAGAAAAGCTCTTTATGTACATATGGGGTGGTAGGAGGTAAAACAACCCATGTGCAATATGTAATTTAGAGTTTGTAATTTCTCAACCGCTCATAGTTAAATCTAAAGTAGGAATTGTGTTAAAATTATAATTTCAAACCTCATTTAGGCATAGTAAAATGATTTTTTTCAAAATACTTTGAACTAAAATAAGTTGGAGAATCAAGTTAAATTTCATCTCCAAAAATCCGTTTGAGATTTTAATCTTCCACTCAAAAGTTATAGACAAATTTCATAGAGGGGTTTGAAAAGATTTTTTTTTGACATTTTCATACATCCTCTCCGAAATTTGTCCATAACTTTTGAGTTGAAGATCTAAATCTAAAACGGATTTCTGGAGATGAAACTTAGCTTGGTTCCACAACTTTTTTTAGTTCAAATTCTTTTGAAAAAAGGTATTACACTATGCCTAAATGAGGTCTGAAATTATAATTTTAACACAATTCCTACTTTAGACTTAACTATGAGCGGTTGAGAAATTACAAACTCTAAATTACATATCCCATATGGGTTGTTCTATCTCCTACCACCCCAAGTGTACATAAAGAGCTTCTCTTTTCTAGAAAAACTCAAAATAAGTTATTGATGATAAATGATTAAATTTCATTGGTATAATACTCAAAAAATTCTTTGGATTTTGACAGTCCATCTATCTCTATAATTATTTGTTTGTATATTTTGTCCTAAAATTAGCCAAAAAAATAGATCGCACCATAAATGTATTGCCAGTGTCTCGGTCCTGAAGCTTACATTAATAATATGTGGATGCATTTCGTGGATGTAGACTTCAGAGAGGCAAAGGCAGCCTCTCTGAAGGCTCTTGAATGATATGTACGTCTCAGCTAAAACAGAAAGATATGTTTTCAACAGGGAAACACTAATTTCTACAGTTAAGCACTCGCTGCACGTCGTTGAAGGCAACATGACGCTATCCTTTTTTTTTTTCTTCAAGCAAGTTTTTCTCATGGTAGTTAAGTGTAATTTTTTACACCCAAACTTTTTTTTTAAATGGTTTATACTCAATGCTTTAGGAATGGCAGCAGTTTGGAGACAAGTTTATTTGGGACCAATAAGTCGTATTCAAATTATAGGATTCTATAGTTTTTGCTAGGTTTTTATTTTTTAAGAAGAACAAATATATGTATTCCTATTAAAATTGTAATTCTTTCCTTGTTTGAATTAACAAAGTAGTTTAAAATCTTGCACACATTATAAGTGGCCATTTTCTGTAAGTCACTATAAGTCACTGTAGGCCCATTTGGATTGTAGAAAGAAAAATGTTGATTTAAATTTTTTGAGGCAAATAAAAGTAAGTTATATAATATGGAGCAATAAGAATCCATTCAAACATAAATTCTTCATTCCTTCAAGTTTTCTAATCTCTCTCCATCTTGACAAGCATTGATTTAAAACCTATACAACACTCAAGAAACAAAGAGTAACACTACCTAGCCACATCATCATTGATCTACCAAAATTCTCTTTTTACTACATACTTGGACATTCTTCATTCATTTCATGTTGCTCCCATTGTAAGCTTTTGATCATGTTCATCATTCATCTATTTGGATATTAGCTATGTTAGGGAACAAATGCCTCAACTATCTTTGGCAC
Organism: Antitrichia curtipendula; assembly: GCA_951230915.1. Classification (NCBI taxonomy): domain Eukaryota; kingdom Viridiplantae; phylum Streptophyta; class Bryopsida; order Hypnales; family Leucodontaceae; genus Antitrichia; species Antitrichia curtipendula. The sequence continues at coordinate 3,266,501 of OX579639.1, read as the reverse complement.
ACAAGTAATTAACATAAGTACCTAAACAATAGTCAAATACCTCAAATTTGCATATTGGCAAATTCTTTGCAAAGATGAATAAAAGTCAAGTGTTTAGATTTCTTTAGATTCAAAATAGTTGTATCCTAATTTTGGCAAATGAATTAACTTTTGAAAAATCATGTTGTCACGTTGCCATTTCTTTAGGCATTTATTGCAAAAAAATATAGTATATGCTTCTAATAGCATTTGTTGACAAATCTGACTATAATAAATGTACACTATAAAATACTTCCTCTCACTCATTCTAATGTTAAACTACAAGTCCTAATTGCCTTCACTTTTTAAATTCAATGTCTCCTAATTTAATAATTATCATGGAAAGCAATAAGACATTTGTGAAGTCACGTATATGAGCATTTACATCAATTTGCCCCCACTCATACTAGCAAGAATTTGTTGATGAGAGTTTAGAGTGTGCATGTGCGCATGTGGGTGTAGTGCAAGTTGAACAAGGTTGTGAGTGAGTTTTTTTGCACATCCTAGTTGTTGTCTACGTATCTTCATTAAAGTAATTAATGCATTCTTGATATGACTAAGGCAAGTGTATAAAATTTCAAAAATCAACCAATTTCCATTACACCTTTATTTGAAAAACAGATTTCCCTTCTTTATACCGGTACTAGTAGTAAAGTGTAATATTTGCACAACTTTGGTCTAGACACTTTAATCTGTTGGAAACTAAACTTGAACTCAAGATCGGATAAGCCACAAATACTAGAAGAAAACAAGGGTATAAACAACTTCACAACAATGGTTGTAAGCACAACAATGACAATGACTACAAAATAACTGCAAAACGACTATTTTGTAGTCATTGTTGTGCTTAAAATCATTGCCGTGGAGTTGTTTATACCCTTGTTTTCTTATAGTAAAAAGGTCTGGTTGAAAGAATGGATGGCCATTTCAGTGCATATATCTCATTACATCTCTTCTTTGATTGGGCCAAGCTTGGGCAACAATCTCCCATTTTTTGGTCTAATCTACCCAAAACTTATGTGTATCCACATCCCCTTCCATCTCAATTAGTACCCGAATTCCATCAAGTGAATGGCTAACTAAGGGAATGCGTTTTGGACCTCAGTCTTCTCCACAATTCCGCTGGAAGAGCTTGCTCAAGAAAAAGGGGAAGGACGGCGTCATGTCGCCTTAACGACGTACGGCGACAGCCCTGACAAGCGGAATGAGGACTAAGCTTTGATTCAAATCGGAGGAGACTGCTCAAGCTTGGGAGTTCTTTCCAAGTCTGCCACAAGGAACCCGAGTACGTACATCGTCTTCCCTTTACGCCAACGACCTTCGTAATTAACGATCATCCCAGCTTGCATTCCGAGAAGATATTTTCATTTGGAGGTGCTATGAAAGCAAGCTGGTGAAAGCAAGCATTCGTTCATCTGTTGATCTTCAACGCTCTCCTGAGTTCGAGTCTGTGCATGTCATCTAGCTAGTCGATCGAGCAGACTCAACTTGCTCCTGTCTCCGCTTTGATCTGAGATTTCAGAGAGGGAGCTCGAGTGGCGAGGAGCCAGGTATCGACTGCTCCCCGACTTCTCTCTCGCTCTCTCATGGCCGGAGTCATGGGGAGGATGTTGTTCTTGAGACTTTTCCAACGACAGTGTCAGCGAACATAGAATTGGACATTTTGGGGTTGGTAGGAATTGCATGTTGCCCGGGAGTTCTGGAGGTGTGCATGTCTGGGTGTGGGTGTGAGGGATGGTGGACAAGGTTGTGAGCAAGTGCTTTAATTTAGAACATCCCTGTTGCTGAAAATATATTTTTCTGGTTTAGCAGACGTACTTGATCTTTATGCTGGTCGGTTTCTTGAACTTGCAGTCAACCGACGAGAGCACTTCAAGAGCATCGCTTATGTGAGAATGCATAGACTGAGAGTATACGAGTAGTTACTTGGTTCTATCAATGTTCTTTTCTTGAATTTGCAGCTTACTGTAGTAACAGAAGAGAGCTATTCGGAGTATGTCATCTCGAAATAGGTTGATCGTAAAGAGTTCGTCAAGAGGAACTAATCTTACTACGAGCGGTTTCTGATGTTTTTTGGTGCGGCATGGACAGGTGGGAGGAAACTGTCGAAGTCGACCAGCAATTTAGCTGTTGTTTTGGTTCTATCGTGCAGGTGCAAAGGAGTTGGAATAGAAGCCTATACCTCAATATATCTGCGACAATGGCCGCCGAGCAGAAGAATGCCAAAAAGAGGTCGATCGCCATGAGCATTAACATTGTGCAAAGGCCCAGGTTGGACAACTCACGGGTAAGTTTTCTCTGCATTTCTTTTCATCCAAGAGAGCGTTTGCTTTGAAACTTCTTTTCGTTTTTCAGGCTTGCAATGCCTGTCCAATGCTCCACGTGCTAGCTTGAGCCCTGGTCGAGGGTCAAACGTGTTAACAAGCGCTGGTCTATAGCCGGGACAGGAGTTTCCAGCTGAGAGTTGCTAGCCTAGCTTCACGAGAAAGATTTATTTAGTTAGTGCGTATTTGACTTTGTTATTCTTGCCATACTCTAGCGATGCTCAGTCCTCATACCTTGATGATCAAACGGAACTGTTAGACAGTCATGCGGTACTGCTCGACAGTCATGTCCAAGTTCAAATGTATATGTCCTGAGAAAATGTAGTGGTTCTGTTAAAACGTTTTGAAGCAGTTTGTTTTTTATTTATCTCTCATCATGTCTCACTTGTATTAGCTGTTACATAATTCAGCTAAGTCTCTCTTGAGGATCAGAGGATTTAACGTGGATTCATTTGGCATGCACCTAGGTCCAAGCTTGGAGGGTTACAGACCAGCCACACCCCTGGTGGAATGCAGACCAGGTCCCGGCACCGTGCACGTGTTGCAAGCAAGTACCAGCGTGTCCTCGTTTTTTTGTGGCCATCAAACCTCCAAACCCAGAAGAGAAGGACTTAAGCTTGGTAAGTCACTTTTCTACTTCTAGATATCTACCTCCTTTGGGAGACAACAAGGGTAGTGCACCAACTTGCCGATGTCCAAAGGCATGGCCTAAATGAACTATCTCCAACTGTCTCTTTAGTCACTATGTCCAATTTTAATACTAGTAACTATATTAATATGCACTTCTTGACGCTACATTCATTGGTTTTGATTATGAAACACTTCATGTACAAGTGTTGCTTGGTGGCAGGCTGTTCCTGGACGCTTGTGGGAGCTCCATAGCAACATGCTAGAATGTGATGAACTGCAACTCAAAGGTCCCAACGAGGCCATCATCAAGGTGAAGGTGAAGAAGACCTACCATGAAGAGGAACAAAAGCTCAAGGTTCGGTTGGAGTCCATCTGGAAAACCTTCTTTCTTGCCAACAACCTTCAAGTTGGTGACATGCTGGAGTTTTTCCTTGTTGCAAACTCATGCTTCACAGTTTACCGGCTAGAGAAATACTAGCTAGTTGGACACAGGGCAAAGTATGTTGGAAGCGGAACTAAGACATACTTATAGTCTGTTGAATTCTTTCCAAGAGCATGGAAGAATTGACATGGTCAGGATTGCGAAGTACATATATATTCAATACAGGCGTTTCTATGTCGATACCGATGCAGCGCAATTCTAAGTTTTTGACAATTTGGCGACTGTCTACATGAATTTTTTCCGAACTGGTGGGTTGTGTTAGTTTGTGGACAGTGCTGGCCACTGGGATTGCATATATTTATGTGAATATTAACGTAATTATCTGACGGAGGTCTTGTTTTATTGCTTGCTCTTTCTTTTGAATTGTGACGCTTTTGCTATTCACTCTGTGAGTTGTTTTGCATGTCTGTTCACTCTCTCGGAAGTGGGATTTCGATTTCGATATTCTGGAATAAGAAGCAATTTCCTTGATGAATGTTTTGAACTGAATGCTGAATGCAACTGGCCTGTGGCACAAGGCAGTCCCGGTGTGGACAATGAAAGAAATTTGTTTTTTCAGAAGGACAGTAAATAATGCACGAATCAAATAAACCAGTGGAGATGGTCACGTACTCACATGAGTTAAGTTATAAAAATCATACTTTAGCCTGCACTAATATAAACTCAGTTTATAAACTAATATAAACTGACCGGTGATTAAACCCTAAAGGTTTTTGACTATGTTTTCACCAAAACCGCTCCAAAACTGCCATTTCTAATACTAGTGCCAAATTTTAGAAAAAAAACATTTTTGGACACTTGTAGCCGTAGGATCTTGTAGTAAACTTGTTTAAGAAGATGCGGAAAAAATTTCAGAATTTTCCACCAAGTGGATTGCAAGATAATAGCGTTTGAATTGACAAAAATCCTTTTTTTGTCCCTGCGAAAAAACGGGCAGCTGCCCTCCACAAGGTCACATTTGTATGAAAAAATGTCCAAAATGATGGTTACTCTTTGGATTTATTCTTCAAGGCAAGTTGGCTACATGATTCAAAAATTTCAGATCATTTGGAATTGTACAACATATAGGAAAAAAATAGTAAGTAGGAAGAGGTAGAGAATGATTCAAAGCACTAAATTGTCAAGAATTTATTTATGAAATTGAAAAATGCCAATCCCAACGATTGTAATGTTGTAATAAACAATCTACACCCAATGTTTTTATTTTTTTTCAAAAATACTGAAAATCGAGTTAAATAAAGGACTTCAAATTTTATTTTAGAGTAGAGATTCCATAACTACCCTCAAACTAAGAATCCTCATAACTTTTGACTCATTGATCGTAATGGAATGATTCAAAGCCTCCCACGTACATATAAATCTAAAGAACCAATTTCAAATTTTATTTTATTTTAAAAGTGATTTTTAAAGAAGTTTTTTTTGCTGCCCAGGCTGCCCGCCGAACAATGAAAATGACATATCATGCAATAAATTTTTAACCATGCAGTCAAAAGTTACGAAAATTGTTGGATCTTAAAGCTACTCCTTGGGCACATCTTATGTGAAAATTTCAAAGAAAACAAAGAAAAATTCCGGTCATAGTGAGCTGCCCAAAATCGCTATGTTGTCAAAAAACAGTGTTTGGTCCTTTAGGGGTTAAATTGGTATCTTGTTTGCTAATTATAGGATTGATTAGAATTGTAGACCATTAATTTGATGAACACTCACCTCATAACACAAGAACCACCACTTGGGGTTCTCAGCAATTCTCCGTTAGTGACGACTGTTGCGATTATTTTCTTTCAGCATGTATTCCTCATGGTCTGAGTCCCTCTAGTTAATCAAGGCTACTCAGTCACAGTTCAAAAACAAATGAAAGCTAATATTCCTGAATGCTAATAAAACTATAAAAGGGTAATTAAATTGACAATCAGCATGATTATAGAAAATGTCGTTTTCAGGAACCAGAATTAATGCAGAACGATGCAGACTATTGACACTTTACTGAGGATGGTTTCATTTCGTCCAAGTACCCAGCGTATCTCAAATTAATAATCCTGCTGCAGCCCAGTGTATCTCAAATTTTCAAATTTAGGATTTCGCTGCAGTTCTGAGTTTATAAGGAATTTTATTAAAATGGTGACATTCTGTATACCATTTTCAGATCACGTGGTCTAAACCATTTTAGGGCAAGTATAGATTTCAGACCGCATGGTCTACACTGTAAAAGTGCCAAAGTTGCGGAATGACTGTCACTTTAACAAAAATTCCTCATGTATTTGCAAAATGCTCCTTTGAGAGTTCCTAAATCCTTAGCTTGGGTTAGCCTCTTATGCACTTCCCCCATTTGCAGTAAATATTCAAAATCTATAGAATGAAGAATCTAATTTCATTTTAAATTCAATTCCAAGGACTCATTGCGTTCACATCCTTATTCTATCCATAAGCTTGATTACTGGTAATTCATGCTAAGCCTTATTATTCAATGATTTTTTAAGCTTAATTTTGTTGCCAAATTCCTCTCTTGATAGCATTGCGAGTAGCGCTCAACATGCACATCCTTGCCATAGACATCTGACATTTGAACAATACCTCTAAACTCTTACTTGGGTGAGCCACTCGCACAAGAATCATTTCGTAGAACTAAGTTAGAACCTTTATGATTATGAAAACTTTTTTAATATAATGTTCTAGAGGGTGCCAATCTCAGAGATAAATCTGATCAAATGAGATATGAGCATTTGAAATATGTAGATGGGCAATTTCGTTAAAATGGCGGTATTCCGTTAGTTTGGCACTTTTAACTGTTCAGACCGTGCACTCTGAAATGGTCTAAAATCTACATCTATTTTAGATTTCTGACATCTATATCGTTCCTAGATATCTGAAATCTATAAAAATCCTAGATTTTTCAAAATTTTCAGTCTAAAATCTATAACATTCATAGACTTCTGAAATCTACAACAGTTCTAGATCTTTGAAATCTATCTTTATCCTAGATGTCGCTTCTATGGTTTAGAGTGGGTACTCTGAAAATTGCACATGGAATACCGCCATTTTAACGAAATTGCCCATGTAGTTTCCAACTTCAATCACAAAAATAAATAAGATCTCATGAGATATGATCAAAATAAAGTTTTTTAAAAGTCAAACAATTTTGAGTGTAAATAAATCAATGAGGTATTAATTAGAGTTATCCTAAAAGTCATGAAATGTCACAATCATCAATTAATTTAATACTTAGAAATTTTGTTCTATTCATTTTCACTACCTTATCAAAAGTTTTGTTGTGGTGGCTGCATTAACATTACTCATCAGTAGGTATACAAGCACAACATTATTGTTTAATTAGGTACTCTTTGTCTCACATTGAGCAGTACCCTTCTTTGTTTTGAAATTTAGCAATACTCTTGCAAGTTCCGCTTCTTTTTTCATTTCTATTTGTGAAAATTGAAGTACTAGAGTGGCAACAACCAATTGAAAAATGGCTTTTCACTTGAGAAACTAAAGCAATGCTATTTTAATCAATATTTCTTACATCCTTAAAATACAATTGTTTATTAATTAATATCACTTAAATTGTATGATAAATTTAGCAATATAGTTTCTTTTCAAAAATAAAATAGACATATTAGAAATGGTGTAATTTAAATCCTTCACAAACATAATTTTTTTTTTAATAAAAATTTATCATTACAAAAATCAAAATCAAATCCTAATCTAATAGAAATAAAATTCAAAATTGATATTTGATACATTGTGTGTGTTTTCAATATTTTTAAAATCCTCCTATGTAAAAAATCTAATGACAAATGTATCAGTTTTTTAGTAAACTTCTAAACTCTTATATATTATTATCATTTTTAGAATTTCAATATTGCCAATAAAGACATTTAAATTTTTTGAAATCTTGTATTTGTTGCTATACATTTATTTAAAAAATAAAATAAAAATTATAATAGATTGCATCTAAATATGCATAGGATCAATTTCAGTCTATTTAAGATTGACATGCTTTAAGAGTAAATAGTTTGAAGGTTCTAAATTAAAGCGCATGGGGTGGAGAGATTAAATCCCAATCAAAGACTTATGCAAATGACATACATTTTTTCATGTTTAGAAGGCCAATTCATCATGCTTTATAAACTCATATATCAACTTGTGAGTCTTGAAGAATAAATCTTATTTTTATTTGAAGTATTCAATTTGATAAGAAATCTTTCACTCAACTTATTTTTCATGATTTTGAACTATTTTTCAAGAAGACGGATGTTTTTAGTCAATTGCGTAGTTGTTTCTATTAACTCTCTATAATTATTAAGAGCGTTTGAATTAGGTCTTTTTGAGGATTTCATCTCAAATGATCAACAATTAATCCAATAGTTATAATTCCTATTACAATGATTCATTTCTAGTTTTTAAAAAAAAAAAATTATTTACTAAGATCATTAACATAGTATAAATTATAGATGTTTTTTTGATAATAATCAAAATACAAAAATAATATTGTGTAATTTGATATTATATTTTTGCTTGAATAGAACTTATTGTTTATAACTATATTCAGTTTAATGCAATTGTTTATGTTGAATTATAAAATGTAATTATCATTTTTTTTAACATTTTTGCATTAGATTTTATTTTATAAAATTCTAATCTAAAGAAAAAATTTCAATTGTTTCATAATAATATAGAATAAAAATAATTATTTACTATTTTTTTTGCATGCAATTTTAAACATGCATGTAAATAAACATATGATACATCATAGGATTAATATTTTCAAAATTGACTTCACATATACTTTTCAAACAAATTTACCTTTCAAATCATTTGCAAATCTGTAGAAAAATGATATAGCATAAAATACACTAATTTAAATAGAGAATAATTTAAGACACTAAGAGGTTTCGCAAGCATCAAGAGTCAAGAGGCTTAAATCCTTTCATGTTGAAAGAAAAATGGATACATACTTACTACCATAATAACACATGAATGGTAATTTTAATCATTGGCATCGTCTATCGAAATTATGAATTAGAAATCTCTATCCACCTTCAAATTTAGTAAATGTACATTTATTTATTTTTACAGTAAATCTATATTTTTTATCTTTCATCTACAATATAATTAATATGGCTAGTCAAATCCTCATTAAAAGTTCAAACACTTTTATTATTCCAAGACACAATCTCCAATCTAATGCTATGGATATATAAATATTGTCACTATCATAGATAATTGTACACAGAAACACTTTATTGGTAATTCTTAAAAACAATTCAATTCGTCAATGCACATGCCTCTATTACCTAATCATTGTCAATTTATCTTGCCATATGCAAGGCGTGAAGGTAAATAGATTATCCTTGTCATACAATTGAAAATCTTCACGTCATCCACTTATTTTGTGTACAACAACTAAATTGATAGCCTTTGTTCAACCACGGTCCTCATGTTTTTGTTTATTGTTTGGTATGGCTTCACTCTTGTTGCTCGTAAATAAAAGATGTCCACTCAATGGAATGCAATCTTAAACCCTAAACCCTAAACCTTGAAAAACTACCATGAAATACATACACTTGACTATACAAAATGCAAAATTGTGCGCATTGTGTACATTAAACCTCAAAAGATGGGCGTATGCCACTATATATATTTTTTCTTCCTTGTACTAGCGTATTTCAATCCAACTACAACTAGTATTGAATCTTGTCCGCTTCCTACTTCTACAATGTTGTTGGTCAAATAGGCTTTGTGTATATTAGAAAATGGATGATTTTCATCCAAATTTTTGTGTGCAAATTTTTTGATGCAATATTTAAACTATTGACTAAACTTCAAGACATTTCATTTAAAAAACCCTTATATGGGATACTTTATTAACCCCTAAAGGACCAACATGCATTTTTGGTAGTATAGAAATATGGGGCAAGTACTTGTGATTGGAGATTTTTTATATTTTTCATGCGTGAGGAATATCTTTCATATGCACTAAATTTCATGACATGTGGAAATATGAATCAATAGTTATGGCCTAATGTGTTACTTTTTTCTCGGCCGGACAGTCCAAGTAGATAAAAAAAATCAGTTTTTTCATAAACAAAAATTTGAAATTGATTTTCTAGAGTTATATATATGTGGAAAGCTTTGAATAATTATTCTATTTTGATCAATGAATCAAAAGTTATGAGGAATTTTAATTTGCAGATAGTTATAGATTCTCTACTCTAAAATAAACTTTGAAGTCCTTTGTCTTACTCAAGTTCCAATATTTTTGGAAATAAAATAAAATCGTAAGAAGTAGATTGGTTATTACATTATTTCAAGTTTTCAACCACTAGGATTGGCATTTTTCAATTCCATAACCAAATTCTTAACAATTTTGTATTTTGAATCATTCTCTACTTCTTTCTACTTACTATTTTCTTCCTATATGTTGAACAACTCCAAATAATGTGAAAATTTTCAAGCATGAAGAAAACTTCTCTAAGAAAATGAATCCAAAGAAGCACCACCATTTTGAACATTTTTTGTAGAAAAGTGAGCTTGTGAAATGCAGCTGCCCAGTTTTTTGCAGGGCCAAAAAAATGGTTTTAATGAATTTGAATGCTTATATCTTGCAATCCACGCGGTGGGAATTTTTGGAATTTTTATCTCATGTTCTCAAGTCAGCATACTACAAGATACTATGGTTACATGTGTCAAAAAAAGTTTTTTTTCAAAAATTTTGTACAAGAAATGGCAATTCTTGAGCTTTTTCGGTGAAAACATAGTCATGGAACTTTAGGAGTTAAAAAAATCGTACATTGTGCAAAATATTTCAATACTTTGATTTCAAAATGATTTGTTTTTCTTTTGAGCAAGACTAACAAAACACAACTTTTAATTAAGTGTACTTTCTACTCTATTTGAAAATTTTGAAAAATTCCTTAAAATAAACATTTTATTGAAGTTTGAACTAGAATTCTAAATATAAAATGATCTAGAAATTTTCTTTATACTACAATATTCTACACTACAATGAATTTTTCTTTTGAAATTTCTAAATTATTTAAACATGATTTGTATTTGATTTAAATTTTCTTCAATTTCTTCTCAAAAATTCATGATAATTTGCAATTTTTCCAAAAGAATTTGAAAATGTTATGACATATATTAGACACATGATTTCACCTCTAAGTTAGAAAATCAAATAAATAGAAAAGAAATGGAAGATATAGAGTGTAAGACTTTCATATTTGACTCCATGATGATTATTATGGATGTAATCCTTTGGGGGGTAAGTTTTTTCTTTTTTCTTTATTGAGAGCATGGAAGAGCATGAAATTGCATTATTTAGACATTGTAGAGTGAGAGTATAATTTGCAACATGAACATTAGATATTTTTCAGCCCCTATGGAGAGCAGCAAGTTCCCCTGGGTTTCCAGACTCTGAAAACTACGCCGCAGCAACTGCCTAACATGGCAGAGATACTACCACGTCATCCCAGGGAGGACACTCCCCGCATTTTAGCAACCCATATGCGGTGGAAAAAGGAATACATGTAATACATCTTAAAATTTAATTTTTTTTCAAAAAAAAATTATGGATAGATTTTACTACTTTAAAAGCTTGTATTTTGAATTATTGGTACTTTTTTATGCTAATAGTAATTAGTTATAAATTTTTTAGAAAAAAAGTACACTGTAAAGCTGAAAACAACTTTCACACCTCTATATTATATAAGGAAAAAAAAATTGAAATTTTTTTTCTCTCTATAGAATAGCATTCTATTGAAAGTTTATTTTGGTTGAATATTGATGCAATAGTCATCTTCATGTGAGTTCTATGAATAATTTAGTTGGAGATCATGCTATTTTAGTTCATTTTTCAACCCTTTCTAAACAATATATCTTATGTTATTTGAAATTAAAATTTTTGTCAGTAGAAACCTTTAGTCATTGTTAAACAAAGCTCAAAATTTTAGGATGAAATTATAGTTTATTCAAAAGTAAATAGGCGGTCAAAAAATCACTCTGCTACACGTGGATACTCCAAATGTAGTGAGAGTGACCTCCCCTAGTACATCATCTTCTATAATTTCAAATTAATTCTTTTTTTTCAACTTTTTTTCATTATTTTATTTTTATTTTTTTATAATTTTTTTTGACAGTGACCATTCTTTAAGTGCTAGGGGGAACAATGCCGGGAATAGGCCTGAAACGACCCTCCAAACCCCCCAAGCACATCTAATGCTATTGTTATATCTTAATGCCTTTGCCTTTGAAATATTTGTTGAATAGGACAATGAGTTCAACTTGTATTTTAGAACCATATGATTCATTCTTAGGGTCTAATTTTTTTTACAAAGAATAGAGTTCATTATGCACATAATTGATTCAACCAATTGAAAAAAATTGTTCTTGTTGATTTCCAATCTCTTTATTGTAGCATCAACTCAATATGAAATCTTAACCATTATAACATTATCGTTAAAGATGTAACAATTGTTCATGTTGCAAACTATACTCTCTCTACAATGGCTAATGCAATTCCATGCTCTCAATTCCAAAAAGATACTCAAATATTGTGAGAACCAACATCATTTGCATGTTTGTCACATTGTGAATATTTTAAATTCCATAAATGTCAAGTTCCTTCAATTTTTGTGTTAAACAATACAAAACGATGTATACCAATATGTCGAGGTACATATATTCTTTTTTTATTTCTAAATTTCTTTTATCAAAATGTAAAGTGATTCAAAATTATGGCGCTTAAAACCAAGTTTTAGACATAACTAACTTTGAAATTAATTTTCTTTCAAATTGATTACAACTAATTTTTTCTTCAAATTTCTATAGTAATGTAATGTGTCATATATTGCATACAACAACTTTTTAGTATCTTTTTGGGACTTTGCTCATTGATGCTTATAATATGGTTGTTTGAATGAAAAAGTTTGAAATCCATAGTCAAGTTTTATTTGTCATTGTATAGTCTTGACTAAAATTTGTATGATAATTGCACAACAAAGGAGCCTTATTCTTCACTTTACTATGCTTGCCCCAGTTAGATGATTGATCATTTTTATAATTTGGGTATATGAAAAAAAATATTGTTCTTACAAATTTTGATTCTTTCAAAGTTTTTGTTGAAATACTAAAATTATTGTGATTTTAAAAAGTATAATGTGCATTTAATATTATATCAATTTTATCATGTATTGGAATAAGATATTCTTTTATTACATGAAACAATGGTTAGAATGCGAGTCAATAATCCTTTATTTAAATGTATATATCATTTTTTAAATATCAATAAGAATGAAAAATACAACAATATTTTGTTATTTGGATTCTAATACAAAAGTTTGAAATTTCACTAATTCACTAAAGTCATTTCAACATATATTAGAAGCAAAACTTGTTCAACTTAATTTTTAAGGCTTAAACCAAATACAAAAAATGGATAGTTCAAAAACTAAAATCAAGTGTGATTGTGGTGCATCCAATTTTTGATGCAAGCACCTTTTTGGGTTAACCCTTAACTGCCTAGAAAGCCACAAAGTTGCACTTGGATGATTTTGAATCATCAAAATTTGATGAAGAATTGCAATTTTTCAACCATATTTGAAGAGTTTTGTGAATGAGTGTACGTTAAATATTGGTCAAAATTCCCTCATTGAAGTGTTATTGACTTATCTACTAAAGAAGATGCTAGAAGAACTTATTACAAAGGGTGCTCTTGAGGATGCTTTTATAATATGTTTAAGCAACTTGTCCCTACTTGCTCTATATTTGAATTTGAGCTCTACTAGTGACATAAATAAAGTTAATATAATTTACCTTGTACTCCAATCTGAGAATTTGAACAATTTCTAAAATTAATTTTTTATATACCAGTTTGAACTTTGGATCAATAACCATGGTCTACTCATATTTCAATTGCAGAATGACACTAAAATTTGGATTATGCCATGATGCTTCACATTATAATATACGCCTATGATGAAATTTATGGAATTATCTAATATATATTGTATTTAATGTGAATTTCCTTGAGTTCACTCTTACTTCAAGAATTCACAATAATTCCACTTTTTCATAGAAAAATTTGAAAGTTTTATAGTTTCTCAATAATATGCAATTTCATTGTTGAAAAATAAAACAGAACAATTTTTGCTTATACTTGGTGGCATAATTGAACATACAAATTGACAGATTCACATTCACATGGCTATAGGCTATTAACTTTTTGAATCATGTGAATGTGAATCACTTACTATAAACTATTGTGCAAGACCTCCTTTTTTTACACAAAATTTCAAGAATGAATATTTACACTTTTATCTTACACAAAGGAATTCTTTGTCATCCATTGGACACTTTTAGGTCACAATGTTGTTATAGGATTAGTATTAAGATAAGTCAACCTACTTTCGCTAGCTACCTAATTCCGTCATCCTACTTTTGGTCCCAATTCCTTCCAAAAACTCATGCAAATTTGTTCATTTTCTAACAAAATTCTTACATTAATCTCAAAAGTCCAAAGGCCTCGTTTCCATCAAAAACCACTTGAAACTACCATTTCTATAGCAAAGAGTAAAAATAATTTAATTTGATTTTTTTCATTTCTAACCATAGAATCTTGTAAAAGAGTAGCATAAAAATTTGTGGCAGAGTTTTTACAAACTTTGATTGTGTATATTGTAAGATACTTGCATTTAAAATGAAGGAAACAACTTTTTCGCACCTTGCTCAATTACAGTTTTGGGCTTTCAACCTTCATAACTTATAATTTTTGCTTTACTAATTTTTAGTTTTTAATTTTATATGATAAAGAATTGAGTTGAGAGTCTAGAATTTAAAAAAAAAAATGCACACTTAGTTTTCACTCATTAAAAATTTATTAAGGACAAGTAGGTTCAAGATTGAAGGAAAATCTAAATTGTTAATAGCTCTAAGATGGAATTCAAATACATTAATCTCAATGGTGAGATTGTTCTAGCAAGAGATCTTAACCTTGTGAATTTTAAATTTTTTTTGTGTAAATTAAGGTCAGAATTGAATCCTACAATTATTTTTTCAAAAAGATGCTCTGATTGTTTGAAAAACAAGATTGTTAATAACTTTTACACAACAAATCCAAATGGAATAAATCAATTATTTCCACATATATAAAAATATAATATACAATTTTTTATTTTTTATTTTTTTATTGTAAGCTTTTTTTAATTTTTTTTTCTGCCCATTGAACTAAAAAAAAGGGCTTTTTATGCCATAACTTTTCTTCCCAGGCTTTGATTGAATTAAAAATTATATTTAGAAAGCTAATGTGTATTTCTATCTTCACAAGAAATCTAGAAAATCACAACAAATATTGAGACCTTAACCCCTAAATGACCCTGAGGACACAATCTGTCCTCAAGGCTTTTTACAAGCAGAATAACGCAAAATCAATAATGAATTAGAGATAATGACAAACTACACATATGTAGAGCTTCAAATGCTGAAGAAGTGGAAATTTCCTGATTTGCAAGCTGACATGGCATGCATTTTTTATGGCTTGAAAACCACACAAAGGTCTTGGGACAAGGAGGGACGTACCGTGCCAGTGAGGACGTCATTGCCCGGGCAACGAGGGGCTGACCCGGAGAATGACTGCTGCAAACTCCGTTGCAAACAAGCACATCGCAGGCTGAAGGTGGTTTCACGCAGCTACTTCCACGCGCGGCGTGAAAACGGTTGATCCTCTTGCCTTCGTGGTAGTTCCTTCCCTCCAAATTCCGTTGTCCGTATGCGACAGGTATTGTACCCTGTGTGTTTCATCCCTTGCCACGCAAGCCTCCCGCGCTTGTCACCCTCCTTATCTCCGGGTTGCCTGTAGCACACCTTGTCGAATGAGCCCAGTGGCCAATGCACCGTCCGATTTCCCTGAAACTTGGTTCCTTCGCTAAGTAGCATCGTTACAGATCATTCCACCGCTCGGATTAGACCATTTCAATTACTATTTAAAAAAAAAATTAGTAGCCATTTACAACCACGAAAAGCTTGTAAAATACACCCCTCTCTTTCGTATCACCCCATGCATGGTGGGTGATGTTTTTTAAGTATATTTTTTGGGCCCACTTGCTGTAGCACTTGTCCCCTGCCAAACTAAGAAAAGTGCATCTCAATTGAACCTACGGGTGCTTTCACACCTGATGTTAATTATAACTTTGGTGTCATTACAGGGGGCGTGGTTACACACAATGTCCCACCGAGACTCTTTCGGGGCAGGGCTGGGATGCGGGCAGGTTGGGGGCTGCTCCACAGCCCTCTGAGGACCCCAAAACCAGCTTTTCATTTTGGTTGAAAATTGATTTTTCCAACATAGAAAAGAACGAAATAGTACACAAGATTTCCAATAAGAAAATTGAACCAAAGATGTGGATCTTGTGCCACTAATTCATTTCAGCCCTGTAGCCAATCTAGTGATGACAATGGAGTGAAGAAAAGCTCTTTATACTAGTGGAGTAGTGGTAGGGGAAACAAACCACGTGGGATATGTGAATTAGGACAAAAAAGAGCTCCTCCACTCATGGTTAAGTGGAAACGCAGGAATTGTGATAAAAGTCAAATTTCAAACCTCATTTAGACATAGTAGACTATATTTTTTCAAAAAATGTCAAAAAAGTTGTACAATGTTACATTCTATTGATAGCACATGTAGGTCTGCTTTGAATTGACTTTTGGCATTTGGGGAATAAAAACCAGTTAATTTGCAATAGGTTTTGACAAAATAAACGAATTTTTCAAAATAATTAAGTTCAAAAATGTTAAATATTCCTACTCCACCATATTCAAATTATTGAAACAATACCTTTGATTCACAACATTGATTCAATATAACTTGTGACATTGCTGAGACAACCTTAACCCCTAAAGTTTTTTGACTATGTTTTCACCCAAACCACCCTAAAACTGTCATTTCTAAGACAACCACCAAATTTTAGAAAAAAAATAATTTTGAACAAATGTAACCATAGGATCTTTTAGTAAACTGATTTGAAAAGATGTGAAAAAAATTTCAAAAATTTCCGCCTTGTACATTGCAAAATATTAGTGTTTGAAGTTACAAAAATCTTTTATTTACCACTGCAAAAATCCGGGCAGCTGCACTTCAGAAGGCAATATCTGTATGAAAAATTGTCCAAAATGGTTATAACTCTTAAGATTAATTCTTCAATTCAAGTTGGCTACATGCTTCGAAATTTGCAAATCATTTAGAATTGTACATGTAGAAAAAAAAATAGTAAGTAGAAAGAAGTAGAAAATGAGCCAAAATACTAAATTGTAAACAATTTATTTATGGAATTGAAAAATTCTAATCCCGATCGAAGGTCAAAATGTTTTAATAAAAATATTAAAAACTGAATCAATTAAAGGATTTCAAATTTTTTTGTAATGTATAGACTCTATAACTAGTGGCAAACTACCCCAAACTAATACTCCTCATAACTTTTGACTCATTGATCAAAATGGAATGATTCAAAGCTTTCCATTTAGAAAAAAATCTAACAAACCAATTTCAATTTTTTTTTTTTTTTTAAAGTCATTTGAAAATAAATTTTTTGAGCTGCCTGAGCTGCCCAAAGTTCAAAGAAAATCACATATGATGCAATAATTTTTTAACTATGTAGTGGAAAGTTACGAAAATGGTTGGGCTTTAAAGCTACTCCTTGGGCACATGTTGTGTGAAAATTTCAAGAAAAAGAAAACAACTCCATACGTAGTGAGTTGTCAAAAATCGCTATGTTGCCAAAAAACACAATTTGGTCCTTTAGGGGTTAAGTGGCTACTTTGTGTTTGTCATGCTATTTTAATAATGATGAAATATTAATTTAAAGTTC
>OX579639.1:3000884-3249031 GCA_951230915.1 Antitrichia curtipendula | reverse complement strand
AAAAAAAAATAGTAAGTAGAAAGAAGTAGAAAATGAGCCAAAATACTAAATTGTAAACAATTTATTTATGGAATTGAAAAATTCTAATCCCGATCGAAGGTCAAAATGTTTTAATAAAAATATTAAAAACTGAATCAATTAAAGGATTTCAAATTTTTTTGTAATGTATAGACTCTATAACTAGTGGCAAACTACCCCAAACTAATACTCCTCATAACTTTTGACTCATTGATCAAAATGGAATGATTCAAAGCTTTCCATTTAGAAAAAAATCTAACAAACCAATTTCAATTTTTTTTTTTTTTTTAAAGTCATTTGAAAATAAATTTTTTGAGCTGCCTGAGCTGCCCAAAGTTCAAAGAAAATCACATATGATGCAATAATTTTTTAACTATGTAGTGGAAAGTTACGAAAATGGTTGGGCTTTAAAGCTACTCCTTGGGCACATGTTGTGTGAAAATTTCAAGAAAAAGAAAACAACTCCATACGTAGTGAGTTGTCAAAAATCGCTATGTTGCCAAAAAACACAATTTGGTCCTTTAGGGGTTAAGTGGCTACTTTGTGTTTGTCATGCTATTTTAATAATGATGAAATATTAATTTAAAGTTCTTAAGAATTTGAGATGTAACTAGAAATGCAAGAATTGTGTTCAGAGTTGAAATTTAGGCTTCATTTGGACATAGTATAATAGCTTCTTTAAGAAAAATTGAAGTTCTGGAAGCAATGGGAGAAGCAAGCTAACATTTATCTGTTAAAATCCGCTTGAGATTTTGAAGCCTCATGTAAGAGTTCTAAACAAATTCTAGAGGGGGTGGGGTGGGGTCAGGGTGGAAGGGACATTTTTTTGGACATTTTCAAACACCTCCTCTAAAATTTATTCATAACTTTTAGGTAGAGTATTGAAATCTCAAACATATTTTTGGAGATAAAAGTGTACTTGATTCCCCAACTTTTCTTGTCTTGAAGTTTTTTGAAAAAATATAGTCTACTATGTCTAAATGAGGTTTGAAATTTGACTTTTATCACAATTCCTGCGTTTCCACTTAACCATGAGTGGAGGAGCTCTTTTTTGTCCTAATTCACATATCCCACGTGGTTTGTTTCCCCTACCACTACTCCACTAGTATAAAGAGCTTTTCTTCACTCCATTGTCATCACTAGATTGGCTACAGGGCTGAAATGAATTAGTGGCACAAGATCCACATCTTTGGTTCAATTTTCTTATTGGAAATCTTGTGTACTATTTCGTTCTTTTCTATGTTGGAAAAATCAATTTTCAACCAAAATGAAAAGCTGGTTTTGGGGTCCTCAGAGGGCTGTGGAGCAGCCCCCAACCTGCCCGCATCCCAGCCCTGCCCCGAAAGAGTCTCGGTGGGACATTGTGTGTAACCACGCCCCCTGTAATGACACCAAAGTTATAATTAACATCAGGTGTGAAAGCACCCTACACTCATCCCAGAGCACTCATCGAACTAAATCGCACGTGCAAAACTGCCGTTGTTCGGCAACAAAAGACAGCCTAAACCTTGTCAATCTACTGTACCACGGAATTCCATTTTGAGAAAAACAAAATTGCAACGTTATCCTTATTTGTGTGCCTTGCAATCAAAACGGTTACATTTTCATTTGCTGGTCTTATCTAATTATGAAAAAGCTCAAACCACGAGCATGTCTGATGAGGGGTGTTGGTTCGAGAAATCACAGGGTCATTTAGGGGTTAAGAGCTTGTCCAAAATCTATTTTGTCCCGTCAGGAGACAATAGGACTTTAGAGGTTATTGCCAACAAGAAATAATGTGTCAATCCTTAAATGGATACATGGAAGACTTAAGTACCATTGGATACATGGGAGAGTGGTTATGAATTGTTTACAAGATGTTGACTTTATGATTCCATTCTACGAGCAGTTTTGTAATTTGAGGGTAGACTACTTCAAAAATTAAAAATGTATCAAGTGCATACTTCTCCAAAATATGTGCCTCTTCTTTGGGTTTGCCCCAAGATATTCAGAATGCTAATCAATGTGATAATACACTACAAGAGAAAGGGGTGTTTTAAGTGAGTTTTTAAATAGTGTCCTAGACACATGATTTTAAGTAATGACCTTTAAGGAGATTTTTAGCAAAATTTGACTTAAAACATTTATTTAATTTATCTTCTACAGTGTCTCTGATTGCAAATATGAATTCAAAAAATTTCAAATTTCATCTGGAGTGGCAAATAAAAAATTTCAGTTTTTTTTTCCTCAGGACGAGGGGGAGGGGGATCGGTTCACCCTTGGTCCGTAGTATGGGGCATGCCATCCATCAGAAGCGCAGAGTCTGTACACGGAAGATGGTTGCGGACTTGTGGATCATTCATACTCATCATCACTTCTGCGAGGTTTCCACCAAGTCACTTGTGGTGATGGTAATGCTGCTTACAATTTCATACAAATTATTCAGTGAAACAGAGGCACTCCTTAACATCATCTACACCGTGCTTGCGAGTCTGGCACTTGCGAGTCTGGCACTTGCGAGTCTGGCATTAGCTAGATTACTTTTTACATTAAATTACTATTGTAGACCATGTGGCTGCACATGGGACAGTGTAGCGAACTGTATACAATTAATACATCTCTATTTAAATAGATATAATTCATAATTATATTAGTAGAGAGAACTATACGTACCGGTGAGCAGATATTTTTAGGTACCCTCCGGAAACAGGGTGATGATGCAGTGGTTAGAAGGCAGGTGGGTTGTCTCTTTTGAGGAGATAGTAAAAAAGGGTCAGCTTGCATGTGAGCCTGGTGGACAAATTTACAACTAAATCAAGCAAGAAGACAAAAACGGTTCCACCGAAGGTCTTGCTGGGGTGGGCAAGCGGAAAAGGAGGAGGTGAAGTTTCACCGATATCAGTGGACAACCTCATTGGTGGAGATTGGTGAGTTTGTTACGTGTGAATTTCTAATTGTATCCCTCCCACTCACTGGGTTCACATGGCAGTGCAATGGCTATTCTTTCCTGGAGCACTCAATGTGAAACTTTCCCAATGACCGATACATGTAAGGAGGCTCTTAGATTGCACAAGGTAGAATTGTTGCCACCAATATTCCCTCCGTCCCAAAATGATTGTCCATTTTGAATGTCATGTTGTTTTTAAGTTGTTTTGAGTAGGTTATATGGAAACTTCCTTTGTGGCTAATTTTATTTAGGTTGCAATGAGCACAATCATACAATGTTCTTCATTGATTCTCGAGAAGGACATAAGGTTTGGGACCTTTTTTAATTATATTTTTCACAATATGATCAATAAATGATTGGCACAAAAAAAACTCAACAAAATTGTACAATCATTTTGGGACAAAGGAAGTGGTAGTTAGGTTCATCAAATTTTCAAATTTTTCTTGGTGTAGAATGGCAAATTGTATGATACTTCAATATTTTTGGATCAACTCAACATAGATTAATAGTGGTATATTATATTTTGTTAATACAAAAAGCACATCGCTCTCCATTTTGGACAATAGGGGGACTATTCTTCTATCCTTTTGAATCCTATTTTGGCTCAAGTGACTTCTTGTATTACTATTATAACCATTATTCAATAGCAACATTCTAAAAGTTTAAGATAATGATTATTATTGAAAAGTTTAACCCCTAAAGGACCAAGTATCCATTCAATGTATGCAAGAAATATTAGGTAGGTTCCTATGAAGTCAATTTTAGTTTGATGTTCACAAAATTTTGTGAATATTTATCCCCTTAGTGAATTTTGTGAATATTTATCCCCTTAGGTGTTGGGATCAAAAGTTATGCTTGCCTAAATTCTTGGGGTAGGCCAAGCAACTTTAACAACATGTACCAAACTCCTCTTGTAATTTTGAACTTTAGTAGGTATGTAATTTACATGATACAAGATGCAATTTTCTTAAAAATATCCATGTGTAGTATAAAAATTTGACTCTTAGAGAAGTTAAAAGTCTACTAGTTTCAGCAGCCAAGGTAAAAAAAAAACTTTTTTCCTTCACTTCAAACATTATAATCTTTCAAATTTCAATCTGTGCGGTCAAAGTTTTTGAATTTTTTTTGCACACATTCTCATGGTAGTCATGAACACAATTGAATTCTGAAAAACAACTCTTTTTTCATTTTTTTATAATTTTTGTCTAAAATGTGCTTTAGTTTGTTAAGGTTTAACCCTTAAAGTTCTTTAGACTCATGTGGAACTTTTAAAACCTTAGGCATGCATTACAAAGTAAATTGTGAACTTTATTTTTGAATTTCTTTGTGAAGGTGAAGAGTTGTAATCAACCCTTTTATTACTTTTTGAAAAAGGGCCAAGATGGCTATCACTTAAAATTTGGTGAAGCATTATATTTCTATATTCATCCATCTTTTGGACCAAAAAACACTTTTCAATCATATTCATGCACTTTTTAATCCAAATTTGGCGACTTCATCCCACACTTCATCCACATTTTTAGTAGAAATGAAATTTTTTTGGTAAAAAAGAATTATTATTTTTTGGCAAAAAAATAGATATTTATTTTAAAATGACGCAATCTGATCCCATGGTGCCAAAAAAGAAAAGGGCGACTTAGTTGTAATGCCTAAATAAAAATAAACATTTTGTCTTTACCTGAGAGAGTAAGGTAAATTGCCCCAAAGATTTTGGTCAGCTCCGGGGTAGGATCTGACTCTTATTTAACCTATAAACAATATTGAGGACATTTTTTGTCCGATGAATGACAGAGAATCTCTCTATGCAAGTCAGAAATGCAATTATTCATCCTCCAAATTTTGTAAGAAAAGAGAAGGTCTTTTACAATAGTCTGGCTTCCAATGAGTGTTTTTGCATTTTCTTAAACCAACAATTCACATGGTACTAAAGTATATCATTTCCACGGTGACTAGCTTGTTGTTTAACCTCTAAAGCTTGGAGGGTGTTTTCTGTCTAAAACCACTCAAAACTACCACTTTTGTTGTATTCACTTAAGGAAACCAATTTTTTGTTTTTTCGGAATTTAACCATAGGATCTTCTACTTAACTTCTCTGAGATCATGTAGTAAGCATTGCATCAAATTTGACCGTACGGATTGGAAGATATTAGCATTCAAAGTTGAACAAAAATATTTTTTCAAGAAGATGCTTAAATTGCCAAAAAAACTAAGATTGTCCATAAGTTTCTCATCCCTACTCCAAATAGAAGGAATCAAAGCTTCATTTATAGGTAAAAACATAATATTTTAGGAAAAAAATTCAAAAAAACTTAATTTGACTTTTTATAATTTTTTTTGGGTTGCCCGCCAATCTCCATTTCTTGCTCATTGTGCCATAACTTTTTCATTCGGCATCCGATTGAAACAAAAATTATATATCCACAAAGCTCTTGCAAAGCTAAACAACCTCAAAAAATCTCAGAAAAATTCACTTCAAATTGAGAGAATAGGAACCTACACAAATTGTCCCCCACGGAGATAAGCGGGGCTTTAGGGGTTAAGGATTAAGAATGTGCAGCTCATGTTGAAACATTTTTTGAAAGAATTTCCTTATGTGAAGACAAAACTTGTGACTTCATGCTCACTGTTGAGATTTTGATTTGGTGAAAACTTGAGTGGAAATATTTTTAATATTATAAGAGCCCAATGTATAGTCATATACTCATACAGTCATAAGGTCACCGATAAGGCGATAACCGATAACTTAAGCCATAGACAATAAATATGATCTGGGTAGTGCAAAGCGAAGCAAATATTTGTAGAGGTGCATCGATAGAAATGACAGGGATTGCCAAAAAATGGAAATTTTATTGCTTGAACGAAAATTACTATGAATTTTGGGAGGTAAAAAGCACCACCTCGAGCACCACACCCATAGCCAATTTCTAGACTCTTTCAATTTCAACCATTCAAGAATTAATTTTTTCCTCATTACTTCTTACTTTCTTTCTCACTATTTTGGGACATGTGTCATGAACTTATTAGTTCCAACCTTGACTAGTTAAAAACAAACCATTCCAAGCTTCAAAAACTGCGGTTGGAAATAACAACACCTATAGGCTGGATATGGGTCACTAATCAGGATAGTTGACTCTACCTTAATTATGCTATATACTCATCCAATTCCTCTCAAGCTTGGTGTACAATTATCTAACATAATAGCATACATGATTCCATGAATTTATAGATATCTATGGCACAAAATACTAAATCCCAAAGTGATTAAAAACTCAAAAATATGTTGATTCTATGAGGTAAGGCTCCAAAAAACTATGACCTAATTTTCAAACACTATAATCTTCTAAGTTGTGGGGTCAAAGACGCTGAACTTTTTGTTCTAGCTGGATAGAGTAGAATACTTCAACTCCCTTAACCCTAAAGGCCCGTTTGTCCCTTTGGGGGACAATTTGGATCCGGGTAGGTTCCTGTGACCTCAGTTTGTAGAGAATTTTTTTGGGATTTTTTGAGGTTGTGCGGTTCTGCAAGAGCTTTGTGGATATATAAATTTTATTTCAATTGGTGCCCGAGAGAAAAAATTATGCCAAAAATAGAGTGTGGTGGGCAGCACAAAAAAATCAGAGAAAGTCAAAATAAATTTCTTAAATATTTTTTTCAAAATCTATGTCTTTTTGTCTACATTTGAAGCTTTGATTCATTCTATTTGGACTAATAATGAAAAAGTTATGGACAATCTTAGTTTTTCGGGCAATCTAAGCATCTTCTTGAAATAATAACCTTTAGGATTCATTTTATAATGCAATTTTTACAATTTTCAGAAAAAATTTCTTACACAAGGTTGAATCTGCTTTCTAGAACAATCTCACCATTGGAATTATGGTATTTCAATTTTGTCTTAGAGCTATTAACGATTTAGTTATTCCTTCAATCTTGAACCTACTTGTATTTAACAATTTTTTAATGAGTAAAAATTTAGTGTTTTTTTCTTGAATTTTTTTTCCGAGATTTTCAACTGAAGTATTCAACATATAAACTTAGAAAATCAAAATCAACAATACAAAAAATTTAAGTTAAATAGGTTCAAAGCCCAAAAATCTAGTCAAGCAAGGTGCAAAAAAGCTTGTTTTTCTTCACTTTGAATGCAAATATCTTGCAATCTATTTGGTCAAAGTTACTGAAATTTCTTGCACACATTCTTATATTAGTCAAGTATAAGATCCTATGGTTAGATATGCAAAAAAAACCAATTTTTTATAGTTTTTTGCTCTTTGCAATAGAAGTGGCAGTTTTGAGTGTGTTTTGATGGAGAAAAGGCCTCGGGGCTTTAGGGGTTAAGATTGTACATTTGAAATATTTGTTTTTTATTTTTCAAATTTAGATCTAAGCAACTTGAAATGTTAGTTTTGGAGGGTATTTGATTAATAAAGGTAGTCAAATGGAACTTTAGGGGTTAAGATGACTCCCACACTTATCAACAAACTTATTATATCATAAATATCATACTTTTAGCCATTCTTATCAAAATTGAAATTAACCAAAATAATTTTAATGTTTTAATGTTTATGGATAAATTTATTGTATAAATGTATAATAAAAACTTCAATAAAAAAGAAGAATCCTAATTTGTTTAATATAATCTTTCCTCACAATCATTTTAATTCTTGAAGCACCCAGGACTTCACTTTAAGATTTTTGAGAATTCAAACAAGATGCATTTGTTTCATAATCTATAATTTTTGCATGAAGTTTTTAGAATGGATTCTAATTATCCAAATCTACATGTAAAGCTTTGTTTTTCTTCATTTTGATAAATATTGCAAACACTAAAAAGTTTTTTGACTTCAATATCAAACCAAGCAGCTAAAAATACATCCTAAATTTTTTTAATTAATTTTATTGGATTGCATAGATTGATACCTACTCAAAAACACTTGATCCATTCAATTACAATGAGGTGAAATTTATGAGGAATTTTATTTTGCAAGCAATGAGTGTTGAAAAAATAAATATAAAATTATTTGTTAAATTCAATTTTGAAAATTCTCATATAAAAACAAAAACAAAGGATACTAATTGTTTTCTAAAATATTTTCACCATTGGGATTAACAATTTCTAATTCCGTATAAAGTTATTATTTAGAGGATATTATTGCAAAGCTTTCCAATGCCATCTAAAATGTAAGAAATTTTTCTTTTACAAATATAGATACTTACAAATCTATATTCAAATTTTTTGTGCAAGCTAATCATCTAAGCTAGAATATCTTTAGTAATACTAAAAAGTACACTTGTACAAATTTACATTATATATTGAATATTTATTTTATAGAAATTTTATTTAAGAATTTCATTAAGTACTATTGCTATAATAGAATCATGGTGGAATTTATAGCATAGGAATATATGAGTATTTTATTATTTAATTTTATTTATTTATAAATTTTATTTATTTATAAATTTTATTTATTTATAAATTTTATTTATTTATAAATTTTATTTATTTAATTGATTTTATAAATTTAAAATTTATAAGTAACTTGATCCTCAATCTAATGTTATATTTAGAGTTTAGAGTTTTTTCCATATCCTACAATAGG
Source organism: Antitrichia curtipendula (assembly GCA_951230915.1). Taxonomy (NCBI): domain Eukaryota; kingdom Viridiplantae; phylum Streptophyta; class Bryopsida; order Hypnales; family Leucodontaceae; genus Antitrichia; species Antitrichia curtipendula. Next base: position 3,240,493 of record OX579639.1, on the reverse strand, counting down.
ACCACATCCATTAAAAAATAATAAAAAATATAATAAAAAACATGACATATAATGAAATTTTCAGAAATTATAATGTGGCATAATTGAATAGTATAGAGAATATTAATAAAAATAATTTGTATCCTCAAACATAATCTAATGAATGATGAAAAATAAAAAATAATATACCTACCAAGTAACCAAGGTGATTGCTTTACAAATGTAAGAAATTTGTAGAATACATAAGCTTATTAAATTTAGACTATTTTCTTCCTTTGAAGAGAGATTGTGTTTATTGAAACTTGAAAGGACTTGAAACTTAACCAATCTTTCTGCTAACTTACTAAGCTGGGAGGACCATATTGCTAAAGGTCACAAAAGATTTGATAAAGTCCTACGTACCTTGATAAAGTTGTGAGAACCTTGCTAAAGGTTACAAAATATTCCAAACCTTGTAAAATGAAATCCCCAAAAATTCAAAATCAAGTTAATGAAAGGATATTCAACTCCAAAAGAAATGATTTTGTATGGGATTTAATGAGTTTGACCTCAATATTTGGTAGTGAATATTGAAAATTAAAATTGAAAAATTAAAATTAAAATTTTTATTAGTAACTATGTTTCTTCATTTGTTTTGGACTATGCAAGTATGCATTGACAATTCAATATGTTACTAGAGCTGTAAAGAACTAAAGATCAACATTTTTTTTGTTTTTACATTATTAGAGTTTAAATAGTCAAAAATTCTTACACAAATTTTTTTTTATCATCCTTTCAAAGTGTGATAATTAAAATTTAAAAAAAAAGTCAAATTTCTTAAAATTCTAAAAGTTGAGTTTATTGTAATTTTTTAAGCACTCAATTATTTAATAGACATAATCACACAAAAAAGGCAAAAAATGACACCAACCATCTTAATTCCACCTATCATTTTAATCATTTTAGAAGTGTTAATCATTGAAGTTGAATATTTGACATTTTGACCTCCAAGAATAATTTATGGTATCAATGAAAAGGTGTTGTTAATTTTTTCATTGTTCCTTCTAATAAATATGCAATTATAGTATCATTTACATGTACATGACTAAAATCTTCTACTTTGATGAGCTAATTTTCTTCTTTGTTGCTCAAATGATCATGGTTAAAGTGCATGAACATTTTATGTTAAGTTAGTCTAATTTTAAGCTTCTCTTCATGCAAGTGCCATCACTTCTTATTTCAATGGCACCTACTTACATCCCCATTTACCACAAATTGAACCCAATTTTTCAGCACCATGTTTAGTCTCCAGTAGAAAGATGGTTATGTCAAAATAGGTCAGTAAGCCTCTAAATGTAGAAAAACCATCCATCTCACCATTTAAATTGAAATATTTATATTTCTTTAACCCTTTTTTGAATTGAATGGGACAATGGGTGCAATTTGGAGTGTAATGTGCTTTGGGTAACTCTGATTTGCCAAATCCACTATAATTTTTATTTTCCAGTGTACTTTCGAAGCAATATATTTTCTGTATCCAATGTCTTAAGTTGAGTTTTCTTGTTCCTATTCTAAGTACTTCAAAATGTGCTTCGAATGATAGAATTTTCAAGCCCTAACTACAAAGGAGTGAAAAAGTAGAGTTCTGTTGGGCAGGGGAAATTCATGAGGATGCCCTTCAACTTGCACCTGAGCCGGGTGAACTGACCCCCTTGCTCGTACCCCTGGGAAAACCCTGAAGTTTTTTATTTTCCATGCATGAATTTTTTTGCAAATTCTGAATTCATATTTGCAATCAGAGGCCCCAAATTAGCTAGGGGGGTTCTAGAAAATAGATTATACACGGCACAAAATAGGGGGCTTTTTTTTATGTGCACCCCTGGATGGACTTTGGCAGTTTGACTTTCTAACTGAGGTCAAAAGGGCCTGGGTGAACTGGCCCCCTCGCTCGTCCTGCCAAAGTCTATCCAGGTGTGCATATAAAAAAAAGTCCCCTATTTTGTGCCGTGTAAAATCTGCTTTCTGTACACTCCGTTGCAAACTTGGGGCCGCTGATTGCAAATATGAATTCAGAATTTGCAAAAGAATTCATGCATGGAAAATAAAAAAATTCAGGGTTTTCCCAGGGGGACGAGCGAGGGGGTCAGTTCACCGCGGCCCTCAGAAGTTCCCTGGCTAATAATACCTGCCTTCCTTCCAAATTTCCTCAAAAAGTAAAAATCAATGAAATAATATTAATAAGACCAAATCTGATCTGATTGCCACCGCCCAACCCTTTGAAACGTCCGTCAGTCCGTCTGCGCAGACAGACAGACAGACAGACTTTCGCAAGCTGGGCATGCAGGGCAGTGACAAAAAAATTGGAACAGACATCGCAGCGGATGCCATCCTGACCGTCCGCTTGAGCATAAATCAAAGGCCGAGAGGACGTGCACCTTCATTTCAGTTTTCACCGTAGCTTCTCTCGAGCTCCTCTTGGACTGCTCTCGCTCTACTCTTCCTCTTCGAATTCCTCTTCTAAGTTTTCCTGAGAATCGCTGCATGCAACGTACAACACATCGAGAGAGACGCACGGAACAGTCGCGTTTCGACCGTATCAAGTCGATCAAGTAAGTCTGGGATCTGGTTTCGAGTAAGTCTATGGTCTGGTTCCGTTTCGACCAAGTGAGTCTGCGGTGAGGTTACGTTTCAATTCCTGTAACCTCAAGTTTTTGTTCGCTAAGATATTCGATTGGGGTGCATGCCACTGTTGCGTTTTTTGGGGTTACGGTTGTGGACTCAGTCCACTTGAACAGTAAGTATAGTAGTGCTGCATCCTCAGACGACTCAGGTTCGATCAGGTTATTACAGTTTATTACCGTTACTCGCTTGCGAAACGATAGGGAAACATGTACTAATTGTTCTGGCCTGGTCGACTACACCGCCTCAATTCCTGTCTGTGTGCTCAAGCAGTTTGGGTATCGCCCAGGCTATGTATAGGATCACCAGTTGTAAATAAGCGAGGGAGTCAGTAGCTACACACAGGAATTGAGGCGCCGTCCTAACTTGATGGGGGCTTTTCCCCCATAATGGGATTTTGTTTACAAGATGGAGGAGCGTGTGTAAATGTGATTTAACGTGTTGTGTTTGTTTATTGTGATGTCGCAGGGGGAGTTTTTTTGGAATTTTCTCGAACCATGGGGAAGACTGATTTCGAAAGTGTGCAAGCCACGGGTGACGGTGAGCATGGAGGCGACGGTGAGCGTGACAACACGTCTCCTGAGTTGTCCGTGTACAGGCCGAAGGATTTCCGTCCGACGTACGTGAGGCCGCAGGTGCCGCCGCCGCAACAGCAGCAGCAGCGACGAAGATGAGCACGGCAGATTTCTCCCTTCATGCATCTCATAGGTGGAATCCACAATTGTGTACTTCCATCTATCGAATTTTTGATGATTTCCCCCAGTCAGTAATGTCCAATGATGATAGGATAGACTGGGAGTAGAATTTTGGACACTAAGGGACATTTGTCCAGTTTCCATTTTGGATGTCTCCTGCATGTTCTGTTGCTGGAGATGTGATCTCGCCGTGGTTGTTATTACAGTAGTTATTATAGTAGTTATGAAGTTACTTTAGTGACACATGGTTTCGAAACCACCTCCCCTAGGAAACGGTCTACGGGGAGTGTTTAAATGACGTCCGAATGTCATTTACTAGGATGTACGTCATTTAGGATGTTAATTACATTTTCAACTGGTGGGTGATTTTCGTAGTCACTCGTAGCCTGTTTTGAAGCTAGCTCTGTTGGAAGGATCAGCTCTCATGTACATATCATTTCCTGCCCTTCTACCAATACATGGTTTAAACTGGGTTCATTGTACTTGGTCTCTTAATTTCTCAGCACTATCTTGCGTATCGATCAATTGACGAACAAACTGAATGAAAAAATAGTGCTCGCATCATTCGGATAATTCTCTATGGCCACAGACCTTTCTTGGAATGGAAACGGGGTTTCCTAAGAAACCATCACCCACAATGATTAAATCCGGATTTGAAGAGATTTGGCTCTTGTACCCCAAAATTACAATCCCATATATACACAAGTCATACATTGAAATGCTCGAAAGGTGACACAAAAATGCGATCTTCAACCTTTCGACTGCCATGTTCTCCAGAGTGTGTGCAAGAGGCGTCGAAATTGTTGCGGTGGCCCCACCACAACCGGACAAGTGTTTTGGAAGAGTTTCCAGTGCACTTGTTTCGTTCGTACGTACAGACCGATCAACCGGAGCTTCAACTCTCAGATTGTGGCTTTCTTTCCCCTGCAATCAAGCCAGAAAACACGTAATGCATTGATTTCCTAACAGATGACAGAGCGAGGTAATTGAATGTCTGTATGACTTACTGTATATTATTATTAATCATGTACAGACAGAGTTCGATATTTGATGCAAAGGAGCCCCATTGCGTGCATTTCAAGTCATGTGCACTTAAAATCGCAACTTCCAACGAATGTAGTCTGTACATGTAATTTACGTGGTGCTTCTTGGTACACATACCTTGGAATGCATGCATTCAAATCAGTTTCAATGTGTCCATGCTGCACCCCCCTCCCAAACGCATTAATTCCTACTCGTCCGTAGATATCGAACTCCAGGTTCATGCATGATAGTTGTCAAACATGTACAGACCGAAGCTTCCTTGCCCGGCCTCCTCATATATAGATGCCGCAATTAATTCCGAAATATCCAGCACCGACTTCGATCCCTTGAAAACAGGCATGCACTTGGGCGGTGCGTAACGGTCCGCTGCTCATTAATGATAATGGAATGTATCGTGGTTCAAGATTAATTCTAGGTGATTCTAGAAAGAGTCACGGAGCACATTCTTCCGGCCTAGAATAGATTAACAAGTTTGCAGTTTAATTCGCAGTCTGTATCTTCGAAACCACGTCATTGTTTTTTATTTTTACTTTTGGGCAATTGCAGTTACCTTTCGAAATCTACCCCGATGGCGACATTAAGTAGTACGAAACCACGTAAGGTATATGCACTTAAAAGAGAGCCTCTTCTAATTGCGCCACCTATCTACAGCAGTCCAAGATTTCAAGGTTGAAATCTTGAACGGTTGTATATAGGTGGCCCATTAAGGATTTGAAGCCAGGGCGGACTACGTCCCGGACCAAAAGAAAGCACTGCATGTCCAATTCGTCTTGGACCTGACTCCGATTGAATTTCTGCTCGCCGTCGATCATTTAGCTGCCGATTGAAGCTTCGTCTGCACGCACGCCACCTTTAAGTAAACTTTTGGAGTAGTTTCTATCATGAAAAATCCAAGAAAATCTTGAGTTTCCGAAGTTAGGATTCTCCTCGACCTTGAAAATACATGGCACTGGCCAAATTTCATGAGCTGGGTCCCCACAGTTGTGCTTGTGAAGAAAGCCCAAGAATACGCGCGTGTACAGACGTACTTCGATCACTTAGTCGGAGGACTTCACTGCTGAACTATTTTAATGAAATAATTAATTGCAGGTTCTCGTTTGTCCCTTTTGCATGTTCTGGCAGTTGTCAAGCGGGTTCTCAAGCTTCAAGGGGACGATCTCACTGGATGCCGCAGTGGGACGAATTAGTGTATATATTTTTTTTTTTTGCATATTTTTAAAACTGATTTGTTATTATAAACATGGTCAATTTCATTAAAATGGCAATATTCTGTGTGCCATTTTGGCTGTGTGCCATTTTGGCAGTGTGCCAATTTGCTTTACACTACATTGAGGGCATACACACAATGCCTCATGCCATGTCCAACTCATACACGTGACAATGTAGCCCTTGATAAGCCCAAATCAATACGCAATCACATATCTTCCCCCCCCCCAATGCCATCTTTCTAGTCATTTCCATCTTCCCTAAAACAATTTTCGCACCATTTTAAAAGGAATAATGCCCATTGGGAGAACGGGAGGGCAATATCCCCCGATATTATATTGGGGGGTGTAACTTTATCCCCCCAAACTTTCTTAAAACAAAAAGTTTTTTGGGGATCAAGGTAGTCCCCTAAACGGAAGAAGAATTTTGGGGGCCTAAAATCCCATGATTATCACATGTTGATGCAACAAGTGCTACCTCTAGCGTTGCGGGGGCTACTGAAACCCGGGTCTCACATGGTTGTGATGGGAATGTGCAAGGTGTTTTACCGCATGTGCACGAAAGTATACAATTCTAGTGACTTTCTTTCATTGGAAGTTGTTGTTTCCAAGAGCTTGGCATTGTTAGAGATTTAATTTCCCCCATCTTTCTTTGACGTAATGACGCATCTCCCCTATCATCTAGCAAAGGAATTGGACTTATGTGGACCAATCAGTGCAAGGTAGATATATCCAGTGGAATGGTACATGAAAGTGCTAAAGAGTCATGTCTGGAATTTGGCCCGGCCCGAGGCGTATATAGTAGAGGGGTATTTGAAGGATGAATGCATAGGCTTTGTTACGGAATACCTCCAGAGCTTTGAGTTCACATAGAAACACGTGTGGAATGAAGATGAAGAGTATGGTGATACATATGAGGCTCTCTAAGGCGCCAGGAAGCCATATGTCATGTTCGTTGCGATGCAGGACATTGCTCACCAATACGTGCTCATGAATGCGACCGTCAAGGAAGAGTTCTATGAGTGAGTGCCTCCCTGAACAATTTTAGTGATTTAAACTCTTTTGAATGGATTCAGGCATTAGTATTTGCCGTTGATGAGACATTTGTGGCAGTCCTTAATTGTCTTGCAGTGATGAACAGGTCCCACTACACACTAATGCAGTAGTGGATGAGTAATGTGAAGTTGTGACGGAGTTATGATAAAGTCATTTTTTTGTCAAAGAATCACGTATTGTAGTAGTAGTTGACTTTTGTTGACTTAGAGGAGTCGATTTGTAGTCTTTGTATTGTCGTCGCCTTCACATACTGTGACGTACTTTCAAAAGTAAGATCACTTCACAGTTGACTGTCGTAATCACCCTATACCCGTGTAATCATAAAGTGGGGTGGACTTGCAAGAAATGGAGGACTAAACATAGGGCAAATCCATCCACTCCCGTGCTAGCGGAGTAGATGATGAGTGTTGTTCAAAATTCAAACTTGGATATGCAGAAGCCTGAGGACCGAGATTGCTTGTTGCTTAGCACGAAGTCATCACAACGTGCCACAAGGTATTCCCGAATCACTACTTTTGGCAATCACTTTCAAGCTAGATGACGTGGCTTCCAGCCAATTACAAAGCTACAATAGCGGCGTGGCGCTAGTTTTCGAATTGCCTTCGAAGAATGTTGGCGACTTGCCCGTGAACTACATTGGCATGCTCAAAGACATCTTAGTGCTGGATTATGGTGGTCTCAATACACAAATCACTCTACTGCAATGCAAGTGGGTGAAGGTCCAAGACAATCAAGGGAATGTAATATATACGCGTGACAATGTTGGTTTCTTAGTAGTGAACTTCCGCCATACATTACCGCGCTTGGAGGACTCCTTCATTTTCCCTAGCTAGGCTATGCAAGTGTTTTTCTTAGACGTTGTAGACAAATCTAGATGGAAAGTTGTATTACGTAAAGAAGCACAAACAAGCTGGAGGTTGTGGACCAAACAGACACCTTCATTACCATGATGTTGGGGAGTGTCGACTTGATTGCTTCTGAGATGTAGCCAATCCCCTCGGAGGTAGTGAACCTTGTTGGAGCCATTGAGTTGTCCAAGGAAGACAACTTATTAGCTTTGCATCAATACGGGTTGTGACGAATTGCAGGCATGTGCGTCGTAGCTTAGATGGAACATGTCCTCTTGGCCGAAGGAGTCTCCAACTAAATTGCTCAGACGTGCAGTGGCCACACGAGTCTAGCTGTAATGAAGGAGTTGGAATCAAAATCCTATCCCGTAATTCCTTTCATTGCCAATAAAGAGCTACTTGTGCAGTTGTTTTGTAGTGAAACCATTGTTTTAATTTTCTTTTAAATTTTGAAAGATTGTGACTCTACAAAGCAAATATGAATGGAGTTATTGAGGAAAAAAGGATGGCCAATGGATGAAATGTGGTCCATGAAGTGTGGTATAAGTTGAAGTCTACTTGCTTAGGTGGAATAAGATAGGGGGATTAGAGATGGCCTTCTTCTTCCAGCATGACATAGTTTTCTTGGTTTGCCAAGTGTTTGGAGAGCCATATTGAGTTGTGTATTACAAATTTAGTAATGAAAATCTTGGAGGATATTATCTTTCTTATTTAGATTCTAAAAAATTATCACTTGTTTTATTAAAAAATTGATATGTGAATGTTATATTTCATGGGGTGAAAGAAGGTCCCTTGCCATAAGGTTCAAGGACAAATTCTTTGAATGCCCATAACAATTTGGGTAGGAAATTTCTAATTTGAAATTTGGTATGTTTACGTATTGAGTTGTTGGTTTTTAAAAAATTATAGAATTGTTAGTTTGAAGTTTTTATACGCAAGTTATGATTGTTGAGGCAAAAGAGAGGGTTAGCTGCCACTAAATCTAAAGGCAAAGATTTTGAATGCTTATAGAAGTTTTTAGAAGGTATCTAGTTTTGATAAATGGTGTGAGTGTGTACTGTATTGTTATCTTTTTATAAAGTTATAGAAATTTTAGTTTGGAGTCGGAAAGTCAAAGATATGGGTTGAAAACATGGTTGTCTATCCTAGCGTGACATGAAGAATCCTGATACATCAAGGACCATGCTTAGATCCAAGCCACAATAATTATTTGAAAATGTAAGACACCATTAATAACTTGAAAAAAATCATTTACAATTGTGACAATTTCTCTTAAAATTAGCTCCTTTGATGCATAAAAGGTATCAATATCCATTGGTTGCTTCTATAAACTTTTCAACTCCTATGGATTACCCTTGAGAGCTTGTGGTGATTTGAATTACAAATATAGGTGGTCCTTTTGAGTTTTGACCTGTTGTATCATAGACTACCTATGAAGTAGTTTGTAATGATTTGAAGCCTAAAGGTAGCTAGTACTCTATTGGCGTGTGGCGTTTTTGAGTGGATGTCCTTTAAAAAAGACATGACATTGTCCAATACGCTCACAATGACATGGGTTGAAATTTATCTAGTTTGTGTGAACCTAGGGTGGTCAAATGTTAAATCTTTGACTTTAACTTGAAATATGCAAAAGTTGCCCCTAATTTGCCTTTGCCTTTGAATTTGTCCTTATCAAAGTAGGAAAGGTTACATCTAGATTTTATACTATTTACTAGTTTTGATATTTTACTAGACCTTGGTAGGCAAGGACATGAACCTTGTATAGTTATATATGCACTAAAAGCAATTATTTATATAATACTGCATTTATAAATTTTTACAATGTAGTTAATCTCGGTTAGAAATTAAGACTTAAGTCATTACGCCATATTTTTAAGGCTCTTGTAATAGCAAGAAACTATATAGCGCCAATTAATAAATGAACTAATCTTGCATTCTAAGCCAATATTTCTAATTAGATTTGGCTTAGAAATTTTGAAATATTAAGAATTTGACTTTCTAAATTGGCCTATAGTGGCATTAATACAAAAAAAGTTAAAAAAATAGATCTTGTATTTATATATACATATATATATATATATCAAATTATCAATGAACATAAATATCCACCATTGATATCACTTTCAGTTTGTCAAACTTGATATATCTTCAAATCTGAATGAAAATACTCTCATTTTGATACTTGATCAATTTATTTTAAAGACTTTGATTTGTAAGCATTTTTGTTTATTTTTCTGTATTTTCATTTATTCACAAGGTACCTATAGACTTCATTTTGCAATGCACTTAAAATAGATTCTCTATGTTTGAAAAATATTAGTTTAAATGCAATCAATGTGAATTCATTACAAAAGTTTAAATTGTGAAGAACAATTTGTTTTTACAATTAAATATCTTTACATGTTTTGGTGTATATTTTGATAGCCTATTTAACTGTGCTCAATTTGTTCCCCTTGATCACCAAGGTATGAGGAATGGAGCGGCGAGATCAAACAAAAAAACAATGCATGCAGTTGTTGACAAAAACAAAAATTTTACATAGTCTTTGAGGCCATTGAAACTCTTCATCAGGTAGAGACTCCTATCCAAAAGTCCAGCATTTGCTAATCCATTTGATCACCAAGGTACTTCTAGTCTTGCATTATACATACATGCATTGCAAGAGATAGAATAATTAACCCCTTAAAGCATGGATGTCATACTGTACGGACGTCCGGTTCGCCCGTCCGTCCGTTCGGGACGTCCGTTAGAGGTCTCACCCGCCCGATACAGTCAACACAAAGTTGACTTTATAAAACCAAAAAAGTAGGCCACGTGGACGCCACGGGGACGCCACGTGGATTTAGGAACATGCAGGGCGGGGAGTCCAGAGTCAGGGCGGGGACTCCATTGAGTGGGGGCAGGGACTCCATCCAGTAGGGGCGGGGACTCCGGACAGTGGGGGCGGGGACTCCAGTGAGTGGGTGTCGTACGCGTAATCTAGGGGTAAGCACCTTTAACACACAATTGTGGTTAGATGACACGGAAAATCGTCCCAGGGACTCTACTATGTTGCTATGAATTTGGATTTAATCGGATTATCTCTAAAACACCCCAAGGGAACCTAAAACCTCTCTTTCCCTCTTCCGGAACTTTACTTCTTTCCGGTTTCTAATCCGGATCCGTCCTTTTCTGGAATCCGGATACAGTAACTCTTTGGTTTGTAATACCCCTGTTTTACCTTCAGGGGGTCCGCTTTTTCTCTTTGAAGGGGCAGGGACTCCACCACTTATCAGTTACACAGTCTAACACCTACAAAACAACCCAAGATACTCAACAGATCTAAGTGTTGCAATAAAGAAGGTTTCCGTCTCCTCACGACTTTCCGGATGGCCTATCCAGAAAGCAGGTCACACAGAATCCGGTCTCTCCTCTCCACTACAACGACAGATACATAACTATCCGGATTTAACACAAGAGAGATTCTATGAGATAGTAGGCGACACTGCAGTTGGCAGATCTTCCGGTAAGTAAGGATTTTCCCCTTGGCGGCTGCTTAACTCCGCACGGAACCAGAAGTGATTCCGGAACCTCACCCTCAACACTCCAATCAGATTACCGTTCCAGTATTTTAAAGATTCTAAATGCACAAGTCCCACAGATCCGTCCTAACTTCGCCACAGATTCTCTCTTACTGTCTCACTCCAAACAATTAAGGGATCCGGATTCTTCCTTCCCAGTCCCTCACAACTCTCCAAGAAAACACACACACACACACAATCCAAGTCCTCCAAAAATACTTAAACACATGGAGAGTATACTCGGTGTCTCAGATTTGAAATGAGGAAATTGAAATTAAACTTCAAATTGCATAAGGAGGAATGAATGGGCAACAGACTTGCCCACCATTTAAAACCAAAACAAAAAGAGAAAAAGGGGACCGAAAATCAAGCTAACCAACTACAAAAGAAGCCGAGATACCCGGCACCGAAAACTATCCCTAAAAATCCGGAAACGGGCCCACACTTACGGAAAATTCCGTTCCGGAAACTAAAAGCTAAAAAACCTGACAATCCGTCCTATCTACTTTCCGCGGCGCGTCTTCTTTGAACTACTTCCGCCTTGATTCGTAACTTCCTTTGGGTTGGCCTTGACAGGAGTCGACCGGAGAGCCGCGCGAGTCTGAATCTTCCTGGGAGGGGGCGGAAGATCTTCATCTGTTTTCGTCATGGATCCGGATTCGTAGTCGTCCTTGTCCGAATCCACGATCTCATTTACATCCTCCATCTCGTCCAGGTCGATGGGAGCTTCTTTCCCCTTTGGTGCTTCCCCTTCTGGTGCATCCGTCTCGCGCATATGCACAAAATCCTGGGGACTTGTCCGGGCCGGATTGGCCACCAACCCCATCCTCCTGATGAGGTTGTTATCCTCCATCGACTGTGTCTGTTTCACGGAATCGGAAGTTCCGCCATGTACTTGTGCGGGGGTTACCGCTTCCACTGGTGTTTCCGCCTGAGTCGGAGTACCTTGGGCCGGAATCTTCGCGGCGATCTGACTCCTCTGCGCCAACCATCCCTGTGGAATTTCGTGTGGTCGAAGAAGTGACCCAAGTCTTTCTGATTTTGAGCGGATGGAGCTCTCGCCCACAGGTTTCACCGGAGTCTGAAGGTATGGATTGGTTGACAGATCCGGAAACGATGAGAAATTCATCGCCTGTTCCGGATCCACCCGAGCCACCAACGCCTGCATTTCCTTCAAGACTCTCTCCATCCTCGTTTGGAAGTCCATCAGGATCATCACCACCTTCGATCCGGTGATGTGTCCATCCGTCACCAGCTGTACATCGTAAAGGGCCGCCTTGTTAACCAAATCCGCCGGTTGGGTGACCAGCGACTGCAAACTTCGAACCATGCCGAGGGCGTCCTTCTCATTCCGTCTCGCCAAGGAACATTCTCCTTCCGCCCAACTGGTCCGGGCTTGGAATTCATCCCGGGTCTTCTCCAGATTAAGGATCTCCTCGTCCTTCAGGCGGATCGTATCCGAATCCGGCCTTCGTCGGATCTCATCGATAATCTCCTCGGGCGGAACCTTCAGCTCGTCCGCGACCTCCTGGATGAACGTGGTCGTCCTCACATGTAGGAGTCGCGCCTGTACCATCCATTGGTCCCCGACGTCGAAGAACTCCTTTCCGGAATTTCTTCTCTCCTCCGGAACTTGGTCCGGCTCCACCGGGTTCATCTCGGGCTGCTTCCCCCTTGAACCCGGATCCGTGGATTTCCGCTTGGTTCCCCTCCGCCTGATCCGGTCCTCCTCGAGTTCCTCCTCTTCCTCTTCCGAAACTGGGACATCCTCCTGGACTTCATCCATCAATCCGTACTTGAGGATTTCGCATCCGGTTTCGTAGATGAGAGTCTCATCCGGCGTCAGTACATCTCCATGATGGTACAGGTGGAAAAGGTAGGGGCAGATCGGGCTGTACTTAGCCTTGCTGACGTGATCCGCCAATTTGGTGACCACCGTCGCGATAACTCTTCCCCAATGCACCACCCTCTCCTCCAGGCTTCCGAAAATCGTGTTGGCCACTGTTACGGTGATCCGGCTCGGCTTTTCCGGATAGAGTATCGGAATCATAAATTCCAATACTCTCCGGTGACGCTCGTTGATGCAGTCCGCGATTGCATAGCCTTCCTTGGCGTTGGGTGGATTCCGGAACTTCCCTGTTGTGAACTTATCCGCCCTGGAAGCCAAGCCGTTCCCGATCTTCCGGAACTGATACACCTCCGCCCAGACGTCTTCCGTCCATCCCTTCCTCTGTCCTCTCACAGTCAGCTCGTACTGATTCGCCGTCCCATCAATGAGTTCCTGAATTAACTCATCCTTCTTCAAGTTCCAGGGTCTCTCTATCAGCCCTACGCATCCCATCCGTCGGAGATCCTCCTCCAACTCCTTCCGGACCTCCGGGTCATTTGGTATCGCCGGACAGACCATCCGGGCGATGACCGACACCCTCGCGGATCTCGGATTACTACTTTCCGCCATTCGGAACCCGGAAACTACTGGCCTCACCTCTCGCTATCCGTAAACGCACTCTCACCAAACTTTCTCTCAACTAGCTAAGCGCGAACGAGTTTGAAAAACTCAAAAGATGAAGAGAGAAAGGCGGGTGGTGGTCCTTAAATAGCCAGAACAGCGCCTTCAGTTCCCGGATTGGAACCGAATTAGGGTTCTGTTCCCGAGGCGCGTCCCCTAGCCTCGTAGGTCGGATCCCTAGTCCGTAGGTGGCGGCGTTCCGGTTCATTTCCGGAAACCCTAACTTGGCCGGATCGGAAACTGGTTTCCGGATGAAGGCTTATTCCAAACGTAAGCTCTTCCGGAAAACAACTACCCTTTCTTAACCTAAAGAAGTTTGAAAATTTCTACCTATTCCATCTATTCTACTCTATCTATACGGAACTTAAGTTTCCGTGTTGTGACAGTGGGGGCGGGGACTCCAGTGAGTGGGGGGCGGGGACTCCAGTGAGAGGGGGCGGGGATTCCAGTGAGAGGGGGCGGGGACTCCAGTGACTGGGGCGGGAACTCCAGCGACTGGGGCGGGAACGTGAGGAGGACGGGGCGTGGACGGCACGTGTCGGGGCGGGTACTTGAGGAGCGGGGGAACTATATAAAGCGAGTCCCCGCCCTCATTTCTTTGCCAAGTCCGCGCCCTACGCCTCACACACTAGTTCGTCCCCACGGCCTATGTGAGTGAGTTTGGTGGGTGGTGGGCTTGGCCCTCATATGTGACCCGGTTTTTTTCAAATTTTCGGGGCTTTTGTGCTTGCAGAGGCCCATTGAACAATTTCTTTTCGTTATGGCGGGGGAAGGGAGTGCATCGGCGGAGAAACGTCCTATGTTTGTAGATTTAGATGATTTCGGTGAGATGGTAATTCCATCCACGGACAACTTGATGGCCTTAGGTTCATCGAACCCTTCTTCATCAAGCCAAAAGAAACGCAAGAAAGCACTCAATCCCCATATGCCTCCACATGAATTCATAGTTGAAGGGAGAGCAATAGTTGTGGTGTTCTACACTCGTCGCAGTACGACTATGTTGACCAGGGAGTATGTGGCGCTCAACGAAGAAGGGTACCACAAACTCATGAGGGACCTGCGAACGGAGCTGGAGTCAAAGTTTGAAGCATCTGAGAAATTCAACAATTTCTCCAATTATTGGTTGCACCAAGACTAGCTGGATAAACAGGTGGTTGCCTTCACAACCAATATAGTGTCAAATTGGTGTTACCACATGGGGAAGAAAGAAGATGGTAGCGATTGGGACACACAAAATAAAGAGGTGGTTGCAAAGTTGAAAATCATTCAAAACTTTGCTCAACAATTTTCTTCATCACGTAAGAAAAAGCAAGCACCTTGGAAAGCGACAATTGAAGACACCATAACAGCTCATTGTGTTAGTGGAACATTCAAGTGGCTTGAAAGTTCAGTAAAAGTCATCCCCATGCCGGAACAAAGTGCCGTTGGTTCATATGGGACCGTGAGGAAGGTGATGCTTATAAAACTTCAGAGCATTCCTAGTTGGATATTTTTTGCTGGGAAGAGCTTGAAAACCACGAATGAAAAGGAGAAGCGCCAAGGAATCATCAATGAGGCGGGCGGGTGTCAAGTGAGACATCCTGGCATCATTCGAATTGCGTACCTCCACCCTAAAACGATGGAAGGCTACACGTTATGGTGGAATGGAGGCTCTCTAATTTCTTTCTTGTCCAAATACAATTCGAAAGTAAGCGAAACATTGGATGTCGATGAGATTAAGCATGAACAAGGTACAGGGTTGACAAAAGAGGAGCTTACATGGGTTGCAACTTACCGACGGAACCGAGTGAACTTGGCACTCTCTTTGCTTGTCATTGTGGGGAAATGCCACGATGCGCAGTACATGCACAACGACATCACTCCATCCAATATTTTGCTCCATTTTGATGATTATAAAGAGCACACGGTGTATATAGGGATATGTGATTGGGGACTTTCTAGCCGAGCTGTAGAGAAGGAGCCGTCAAGGTATGGCTTTCCCAACAAGGACATCCTAGTGAAGGAGAAGAGAATGCGAAGGTTTGCAGCCCCTGAATTGTTTTATATATACGGAGAGCAAGGTTCGGCAAATTCAATTGAGGCCATGCAAAAAATGCATTTGTATTCCATGGCAGCTGATGCATATGCGGCCGGATGGATAGCAGCACAAATTTGGAAGGAAGAGTGGAACTCCAAATACTTTACAACGAAGAATCCAGAGCAGTATCAGAACCTTAGGATCAAATTGGAAAGCCTCGTAAAAGAGGATGTGAGTGAAAGGGCGTCAGTGCCAGATGTTCTCGACGCATTGAAGAAGGCCCCCCACTGTTGAACTATGCCAGAATGTTGTTATCGTATATAGTATTTAGTTTTTTTACTTTTTGTAGCTTAGCATATAGTTCAGGCATAGAAGGTAAATCATCCTCATAGAGGACCATGTGTATGTACTTCGCAATTGCCGAACACCTCAAATATATATGAAGTCGGATGCATTGTACATTCAAAATCTCATGTGAATATATTAACTTGCTATGTCATTGTTCTTTCTCATTGCATGTTTATGAGTTCTATGAATTGATGATAAAACTTTTATAAAAATAGTGAATGCAATAGTTTGGTATAAAAATACATACACTTTATCTTTTCACTATGTCTATGTTTTACAGTTTTAGAAGTTAATGAAGCCCCCCCAAAATAAAATAAATGATCCAACAAAAAAAAAAATAACATTGAAATACATTGGGATAATTTTAATCATGAACACAAAAAAAGGTTCAAAAAAATTAAAAATTATAAAACGAAAAAAAGAAAAGGAAAGGGAATGATGGAACCCAAAAATAAGATTAATGGCTTTGAGTTGAGGTGGAAGAACTTTAGTAAATTAGAAAAAAATAAAGTAGGGAAAGGAAAGATTGAACGAATAAAGCTAAACTATGAATTCGAATAAAATAGTCTTCTCACTTAATGAACGAAAACAAAATAGAAAATGGAATGTTTGAACAAAAAAAAAAAAATAACTATGAGTTGGGATGGGAGAGTTTTAGGAATGAAGCGAACAAAAAAAGATAATCATCCAAGCCAAAAGGAATGGCATAGAGTTGGCATGGGAACTCCTTTGTTCATTAATGAAAAAAAAAATAGGAAAGGAAATCATGGAACAAATCCGAAATGGCTTGGGGTTGGTATGGAATAATTTTGTGAGAGACATAGACCCACAAAAAATAGTGTGTCAAAGTGATTTCAACTAACACCCCAAAAAATTTACCATTTAGTTCGGATAGATTTGCGTTACCACAAAAAGTAAATGGAATTTCCTTTAGATGAAAGAGCTTGGCTAATAAAAGCAAAAAATGAAATTAATAGGAATGATCATTCAAAAATAAATGGCCTCGAGTTGGGATGGAACAATTTTGCTAATAGTGGGAAAAAAAAATCATTCCACCTTACATAAGTGGCATTGAATTCAAATAATTTTTTTTGGTAATGATGCCCACAAAATAGGGAAGAGAATGAAAACACCAGAAAAATTATGGCAATCACTTGAAATGGAAGTGTGCTTTAAAAATCAATGTCTAAAAGGGGAGATGGAGTGACCAAAGCTTTAGAAAAGCATACCAATTTATTTTAGGATTTTTAGCGGGGGGAATTATTTTTACGGACTTAAATAATCTAACATTAAAAGAAATATGAATGGTGGAGTGCTTTCTTATATGGAAATGATTTGGGTGTCACTATAAAATAATGTAACATCCAAAAAATCTATGGAATAGTGGAGTGATTTGGACATGGAAGTGGTTTGGGGGTTACAAACTTATAATGAAGCAATTTAACACCCAAAAAAAATATGGAATGGTGGATTGATTAGGATATGGAAATTATTGGGGTGTTAGAGTGATATGATCTAACATTAAATCTCAATATGGACTGCTAGAGTCACTTAGAACATGGAGTAATGTAGAAGGCTCAGAAATCACTCATCTAAGGGCTGATTCGCATTTCTATAGTATTTCTTTACATGGGAATATTTTTAAGCTCATCCTTGAAACCAAGAAAAATTGATGAGGAATGTAGCCCAATCGGTTTCATATTTTTTTAAACATTATTGAATTAATTACAAATTTTCAAAGGAGATGTGTCCTAGGTCCCTATTTATATTCTTACGTCCTTCATATTGCAATTCTAAAGAAAAATGGGGATAGCAAAGACAATGATTGGCTCTTGTGATAAAAAAATGTTTTTTTCCTTCCTTCCTTTTTGTCTTTTGAGGTCAATTTGAAAACTGCATCATGTCCATTCTACAACCACTTATAGGGGCAATTCTTAATGCCAAAACTCTTTTCGAGCCTTCTACCTTAGGAAATGGAAATATGTCTAAGCACATTAACTTCGTATATTTAAATCATGTCCGCGCCCACTCTCTGGAGTCCCCGCCCTACTCTCTGGAGTCCCCGCCCCACTCTCTGGAGTCCAAGTCCCACTCTTTGGAGTCCCCGCCCCCACTGTCTGGAGTCCCCGCCCCACTGTCTGGAGTCCCCGCCCCACTATCTGGAGTCCCCGCCCTGGCGTCCCCCAGATGCAACTATATAAGGCCGTCCCCGCCTCATTTGTCCCCGCCCTGCATACTCTCAGCCTTCCATCTCTTCATTGAGCTGGTTGTGAGCGTTGTGCGGGGTCTACTTGATTGCCACGTGGAGGATTTCGCTTTTTTCTACAAAAATGAATACACCACCAAGAATGACCAAGGAAGAACGAGATAGGACCCGACCACGAGCCGGAAACAAACATCGTAAGCGACTACATGTTCTACGAAACCCTGACAAGCTTGCATTCAGGGGGTGGGAGGGCGTGCTTGAACCATGGACATATGATGACTGCGCCAATTACATTGAGTGGTGCCACATAGACAAGTTGTTCCCGGAAGAGCGACACAACTGTCACAGACGCTTCCACAAGGCAAATTTAAAATACTGCTTGGACGAAGAGTTTACAAACCGATGCATTGAGGTGTACCAAATGTTGTATGCTCTCTCAAACGTCATACGCAATGAAGTGCAACTTTTCCTTGCACGAGGGGTCTATGCGGAGCTGAAGTTGAACAAGAGAGTGGATTGGTCAACTTTGAAGCAAATGGGAGAAAATGTCAATATTCCTACTCCAGCAAATGGATTCATTCCAAGGGGGGTAAAAAGATACCCGGAAGGTGGTCTAGGGAAAACAAATACGCAGGTTCAAGCACCACAAAGATATGACACTGAAAACTCATCTACGGACGACGACTCAGATGGATCTCGTGTACCAGTTGTAGTCAGCCATAGAACTCAACTACTACGAGCTAAAAAGAGGAGGGCTTCGCGTCAAACTGATGAGGTTTTACACGAAAATGTTGTGGAGGAACAGGTGCCACCTATTGACGAACCAGTGGTAGGAATTGTGGATGTTACAGCTGCTACAAACCGAATCCAGGGTTTGTTGATTGAAGTGAATGAGAAGAATGAGGAATTGCATTCTTTGTATAATGATGTTAACAAAATGAGAGAAGACATGCAAGAGAAGGACAACATTATCAATCAACAACAACGTGAGATGGAGGTACTTCGGCACGCTCTTGAGGCAGCAACATTGGCCAATCGTGGTCAAGATCCACGAGGGGAAGTGCAAGGGCCTTCAAATAATTCTCAAATTCCATTGGAACCTACAGAAGTTGGTGCAACAATGGATACTCAGAATGATTCTTTGTCCTTTGGAGAATTATCCGCAAATGTAGGTGCAGCAGGGCCAGTGGACCAAAGCATCCAACTGACGGACGCACTTGCAATGAATTTGACATTGAAAAATCAATTGCATGCATTGATGGAGCAGTATTACCAATGGAAGCTGGCATGTGTCTTCAGTGTTGACAGGACTAGGCAAATGGTGGAGGAATTCAAAAAAATTGACCACAATTACGGCGCACACAATCAAGAGAGGGTTTTTGGTTTGACATCGTGGGCCCTGGTGGATGATCATTTCAACATGGATGAAATGGCAACCATTGACATTGCTGGTGGACAAACAACCATCGACTGGTCCAAACATGATTGGGATTTCAAGAATGAAGTTGGCTCTGCCGTGGACCATGAAGGCAATCCATTACTACTGTGGCCAAACCCTTCAACCTTCGTACACGATGGAACTACATGTTCCATTTGCCTTAATCCATTTGGCCCGGAAGGTGGAATGCACTTAGGCACGTGTGAACATTTGTACCACCCATTCTGCCTAATTAGCTTGATGATTGTCCGCCGACGTTGTTCACTATGCAAGGCTCCTTTCCATAAGCGCTTGTATGAGTTGTTTGGATTAGTTCCCTACATGCCACCGCATTGGGAATTCAATGCTGAAAATGCCCCTGATCATTCTCAGAAGTGGGGAACAGACTTGGTGTGGAGTTGAAAATTGAACATCCATTCGTTGGGCAAACAGCAACTTTGTACCGAATGGGGTTGGGAAAAAGATCCGGCTCAAATTGTGGAGGTGTGCCACCACTTGGTTCCATTGAAGGACAACTTTAGCCAAGGACGACGGAATTTCTTCTTCCAATGCTTCAATGGGCATTGGAATGAGGCACAAGAATACTTCCAATTTGGACCTCATCCTCTTGGATGGTTGTGGGGCGTTGATGGAGTTCGCATTACTGACGACCAGGGGATACGGAGGGGGGAAGACATTGACATGCTAGACCCTGCTGAACTTGCACAACTATCGGAGTCAGAGTGGCGAGAAACCTTTCGAAATGATGGGATGGACTTCTTGTTGGAACAACATAGCCCGGAAACTCTCCAATGTCTTCAAAGCCTCAAGCAATCACAAATATTGAAGGCTCTTTTAGAGGAAGACGGACCAGCGAGGAGAACTCGATCCGCAGTTCGTAGACTTCGTTTGGGAACAGATGAAGACCTTCCAATTCGCGCCGGGACACATGACAATGAGGCTGGACCAAGTGGCAGTGCAAGTAGTCCAATGAACATGGACTAAGTATAGTTTTGAGTATAGTTTTGAGTGTTTTAGCTAGTGAGCTTAGGTTTTCTTAGAAGACTTATTTTCCTAGCACTATAATATTATATAGGCTTATATACTTTCCTACTTTGTATTACACTATGCATATGAAATATATTTGATTTTGTTTTGAATGATTTTGCCCAAAGTGACTTCATTTATTTTTTGCACGTACTCATTTGAAATTTGAATGGACTTGTGGACTTCATACATATTAAAATTATTTATATCATGAAATGAAATGTCATTGAATTGGAGTACAATTCATTCCCAATTTCCACTCAATGAATAGAAGTAGGGAAGGTTGGACGGACCACGAAGGCACGAAGTGGCCCGAACTTGAAATTAGGGGAAAAAACACTTTTCAAATGTCATTAATGCCTTGATGGAAATATATATATGCAAAGGAATGATGGAACTCCCCCCCAAAAGGGATTGAAATAGGTAAAAATTCACTTGCAAAATAGGCAAAGGAATGATAGAGAAAAGCAAAAAATAGGGAAGTAATTACCTACTTAAAAATGAATGGCATTTAGTTGGGATAGAATAACGTGACAAATGAAGCCCAAAAAAATTAGAATGGGTTTAGAGAATACAAAATTTAAATGGCCTTTGATTGAGAATTTTAGATGGAGCAATTTTGCTAATGAGGCACAAAAAAAGTAGGAAGGTAAACTGAATGCCAAAAATTGGCATTGAGTTGGAGAAAAATTAGGAAGAGAATAATAATGCCATTTAGTTTTTATATAACTTGGGATGTAACAATTTTGCTAATCAATCTAAAAAAAATTGGAAAAGAAATGAATCCAAAAAATTAGGAAAGGGAAAGAATCCCTGTCAAAAAGGAAAGGGAATGAATCCCAAGAAACATTTGATAAGGGAATGAATCCCAAAGAAATAGGAAAGGGAATGATATACAAAAAATAAAGGGCATTGGCCACTGGGATGGCATGGGATAATGTTGCAAATGAAGTTCAAATAAAATTAGGAAGTAAATGATATACCCAAAAAAAAGGCATCTATTTGGGATACAATAATCTTGCAAATCACTAACAAAAAATAAAAAGGGCTTAGGTAATACAAAAATTAAATTATTTAAATGGCCTTTGGGCTCATGATGGAATGGAGCCATTTTGGCATTTTGCTAATGAATTTTACAAAGATTAGGAAGGGAAAGAAATGTAAGTGCATTTTAAATGTTGCTAATAAAAACAAACAAATGTGAAAGAAATATGAAACAAATATTGTTTCACATTACCTCTTATGTCATATGAAAAATGGGAAGTGAATGGATAGACTTCAATTTCGTACCATAAAGAAAAAAATTTAGGGAATCCCTTAGGATGGAATAATTGTGCTAATAAATAAAACAAATAGGAAAGGAAATAAGCAAAAAAAAAATGCTTACCGTTGGATTAAACAATTTTAGGAATTAATGAAGAAAAAAAATAGAAAAGGAAGTGAGTTGGATGAATAAATATTGGCATGGAGTTCACATAAAAGAGTTCTATGAATTAATGAAGAAAAAAATGGTGTCTTTGAGTTGGGGACTTGGGGTGGGAGAACTTCAGGAAATAAGTGAAAACAAAATAGAGATGGAAATGATTCAACAAAAAAAGATGAATTGAAAATTGGGATGGAAGATTGTTAAGAACAAAATAGAAAAAGGAATGATTCAACTAAACCAAAAAAATTAAATATAATTTAGGATGGGAGAGTCTTACGAATGAAGCATCTACAGAAAAAGAAGACAAAATGATCCAACCCAAAAAGAATGCCATACAATTGACAAGTTGGGATGGGAGACCTGTGCTAATTCCTGGAAAAAAATAGGAAAGGGAATGATGCCCCCCAAAAAAGGACAGTGACTTAGAATGGAAGACTTTTAGGAATGAAGCCCGAAAAATTAGGAAAGGAAATGATGGAATTAAAAATTGCAGTTGCATATTGAAGGCCTAGAATTTTAAATAACTCCCCTACTATTTCTTTCATTTCAAATACAATGCAGTTTTATCCTTTTATCTAGTACACTACATTTCAAAAATATTGATTAAAAATTTACTAAATATTTCCTCAAAGTGTCCTAAACATTTCCTAAATCAAAGAATTTACATTGTTTTTTACAACCTAAATGATATGTTTGTTCAAAGTAGTTTGAAGTGTTAGAAGAAGTAAGGAAAAACATTTCTCACCACAACAAAGGAGACATCCTCTTCCATGGATTTTCTTCCAAATCTTAGGCCATGGACCTCTTTATTCGGCATCTTGCTTTCATTGTCTTGTCAGAATCCAAAATAAGTTGTTGAGGCTAAATTAATGCTTCCCACTCTCCAAGGAAAAGGGCGGTTCAAGGATGTCGCATTTCAAAGTCTTGCTTCCTGTGCTGGACGAGTTAGTCCGCGCCCTGGAGTCCCCGCCCTGCCTTCGAGTCCCCGCCCTGGAGTCCCCGCTCTGCCTTCGAGTCCCCGCCCTGGAGTCCCCGCCTTGCCTTCGAGTCCCCGCCCTGGAGTCCCCGCCCTGACTTCGAGTCCCCGCCCTAGAGTCCCCGCCCTGACTTTGAGTTCCCACCCTTATTTGAGGTCCTCACCATGGAGTCCCCGCCCTATTGTCCAGTACCCTCCAAAAAGTCTTGCAACCCCATTATGAAGTCCTTCAAATTTTCCTTTTTAACTCCATTTTAAGAACATACTATGAAAAATATCCTATTAAATCTATTGCTTTATGGAACCTTCACCAACATATGAAATTTCAATGTCTAAAAATAGAAACTCCATTTTTGGTGAATTATTTTATTTATTTTTCACGATATTACATAATAATTAATTAGAAAATGTGTATGATGATTTTTTAAGATCTGATTGCGTATATATTTAGGAAACATCATTGTTCACATCTTTCATATTACAAAGATGCACACTATGTAGGTAAATTTTTTGTCTATTTGGCTTTAATGTATTTTGCAATTTCCTTTCATACATGTTCAAGGCAAAGGTCATGTATTCAAAAACATTTGAATAAATATTGTCAAATAGGATATCATTAGGAAGCTATGGTATTGTAGAAGCCTACTATATCATGAATTTTACAATATGTCTCGCTGACTAGCAACGACTTTGCAACAAAGTGTTACACCTACTACCATCAAGTACTACCACCTTGAGCTGCTATCTTAGCTTTGATTTGGTTTGGCATCGTAGAAATTGACTTTTGAATACTTTCTTGAGGTATATCCTTGCATGCCATATTCACTAATGTCCACATTTAGTCATTGTTGTAGGATCTACATCTTTTTTGTACTCGATCTTTGACTTGCTTCTATAAATTCTCTATAGGATTAAGGTCAAAAGAATTTGGTGGCCACTCAATGAATTTTACATTATGTCATGGTGCAAAATTGACCAACATTGCTTAGAACTTCACAAGTTTGCTTATAGAACTTCTAGCAACATCATATATACAATATTTTAGACAAACATTAATTTTTTCTCACAAAACTTCTAGGCTATGTCTACAAGCAACAATCACTAGAAGCATGCATGCACTAATGTTGATCTTTTCAACCGCAAAACCGGTTGAAATCCACTACCTATGATCTTCTACAATGAAATTTTCAAATTAGCATTGTCCCTTTAAATTTAGCTTAGTGTTTTCAAAATCAACCACCTTTCACAAAGAAAGATTTTTCTAAGAAGTGGAATGAGTTACAACAAGGTGCATGACTCACCTAGTTTGGGGCAAAAAATCTCAATCAAATATCTAAATTTACCTACCATGAGTTTGATTTGTAATCAAACTACTCGGATGAGAACTAGACATGGGGTTGCAAGAGTTCTTGGAGGATACTGTACATTCAATTAAAAAAGAGTCCCTTGTGCCAAGTATTCCAAAAAATGAATACCTTTACATGAAGAACAAACTATAACTTGTAACTTCTCATTGTTCTAAGACAAGAATGAAATAAAAAATCAATAGGAATATGAATAATGGATTAAAAAACAAATGGCATTGAGTTTGGAACTTCAGATGGAAGAATTTGTTTATGGATGAAGCAAAAGTGATAAGAAAGGGAATGATTCAACAAATCAAGAATGGCAATGATTTAGGATGGAAGAGTTTTTGGAACGAAGCAAAGAACAAATATAGGAAAGGGAATGACTAAATAAAAAAAGATTGGCATAGACTTGGAATAAAAGAGTTTAGGAATTAAAGAAGGAAAAAAATAGGAACGTATATAAAAATAGAGAATCGAATGATTCTACATATAACTATTGGCATGCAATTGGAATTAAAGAGTTTTAGGAATTAATGAAGCCAAACAAAATAGGAAAGGGAATGGTGGAACAAAAATAAAATGGCATTGAGTTGAAAACAAAGTGCTTAAGGAGTTCATGTAGCCAAAAAAACTAAGGGGCATTGAGGTGGAATGGAAGAATTTTAGAAATGAAGCAGAAACAAAAACGAAAAAAAAGAGAATGATGGAACAAATAAATTATGGCTTTGAATTGAGGTGGTAGAACTTCAAGAAATAAGCAAAATGAAGTAGGAAAGGGCATGATTCAACAAACAAAGATCGGCATGGTGTTGGAAGAATACTACAAAAGAGACTTGCTAAGTTTTGAAGCAAAACAAATTAGAAAAGGAGATCATTCAACAAAACAACCCAAAAAATATGAATTGGGATGGGAGAGTTTTAGGAATGATCCAAATAAATAGGGAAAGGAATGATGGAACCAAAAATGAACATTTGGCTTTGATTTGAGATGGAAGAGTTTTAGGAACAAAATAGAAAAAAGAACGATTCAACTAAAAGAAAAAAAATTAGAATAAGTTGGAATGGGAGAGTTCTAGGAATGAAGCCCAAAAAAAAGGAGAGAGAAAGATCCGACCTCGAATGAATGGCACAAACTTGGGATAGGAGAGTTTTCCTAATACCTTTCATCACAACGAAGGGGACATGCTCTTCCATGGAGTTTCTTCCAAATCTTAGGCCGTGGAGCTCTTTATTCGGCATCTTGCTTTCATTGTCTTGTCAGAATTTGTTGAGGCTAAAATTAATGCTTCCCCCGCTCTAAGGAAAAGGCGGTTGAAGGATGTCAAGCACAAGCGCATTTCAAAGTCATGCTTCCTGGGCTGGACGAGTACGTCCCCGCCCTGGAGTCCCCGCCCTGCCTTTGAGTCCCTGCCCTGGAGTCCGCGCCTTGCCTTCGAGTCCCCGCCCTGACTTTGAGTCCATTCCATGGAGTCTGAGATTGAGTTGCGCTCTCTCAAGTTCCTCCATTTGTGTGAATTGTCCGCCCCGGAGTCCACGCCCTGCGTCCGCGCCCTAGCACAATCCATTCAGCGAAAACATTGGGGAGTGAAAGCCATTTTCTTTGCCCACGAATTTGGGGGCGTGACGACATTTAAAGTTCCCCTTTTTCCATGAAAAGGAGGGACACAATCTTCCCAGACCATTAAGGATGGCGAAGGTCAACGTACTTTTCGATGCATCCCCGTGAGCACACCTGCATTTCTGTACTGGAGTCGCGCCCTGGAGTCCGCGCGTTCGAGTCCCCGCCCTGGAGTCCCCGCCCTGTCTTCGAGTCCCCGCCCTAGAGTCCCCGCCCTGCCTTCAAGTCCCCGCCCTGCCTTCGAGTCTGCGCCCTGCCTTCAAGTCCCCGCCCTGCCTTCGAGTCCCCGCCCTAGAGTCCCCGCCCTGACTTAGAGTCCCCGCCCTGACTTCAAGTCCGCGCCCTATACTTTGGTGACGAAGATGTCCGCGTCCCCTAAACCGCTAAGTATATAAAGGAAAGGAAGACCCAGCATTCCCCACATTTGTCACCTGGCCTCTATTTCTTGGACTTCAATTCATTTTGAGCTCCTTGTGAGTCTACTTGGGTGGCAGATGGCCCTAGTTTGCTGCTGAGGTGATGTCAAAATCAGTTCAAGCAGTGGAGTAGCGCTAACTGCTGTTACTGATACTGTGTTTGGTATATCTTGGATCCTTTTAACTTCAATATAAAGGAGGAGGAAGACGGAAGAAAATATCCTTGGATCGTTGAACGCAATGGCAAGTCAAAGAAAGCAGACCAAGGAATGGGAGCCGTGGCTTCAGTTTACGGAGAATGGGGTTAAAGTGACTTGTGTTTTCTGTGTTGGGACCTTCAGTTACAAACGTGAGCGTGCTTTTGCACACTTTGGATATGGCTCCAAATCGGAGAGGTCAATTTGTCGAAGTATGCCTCGTCCAGTGCGACATAGATTTGCCAATTGTGCAGGATTTGTCCCGCTACGAATCGATGTCGGGGACATGTATGAAGGAGAACCAATTCAAAGTGCGCCATCTAGAGCAACTCCTCTTGCAAGTTCAAGTGAAGCCACTGAAAATGAGGTGACGGGTGGGATCAATGGTGGAAGAGCGGAAGAAGGGACAAACGTTTCAGAAGGAATTGATATTCTACAAACGTCAAATAGTCTTGCTGGATCTAATTCTACAAGATCTGGATCATTACGTCAACAACGCATGGCGGACGCATTCAACATTGCAAAGAGGAAGGAGTTGGATGAGAAGTGGGCAAGTTTTTTCTATGAAGCGAATGTGCCATTTAATGTGGCAAGGCATCCAGCCTTCATTGAAGCGGTGAGGGCAACCTCAGTGGCGAAGTTTGAATACAGTCCACCTTCTTACCATCAATTTAGGACTAATTTGATTGAACCGAGGAGGTTGCAAATTGAGAAGCAGATTCAAGAGAAGGTTGGATTTGCTGTCAAGCACTACGGGGTGTCGATATGCACCGATGGTTGGGATGATGTCAATCGGAGACCCCTCATGAATGTGATGATGTCATGCCCCACAGGTGATGTATTTTTGGGGTCAATTGATACTACCTCGCAAAAGAAAACCATGCGCTACATATCGGACCAAATGAACGTGTACATTGAGAAGGTGGGTCCCAAATATGTAACACAAGTGTGCACAGATAATGCAGCAAACATGCTTGGCGCATTGAAGGACATCACTAACACATACCCGCATATTTTTGCTCAAGGCTGCATGGCACATGCACTAGATCTCATGTTGGAAGACTGGGCCAAAGTCCAAGAATTTTCCGATTTAATTGCCAGGGCAAAAAGATTGTGCCAATACATTCGAAACCATCATGCGACCATGTCGGTTTTCCGCGAGTTGAGTCCGAATCTGCAACTCGTAGTGCCTAGCGAAACCCGCTTCGCTTGTAATTTCCTCATGTTGCAGCGATTGGTAAAACTCAGAGGAGTCTTGGAGCGGTTGAATAACCACCCACGTGTTCTAAATTTCTTTGATACCCTAAGGAATGAACAAAATGGACCGCAAGCAGCTACCGCTTCACGTAATGTCAAAAGAACCATTGAAGATGTGGCTTTCTGGCAACGGTGTGTGAATTACGTGTACATGACTGAAGACGTATTGAAGGCTTTGCGTGTGTTTGATGGACGAAAACCAGCCATGGGTCGGGCGTGGCTCGTAATGCACAATTTGCGAGGGCATGTGTTTTCTTTAAGAGAACCACCTTTCAGCTTACGTGATGACATAGCAGTCATTTTGAAAGAATCTTTCAGTGCAAGATGGCACATGGTTTTTGAAGATACACACTACGCAGCAGCCCTTTTGAATCCATACCTCTTGGATAACGTGGCGCTCAGGGAAGATCGAACTGCCCTACGTGCATTGTACAGAGTCATCCGCAACATGATGGGGAACCTGGGTGTCAATTTTGATGATGTGATGGCGGAATTAACAGAATTCGAGGAGGGTATTGGACCCTACAGTCCAGCTGAGACACCCAACATCCGTGCGACACAAATGCTTCCCCACCAATGGTGGCACAGGGTTGGAGATCGGGCTCTTTCGAAAATTGCCGTGCGTGTTTTATCCCTCACGTGTTCCACCAGCTCCTGTGAAAGGAATTAGAGTATGTATTCCTTTGTTCACAATGAGATCCGAAATCGATTGGCCCCTGAAAAGGCAGAGTCCCTGGTATATATTTATACCAATAGCCATGTACTTTGCCAACGACCAGGAGCCGATCCAGTTCGTTGGTATGATGCGAATATGTACTCAGAGGATTCTGATCCAGATGCCCTTGGACCGATCCCGGTGAATGAACGCAAATCGGGAATTTGGCGCACTGCAATCAGAGGAAGAAGAAGAGGTTGATGGGGAAGCCAACCGAGGAGCTCAAGAGTATCCGGCAAACCCAGATCTTTAGAGGCAAGGAGCCGATCACCTCGAAGAAGCGCGGAACTACTATGGAGATGCTGATGATGGAGAGGAGGAACTCCTTCGTGGTCGTAGGGGACCACCACCACCAAATCCTCGTCGTAGTCTTTCACCTCCACTTCCTCAAAATGAAGGGGTTGTAGAAGTCCCAGCTTTGTCGTCTTCTTTGGAGACCGACAATCCAAATGACGATAACGTTGAGGATGGTATTTCCCACAACAACAACGACGATGATGACAACCTCCCTCCAGGAAATGGCGGCGGAAATGGCGGTGGAAATGGAAATGGTGGTGGAAATGGAAATGGTGGTGGACATGAAAATGGCGAGAGAAACAGGGGGAGGAATGCGAATCCAAATCATGGAGGATCTTCTCACAATCGAGATGGCAATACACGCCCTACGGGAGTGGAACCAGCAACTCGTAACATTAGAGCTCTAGAAAGACAGCATGATAGAAACGTTAGAAATGCAAGAGTGCCACGCCCTTTTGCAAGAAATCAACCGGTTGGTAACATGAGAAGGCCTTTTGATCCAGAGCATGTGGACTATGATGATGTTTTTGCTTTTGTAGAACCACCCGAAGACATTGCCCCTGTACTGGCTCCAGTTGCGGGCCATCCTGCTATTTCTGAACATGGTACACAAGTGCCACATTCCCTAGATCCATCTTCAGAAACAATTTCCAATGCCATCCAAAGACCTTCTCAAGAAGGATTAGGCTCAGTGGGAAATGTTGATTTGACTCTGCAAAGAGTTTCACGTGGTAGACCACCTGTGGCCCCTCGGCCCTCCGTTCATCAAGAAGTAGGTCAATATCAACAAGCCCGTGGACGGACGAGAGGCCATGGTAGAGCTGCAGGCCGTGGAGGGAGTACAGGCCGAGGACGAACAGAAGATCTGCATATTGGAGAAGCATCATCGCCAAGGCATGCTAATCGTTCACCCCTCGGAATTGGAGCAAGAGATCCAAATAGGGTGATAGAACCGTTCCTAAGTACATACGTACCAGGACCTAGCCGGTCAACTCCGGCATTTGTTGTTCGAACAATTCCAGGTGGGCCTACTATAAATTCTGATGCAGAAGACCCCAACGCACAACGACACAAGAGGTTGAAGCGCAAACGTACTCATGGCCAAACAACTATAGAGCTTCGAAATGAAAACTCGGAAGTTGAGGAACATTGGACCACCAACAGTGGTGAAGCAGAAGATGAATTAGACAGCAATGAAGATGCCAATGACGAGGCACCAAAGGATGATGATGTTGTTGTTCGAGATGCTAATGCAGCGAATCCAAGTGCCCAAGAAGTTCGTAGGTCGAGTCGTTTGAATAATTGAGGTTATTGAGTTGCATCGATGGTAGATCTCGGATCTTTAAGAGTTGAAGACAATTGTAGCAATTGGAAGAAATATAGACGAGAAGCCAAAAAAATGTTTTGGATAACCTATGAGAAACAGAGAAAGTGAGCGTATTTTGGAAGTATAGATTCATTGTATTGATATTGTACTTTGCAATGCATGAATTTTATAAACTATTTTGGTTATCACAAACATTGCAGCCTATCTGTATTTTTTTTGTGTATTTTGTATTTGATGGGCCTCCTGGAAACCTTGGTGGGGAAATCATGTAAAATACATTCCAGTTACTGGTTCTTTTTAATGCAGTGGGGTCTCCTATTTGTTCCGAATTTTTTTTATACATATATATATACATATATATATATATATATATATATATATATATATATATTGTAGAACACATAAATTTAAATCCACCATTGCCCGTCCGCGCCCTCCCACTCACGTTCAGGTCCGCGCCGTACCTGAAGGAGTCCGTGCCCTAACGCGCTGAAGTCCGCGCCCTGCCTGAAGGAGTCCGCGCCCTGCCTGTCACAGTGAAGTCCCCGCCCTGCTTGAAGGAGTCCGCGCCCTGACGCGCTGAAGTCCGCGTCCTGACTGAAGGAATCCGCGCCCTCACTGTCACACTGAAGTCCCCGCCCTTCTTGAAGGAGTCCGCGCCCTGACGCGTTGAAGTCCGCGCCCTGACTGAAGGAGTCCACGCCCTGACTGTCACAGTGAAGTCCCCGCCTTTCTTGAAGGAGTCCGCGCCTTAACGCGCTGAAGTCCGCGCCCTGACTGAAGGAGTCCGCGCCCTGACTGTCACACAGAAGTCCCCGCCCTGCTTCGAGGAGTCCGCGCCCTGCTAGCCGAAGTCCGCGCCCTGCTTGAAGGAGTCCGCGCCCTGACGCTCACACTGAAGTCCCCGCCCTGATTCGATGAGTCCGCGCCCTGAAGCGCTGAAGTCCGCGCCCTGAATGAAGGAGTCCGCGCCCTGACGCTCACACTGATGTCCCCGCCTTGCTTGAAGGAGTCTGCGCCCTCACGCGCCGAAGTCCGCGCCCTGACTGAAGAAGTCCCCGCCCCTGGATCCAGCTGTCCAAGCTGACGTGTCATTGAAAAAAATTCCACAACTTTGAGAAATTGAGGCTGTCCAGTTGGTCCGGACCGTCCGTCCGTCCGGTCCGGTTTGCCCGTCCGTCCGGGACGTCCGATGACCCTAACTCGCCCGTTATGACAACCCTGCCTTAAAGGATGTTGTCATTTTCTATTTGTTGTATACTGAAGGGGAAATTCTGGTGCACATGAATCCCATTCATGCTGTAAATTTCAAACCAAGTTAAGTAATGCAGTTACTGCATCTTTTGAGCTCATTGTCATTGTGACAAAGTGTCACAATGAGCTCAAAAATAAAATAAAATAAATTTGAATTGGTTTCATTCCCTTGGTAAGTTCAAAAAATAATTTAAATTTAACTAAATTTTTTCATATCCCCTGATGAGTTCAAAAAAGAATTTAAATTAAATTAATTTTTTTTATAGCATGTCCATCCCACTTTTTTGTAATTCTCGGGTAATTAAAGGTAAGGGTGGCATTTGATATGGGATGTATCCCATATACCTTATCCATATCCATATTTCATACCCATATTATATCTATATCCGTATCATATTTGTGATATATATTGTATCAGTATCCATATCATATCCATATCCATATCCAAAATTGGTTTTGAAGATCAATTGGCATCATGAGGGGGAGGATTTAAATAAATAAAAAAAAAGCTCTCAGTTTTTTAGGCGGGGGGAGGAAGTG
Source organism: Antitrichia curtipendula (assembly GCA_951230915.1). Lineage (NCBI taxonomy): Eukaryota > Viridiplantae > Streptophyta > Bryopsida > Hypnales > Leucodontaceae > Antitrichia > Antitrichia curtipendula. Next base: position 3,208,532 of record OX579639.1, on the reverse strand, counting down.
GACATAATGCATCTTTTTGTTACATTGTCACAAACATACTACTGGTCAACTGAGATTGAATTTTTGGAGAATTTTTGAATGTTTGGAGAGGATCAAATACATTCAATATACGGACAGCATACGCCAAATGATTCTTGCACTGCCTGGGTCTGCGGCCATGGACTTGGAAACTTTCAACGAAGTGAAAGTTTGAAAGAAAATATATGGTGTCCGTCAGTTTCCAAGTCAGAGACACCTCAGTTTTTCTTTTATGAGCGTGACCATGGACTTGGATACTTCAGTCATCAGTGACCAGTAATTAGTTCCTTTTCATGGACTCCGTTTGTGATCAACCCATCAACAAAATAACACAAAGTGAAGCTCCTAAATTGTTCTGTTTTGTTGACACATGTACTAACTGACGTGAATGCAAATAATTCAAGAAATTTTCATAGAAATCAATCAACTGGTCAAAGCAGGTCAGCGGTAGGGAGGGAGGCATATCCAGAACAAAAGGGATGCAAGCAAGCACATTTCAGGAGGGACTCGACTGCAGTTTCAGGACTCGTGTGATGAAGAGCGCCGAGCGCGACTCGTGCTGAACATGGAATGTCAAGCTCTGTGCAATTGTATGCAACACAACAAATGACGCTCTGAAAGTGCTCTATTCTGTGGACTTAGGCTCATTCAGGAACCATTCAGCATAAACATCAAGTCACTGCATGCTGAGATAGCGAACGGGAAATGACGAATGGGAAATGAAGCTCTGAAAGTGCTCTAAGGTAAGAGGTCCATATATCGCCCACCTAAGCGCTGAAACTAAATTTTGGGGAGGCAAAGCTTCTTGAAATAATTTTCAGTCAATTTTTCTTGAAAGACAAGTGGAATTGGCATCTACCCCAAGTCATTTCATATTTTTTGGAGCTTTGTGAAATTAGTTATAAAATTTTGAAGTAGCATAGGGCTCTAAAATTGCCCACCTCCTCAAATGTACATTGTTTATACATTGTTGAAAGCTATGAAGAAGAAACATGTACACAAAGTGTACATTTGAGGAGGTGGGCAATTTTAGAGCCTATTACCTTAGTCAGTTTTGACTGCAACTTCAAGAAACCAACCAACATAAATACCAAGTACATCTCAGCTAAAACAGAAAGACATACTTTCAACAAGGAAACACTCATTTCTAAAGTTAAGCACTCTACTGCACGTTGTTGAAGGCAACATGACGCTGTCCTTTCTTTTTTTCTCAAGCAAGTTTTTCTCATGATAAGGTAAACCATCTCATTGCGGTCAGAGTTTGAGTAGGCCCCATTGTGGTCAAAATGTTAATGGTGGTGTACATTTGAGTTCTCAAATGTACACCACCATTAACATTTTGACCACAATGGGGCCTACTCAAATTCTAACTGCAATGAGATGGTTTACCTTAGTCAAGTGTAATTTTTTACACCCAAATTTTTTTTAAATGGTTTATACTCAATGCTTTAGGAATGGCAGCAATTTGGAGACAAGTTTATTTGGGACCAATAAGTCGTATTCAAATTATAAGATTCTTTAGTTTTTGTTAGGTTTTCATTTCAATATTATTTTAATAAGAACACATATATGTATTCCTATTAAAATTGTAATTCTTTCCCTATTTGAATTAACAAATTAGTTTGAAATCTTGCACACATTGTAAGTTGCCATTTTCTGTACACCTTGTCACTATAAGTCCATTTGGATTGTAGGAGGAAAAATGTTGATTTAAAGTTTTTGAGGCAAATAAGAGTTATATATTATGGAGCAAGAAGAATCCTTTCAAATAGAAATTCTTCATTCCTTCAAGTTTTCTAATTTTTCTCCATCTTGACAAGCATTGATTTAAACCCTACACAAAACTCAAGAAACAAAGAGTAACATTGCCTAGCCACATTATTGTTGATCTACCAAAATTCTCTTTTTACTACATACTTGGATGTTCTTCTTTCATTTCATATTGCTCCCATTGTAAGCTTTTGATCATGTTCATCATTCATCTATAATTAGATATTGGCTATGTTAGGGAACAAATGCCTCAACTATCTTTGGCAAACAAGTAATTAACATAAGCACCTAAACAATAGTCAAATACCTCAAATTTGCATATTGCCAAATTCTTTGCAAAGATGAATAAAAGTCAAGTGTTTAGATTTCTTTAGATTCAAAATCTAGTTGTACCCTAAATAATTTTGAATGCTAAGATCTTGGAATGTATGTTGCATTAATTCACAAAGAAATGATTACATATGTATAGTAGCCTACTAAATTTGTTGTATTTGCTTGAATTTTATAAAAAAATTCATTTTCTTTTGGCTCAATGCACTAAAATATAATATGGACTAGCAATTTTGACAAATGAATTAACTTTTGAAAAATCATGTTGTCATGTTGCCATTTCTTTAGGTGTTCATTGCAAAAAGATATATTGTATGCTTCTAATAGCATTTGTTGACAAATCTGAATACAGTAAATGTATATTACAAATAACTTCCTCCTACTCATTCTAATGTTAAACTACAAATCCTAATTGCCTTCAATTTTTGAATTCAAATGCTACGTTCATCAATGTCTCCTGATTTAATAAATATCATTGAAAGCAATAAGACATTTGTGAAGTCACCGACATGAGCATTTACATCAATTTGCCCCTATTCATACTAGCAAGAATTTGTTGATGAGAGTTTAAAGTGTGTGCATTTGTGCATGTGTGGATGTGGATGTGGTGCAAGTTGAACAAGGTTGTGAGTGAGTTCTTTTGCACATCCTGATTCAATATTGTATACGTATCTTCATTAATGGAATTAATGCATTCTTGATATGACTAAGGCAAGTGTATAAAATTTCAGAAATCAACCAATTTCCATTACACTTTTATTTGAAAAACAAATTTTTCCTCTTCTTCAATGTTTATATCGATACTAATAGTAAAAGTGCAGTACCCGCACAACCTTAGTCTAGACACTTTAATTTGCTGAAAATTGAACTTGAACTCAAGACCAGATGAGCCACACACACTACAAGAAAACAAGGGTATAAACGACTTCACAACAATGACTACAAGATAATAGCAAAATGACTATTCTATAGTCATTGTTGTGCTTACAGTCATTGTTGTGAAGTCGTTTATACCCTTATTTTCTTGTAGTAAAAAGGTCTAATTGAGGGAATGCATAGGCATTTTGATTTGGCCAAGCTTGGGCAGCAATCTCCCATTTTTTTTGGGTCTTCCTGTTCTAATTTACCAAAAACTTATGTGGATCCACATCCCCTTTCCATCTCAATTAGTACCCGAATTCCATCAAGTGAATGGCTAACTAAGGGAATGCGTTTTAGACCTCAGTCTTCTCCACATTTCCGCTGGATGAACTTGCTCAAGAAAAAAGGGAAGGACGGCGTCATGTCGCCTTAACGACGTACGGCGACAGCCCTGACAAGCGGAATGAGGACTAAGCTTTGATTCAAATCGGAGGAGACTGCTCAAGCTTGGGAGTTCTTTTCAAGTCTGCCACAAGGAACCCGAGTACGTACATCGTCTTCCCTTTACGCCAACGACCTTCGTAATTAACGATCATCCCAGCTTGCATTCCGAGAAGATATTTTCATTTGGAGGTGCTATGAAAGCAAGCTGGTGAAAGCAAGCATTCGTTCATCTGTTGATCTTCAACGCTCTCCTGAGTTCGAGTCTGTGCATGTCATCTAGCTAGTCGATCGAGCAGACTCAACTTGCTCCTGTCTCCGCTTTGATCTGAGATTTCAGAGAGGGAGCTCGAGTGGCGAGGAGCCAGGTATCGACTGCTCCCCGACTTCTCTCTCGCTCTCTCATGGCCGGAGTCATTGCGAGGATGTTGTTCTTGAGACTTTTCCAACGAGAGTGTCAGCGAACATAGAATTGGACATTTTGGGGTTGGTAGGAATTGCATGTTGCCCGGGAGTTCTGGAGGTGTGCATGTCTGGGTGTGGGGGATGGTGGACAAGGTTGTGAGCAAGTGCTTTAATTTAGAACATCCCTGTTGCTGAAAATATATTTTTCTGGTTTAGCAGACGTACTTGATCTTTATGCTGGTCGGTTTCTTGAACTTGCAGTCAACCGACGAGAGCACTTCAAGAGCATCGCTTATGTGAGAATGCATAGACTGAGAGTATACGAGTAGTTACTTGGTTCTATCAATGTTCTTTTCTTGAATTTGCAGCTTACTGTAGTAACAGAAGAGAGCTATTCGGAGTATGTCATCTCGAAATAGGTTGATCGTAAAGAGTTCGTCAAGAGGAACTAATCTTACTACGAGCGGTTTCTGATGTTTTTTGGTGCGGCATGGACAGGTGGGAGGAAACTGTCGAAGTCGACCAGCAATTTAGCTGTTGTTTTGGTTCTATCGTGCAGGTGCAAAGGAGTTGGAATAGAAGCCTATACCTCAATATATCTGCGACAATGGCCGCCGAGCAGAAGAATGCCAAAAAGAGGTCGATCGCCATGAGCATTAACGTTGTGCAAAGGCCCAGGTTGGACAACTCACGGGTAAGTTTTCTCTAGCAGATGAGCATTTCTTTTCATCCAAGAGAGCGTTTGCTTTGAAACTTCTTTTCGTTTTTCAGGCTTGCAATGCCTGTCCAATGCTCCACGTGCTAGCTTGAGCCCTGGTCGAGGGTCAAACGTGTTAACAAGCGCTGGTCTATAGCCGGGACAGGAGTTTCCAGCTGAGAGTTGCTAGCCTAGCTTCACGAGAAAGATTTATTTAGTTAGTGCGTATTTAACTTTGTTATTCTTGCCATACTCTAGCGGCGATGCTCAGTCCTCATACCTTGATGATCAAACGGAACTGTTAGACAGTCATGCGGTACTGCTCGACAGTCATGCCCAAGTTCAAATGTATATGTCCTGAGAAAATGTAGTGGTTCTGTTAAAACGTTTTGAAGCAGCTTGTTTTTTATTTATCTCTCATCAAGTCTCACTTGTATTAGCTGTTACATCATTCAGCTAAGTCTCTCTTGAGGATCAGAGGATTTAACGTCGATTCATTTGGCATGCACCTAGGTCCAAGCTTGGAGGGTTACAGACCAGCCACACCCCTGGTGGAATGCAGACCAGGTCCCGGCACCGTGCACGTGTTGCAAGCAAGTACCAGCGTGTCCTCGTTTTTTTGTGGCTATCAAACCTCCAAACCCAGAAGAGAAGGACTTAAGCTTGGTAAGTCACTTTTCTACTTCTAGATATCTACCTCCTTTGGGAGACAACAAGGGTAGTGCACCAACTTGCGGATGTCCAAAGGCATGGCCTAAACGAACTATCTCCAACTGTCTCTTTAGTCACTATGTCCAATTTTAATACTAGTAACTATATTAATATGCACTTCTTGACGCTACATTCATTGGTTTTGATTATGAAACACTTCATGTACAAGTGTTGCTTGGTGGCAGGCTGTTCCTGGACGCTTGTGGGAGCTCCATAGCAACATGCTAGAATGCGATGAGCTGCAACTCAAAGGTCCCAACGAGGCCATCATCAAGGTGAAGGTGAAGAAGACCTACCATGAAGAGGAACAGAAGCTCAAGGTTCGGTTGGAGTCCAACTGGAAAACCTTCTTTCTTGCCAACAACCTTCAAGTTGGTGACATGCTGGAGTTTTTCCTTGTTGCAAACTCATGCTTCACAGTTTACCGGCTAGAGAAATACTAGCTAGTTGGATACAGGGCAATGTATGTCGGATGCGAAACAAAGACATATTTATAGTCTGTTGAATTCTTTCCAAGAGCATGGAAGAATTGACATGGTCAGGATTGCGAAGTACATATATATATTCAGTACCGGTGTTTCTGTGTCGATGTAGTTGTAGCGCAATTCGAAGTTTTTGACAATTTGGCTGACTGTCTACATGAATTTTTTCCGAACTGGTGGGTTGTGTTAGTTTGTGGACAGTGCTGGCCACTGGGATTGCATATATTTATGTGAATATTAACGTAATTATCTGACGGAGGTCTTGTTTTATTGCTTGCTCTTTCTTTTGAATTGTGACGCTTTTGCTATTCACTCTGTGAGTTGTTTTGCATGTCTGTTCACTCTCTCGGAAGTGGGATTTCGATTTCGATATTCTGGAATAAGAAGCAATTTCCTTGATGAATGTTTTGAACTGAATGCTGAATGCAACTGGCCTGTGGCACAAGGCAGTCCCCGTGTGGACAATGAAAGAAATTTTTTTTTTCAGGACAGTAAATAATGCACGAATCAAATAAACCAGTGGAGATGGTCACATACTCACATGAGTTAAGTTATAAAAATCATACTTTAGCCTGCACTAATATAAACTCAGTTTATAAACTAACATAAACTGACCGGTGATTAAATTGGTATCTCATTTGCTAATTATAGGGTTAATAAGAATTATAGACCATTCATTTGATGAACACTCACCTCATAACACAAGAACCACCACTTGGGGTTCTTAGCAATTCCCGGTTCGTGACGACTGTTGCGATTATTTTCTTTCAGTATGTATTCCTCATGGTCTGAGTCCCTCCGAGTAATTTATCAAGGCTACTCAGTAACAGTTCAAAAACAAATGAAAGCTAATATTCCTGAATGCTAATATAACTATAAAAGGGTAATTAAATTGACAATCAGCATAATTATAGAAAATGTCGTTTTCAGGAACCAGAATTAATGCAGAATGATGCAGATTATTGACACTTTACTGAGGATGGTTCATTTCGTCCAAGTACCTAGTGTTAAATTATTAATCCTGCTGCAGCCCAGTGTATCTCAAATTTTCAAATTTAGGATTTTGCTATAGGGAATTTTGTTAAAATGGTGACATTCTGTATGCCATTATCAGATTGTGCAGTCTAAACCATTTTAGGGCAAGTATAGATTTCAAATCGCATGGTCTAGACTGAAAAAGTGGCAAAGTTGCAAAACGATTGCCATTTTAACAAAAATTTCCCATGTATCTACATGCTTCTTCTTTGAGAGTTCATAAATCCTCAGTTTGGATTAGCCTCTTATGCACTTTCCCATTCGAAGTAAATATTCAAAACCTATAGAATGAAAGAATCTAATTTCATTTTAAATTCAACTCCAAGGACTCATTGGTGTTCACACCCTTATTCTATCCATAACCTCGATTACTAGTAATTCGTGCTAAGCCTTATTATTCAATGATTTTTTAAACTTAATGTTGCTGCCAAATTCCTCTCTTGATAGCATTGCGAGTAGCGTTCAACAAGCACATCCTCGCCATAGACATCTGACATTTGAACAATACCTCTAAACTCTTACTTGGGTGAGCCACTCACACAAGAATCATTTCATAAAACTAAGTTAGAACCCTTATGATTATGAAAACTTTTCTTTCTTAATGTTATGGAGGTTGCCAATCCTGGAAATGAATATGATCAAGTGCAATATGAGCATTTGAAATATGTAGTTTCCAATTTCAATCACAAAAATAAATAAAATCTCATGAGATATGATCAAAAAATAGTTTTTTAAGAGTCAAACAATTTTGACTGTAAGTAAATAAGTGAGGTATTAATTAGAGTTATCCTAAAAGTCATGAAATGTCAAATCATCAATTAATTTAATATTTAAAAATTTTGTTCTATTCATTTTTCACTAACTTATCAAAAGTTTTGTTGTGGTGGCTGCATTAACATTACTCATCAGTAGGTATACAAGCACAACATTATTGCTTAATTAGGTACTCTTTGTCTGACATTGAGTTTTGACTATACTCTATACTTAAGTGCTCTTAAAATCTAGCAGTACTCTTGCAAGTTCCACTTCTTTTTTCATTTCCACTTGTGAAAATTGAAGTACTAGAGTGGCAACAACCAATTGAAAAATGGCTTTTCACTAGAGAAACTAAAGCAATGTTATTTTAATCAATATTTTTTACATCTTTAAATTATAATTTTTTATTAATTAATATCACTTAAATTGTATGATAAATTTAGCAATATAGTTTCTTTTCAAAAATAAAATAGACATATTAGAAATGGTATAATTTAAACCCTTTACAAACATTATTATTTTTTAAATAAAAATTTATTATTACAAAAATCAAAATCAAATCGACAAATCCTAATCTAATAGAAATAAAATTCAAAATTGATATTTGATACAAATATTTGAAGTATTCAATTTGATAAGAAATCTTTCACTCAACTTATTTTTCATGATTTTGAACTATTTTTCAAGAAGACGGATGTTTTTAGTCAATTACGTAGTTGTTTCTATTAACTCTCTATAATTATTAAGAGCGTTTGAATTAGGTCTTTTTGAGGATTTCATCTCAAATGATCAACAATTAATCCAATAGTTATAATTCCTATTACAATGATTCATTTCTAGTTTTCTAAAAAAAATAAATTATTTACTAAGATCATTAACATAGTATAAATTGTAGATGTTTTTTTGATAATAATCAAAATACAAAAATAATATTGTGTAATTTGATATTATATTTTTGCTTGAATAGAACTTATTGCTTATAACTATATTCAGTTTAACCCCTAAAGGTTTTTGACTATGTTTTCACAAAAAAAAGCTTCCAAACTGCCATTTCTAGTACAAGTACCAAATTTTGGAAAAAAAAATAATTTGGACACATGTAACTGTAGGATCTTGTAGTAAACTAGTTTGAGAAGATGTGGAAAAAATTTCAGAAATTTCCACCGTGTAGATTGCAAGATATTAGCATTTGAAGTGACAAAAAACCTTTTTTTGTCCCTGCGAAAAACCGGGCAGCTGCACTTCACATGGTCACATTTGTATGAAAAAATGTCCAAAATGGTGGTAACTCTTTGGATTCATTCTTCAAAGCAAGTTAGCTACATTCTTGAAAAATTTCAGATCATTTGGAATTATACAACATATAGGAAAAAAATAGTAAGTAGAAAGAAGTAGAAAATGATTCAAAACACTAAATTGTTAAGGATTTAATTATGGAATTGAAAAATGCCAATCCAAACGATTGCAATGTTGTAATAAACAATCTACACCTTGTGTTTATATTTTTTTCCAAAAATATTGAAAATTGAGTTAAATAAAGGACTTCAAAGTTTATTTTAGAGTAGAGATTCTATAAGTACCCGCAAACTACCCACAACTAAAATTCCTCATAACTTTCATCTCATAAATCAAAGTGGAATGATTCAAAGCTTTCCTTGTGCACATGAATCTAGAGAACCAATTTCAAATTTTTATTTCTCTAGAAAATGATTTTTAAAGAAGTTTTTTTTGCTGCCCGGGCTGCCCGCCGAACAATGAAAACTACATATCATACCATAACTTTTTAACCATGTGGTCAAAAGTTATGAAAAATGTTGGGCCCTAAAGCTACTCCTCGGGCACATCTTGTGTGAAAATTTCAAAGAAAAAAAATAAAAATTCCATTCGTGGTGAGCTGCCCCAAAATGCTATGTTGTCAAAAAACGGTGTTTGGTCCTTTAGGGGTTAATGCAATTGTTTATGTTGAATTATAAAATGTAATTATCATTTTTTTTAACATTTTTGCATTAGATTTTATTTTATAAAATTATAATCTAAAGAAAAAATTTCAATTGTTTCATAATAATATAGAATAAAAATAATTATTTACTATTTTTTTTGCATGCAATTTTTAACATGCTTGTAAATAAACATATGATACATCATAGGATTAATATTTTCAAAATTGACTTCACATATACTTTTCAAACAAATTTACCTTTCAAATCATTTGCAAATCTGTAGAAAAATGATATAGCATAAAATATACTAATTTAAATAGAGAATAATTTAAGACACTAACAGGTTTAGCAAGCTTCAAGAGTCAAGAGGCTTAAATCCTTTCATGCTGAAAGAAAAATGGATACATGCTTACTACCATAATAATACATGAATGATAGTTTTAATCATTGGCATTGTCTTTCAAAAATATGAATTAGAAATCTCTATCCACCTTCAAATTTAGTAAATGTACATTTATATTTTTCAAGGTAAATCTATATTTTTTATCTTTTATATAATATATAATTAATATAGCTAGTCAAATCCTCATTAAAAGTTCAAACACTTTTATTATTCCAAGACACAATCTCCAATCTAATGCTATGGATATATAAATGTTATCACTATCATAGACAATTGTACATAGAAACACTTTGTTGGCAAATCTTAAAAATAGTTCAATTCGTCAATGCACATGCCTCTATCACCTAATCATTGTCAATTTATCTTGCCATATGCAAGGCGTGAAGGTAAATAGATTATCCTTGTCATGCAATTGAAAATCTTCATGTCATCTACTTATTTTGCGTACAACAACTAAATTGATAGCCTTTGTTCAACCACGGTCCTCATGTTTTTGCTTATTGTTTGGTAGGGCTTCACTCTTGTTGCTCGTAAATAAAAGACATCCACTCAATGGAATGTAATCTTAAATTCTAAATCCTAAACCTCGGAAAACTACCATGAAATACATACACTTGACTATAAAAAATGCAAAATTGTGCGCATTGTGTACATTAAACCTCAAAAGATGGGCGTATACCACTATATATATTTTTTCTTCCTTGTACTAGCGTATTTCAATCCAACTACAACTAGTATTGAATCTTGTCCGCTTCCTACTTCTAAAATGTTGTTGGTCAAATAGGCTTTGTGTATATTAGAGAATGGATGATTTTCATCCAAATTTTTGTGTGCAAATTTTTTGATGCAATATTTAAACTATTGACTAAAATTCAAGACATTTCATTTTAAAAAAACTTATATGGGATACTTTATTAACCCCTAAAGGACCAACATGCATTTTTTGGTAGTATAGAAATATAGGGCAAGTACTTGTGATTGGAGATTTTTATATTTTTCATGCGTGAGGAATATCTTTCATATGCACTAAATTTCATGACATGTGGAAATATGAATCAATAGTTATGGCCTAATATGTTACTTTTTTCTCGGCCGGGCAGTCCAAGTAGATAAAAAAAATCGTTTTTTTCATAAACAAAAATTTGAAATTGATTTTCTAGAGTTATATATATGTGGAAAGCTTTGAATCATTCTATTTTGATCAATGAATCAAAAGTAATGAGGAATTTTAATTTGCGGGTAGTTATGGATTTTCTACTCTGAAATAAACTTTGAAGTCCTTTGTCTTACTCAATTTCCAATATTTTTGGAAATAAAATAAAATCATAAGAAGTAGATTGTTTATCACAACATTTCAAGTTTTCAACCATTGCGATTGGCATTTTTCAATTCCATAACTAAATTCTTAACAATTTTGTATTTTGAATCATTCTCTACTTCTTTTTACTTCCTATTTTTTTCCTATATGTTGAACAACTCCAAAAAATGTGAAAATTTTCAAGCATGTAGAAAACTTCTCTAAGAAAATGAATCCAAAGAAGCACTACCATTTTGAACATTTTTTGTAGAAAAGTGAGCTTGTGAAATGCAGCTGCCCAATTTTTTGCAGGGCCAAAAAAATGATTTTAATGAATTTGAATGCTTATATCTTGCAATCCACGCAGTGGGAATTTTGGAATTTTTACCACATGTTCTCAAGTCAGCATACTACAAGATACTATGGTTGCATGTGTCAAAAATAGTTTTTTTTCAAAAATTTTGTACTAAAAATGGCAATTCTTGAGCTTTTTTGATGAAAACATAGTCATGAAACTTTAGGAGTTAAAAAAACCGTACATTGTGCAAAATATTTCAATACTTTGATTTCAAAATGATCTGTTTTTCTTTTGAACAAGACTAACAAAGCACAACTTTTACTTAAGTGTATTTTCTACTCTATTTGAAAATTTTGAAAAATTCCTTAAAATAAGCATTTAATTGAAGTTTGAACTAGAATTCTAAATATAAAGTGACCTAGAAATTTTTTTTATACTACAATATTCTACACTACAATGAATTTTTCTTTTGAAATTTCTAAATTATTTAAACATGATTTGGATTTGATTTGAATTTTCTTCAATTCCTCCTCAAAACTTCATGATAATTTGCAATTTTCCCAAAAGAATTTGAAAATTTTATGACATATATTAGCATATGATTTCACCTCTAAATTTGAAAAGCAAATAAATAGAAAAGAAATGGAGGATATGGAGTGCAAGACTTTCATATTTCACTACATGATGACTATTATGGATGTAATCCTTTGGAGGTTAAGTTTTTTTTTCTTAATCGAGAGCATGGAAGAGCATGAAATTGCATTATTTAGACACTGGAGAGTGAGAGTATAATTTGTAGCATGAACATTAGATATTTTTCAGCCCCTATAGAGGGCAGCAAGTTCCCCTGGGTTCCCAGACTCTAAAAAGTACGCCGCAGCAGCTACCTGACATGGTAGAGATACTGCCACGTCATCCCGGGGAGGACACTTCCCGCGTTTTAGCAACCCATGTGCGGTAAAAAAAGTAATACATGTAATACATCTTAAAATTTTATTTTTTTTCCATAAAAAAATTATAGATAGATTCTTACTACTTTAAAAGTTTATTTTTAGAATTATTGGTATTTTTTTATGCTAATAGTAATTAGTTATAAAAATTTTAAGAAAAGAGATACACTGTAAAGCTGAAAACAACTTTCACACCTCTATATTATATAAGAAAAAAAAATTGAAATTCTTTTTTTTCTCTCTATAGAATAGCTTTCTATTGAAAGTTTATTTTGGTTGAATATTGATGCAATAGTCATCTTCATGTGAGCTCTATAAATATTTTAGTTGGAGAACATGCCATTTTAATTCATTTTTAAACCCTTTCTAGACAATATATCTTATGTTATTTGGAATTGAAATTTTTGTCAATAGAAACCTTTAGTTGTTGTTAAACAAAGCTCAAAACTTTAAGATGAAATTATAGTTTATTCAAAAGTAAATAGGGGGTCAAAAAATCACTCCGCCACACGTGGATACCCCAAATGTAGTGAGAGTGACCTCCCCTAGCACGTCATCTTTTATAATTTTAAATTAATTCTTTTTTTTCAATTCTTTTTTCATAATTTTATTTTTATTTTTTTATAACTTTTTTTGACAGTGTCCATTCTTTAATTGCTAGGTGGAACAATGCCGGGAATAGGCTTGAAACAACCCTCCAACCCCCCCAAGCACATCTAATGCTATTGTTATATTTTAATGCCTTTGCATTTGAAGTATTTGTTGAATAGGGCAATGAGTTCAACTTGTATTTTAGAGCCATATGATTCATTCTTAGGGTCTAATTTTTTGTACAAAGAATAGAGTTCATTATGCATATAATTGATTCAACCAATCGAAAATAATTGTTCTTATTGATTTCCAATCTCTTTATTGTAGCATCAACTCAATATGAAATCTTAACCATTATTACATTATCCTTAAAGATGTAACAATAGTTCATGTTGCAAACTATACTCTCTCTACAATGGCTAATGCAATTCCGTGCTCTCAATTCCAGAAAGATACTCAAATATTGTGAGAACCAACATCATTTGCATGTTTGTCACATTGTGAATATTTTAAATTCTATAAATTTCAACTTCCTTCAACTTTTGTGTTAAATAATACAAAATAATGTATACCAATATGCCGAGGTATATATATATATATATATATATATATGTTCTTTTTGGATTTCTAAGAAAAAATTAACAAAATGTAAAGTGATTCAAAATTATGGCGCTTTAAACTAAGTTTTAGGCATGGTTAACTTTGAAACTAATTTTCTTTCAAATCGATTACAACTAATTTTTTCTTCAAATTTCCATAGTAATGTGTCATATATTGCATACAACAACTTTTTAGTATCTTTTTGGGACTTTGCTCATTGATGCTTATAATATGATTGTTTGAATGAAAAAGTTTGAAATCCAAAGTCAAGTTTTATTTGTCATTGTATAGTCTTGACTAAAATTTGTATGATAATTGCACAACAAAGGAGCATTATTATTCACTTTACTATGCTTGCCCCATTTAGATGATTGATCATTTTTATAATTTTGGTATATGAAAAAAATATTGTTCTTACAAATTTTGATTATTTCAAAGTTTTTGTCGAAATTTTGAAATCATTGTGATTTTAAAAAGTATAATGTGTATTAAATATCATATCAATTTTATCATGTATTAGAATAAGATATTTTTTTATTATATGAAACAATGGTTAGAATGGGAGTCAATAATCCTTTATTTAAATGTATATATCATTTTTAATATAGCAATGAGAATGAAAAATACAACAATATTTTGTTATTTGGATTCTATTGTAATACAAAAGTTTGAAATTTCACTAATTCACTAAAGTCATTTCAACATAAATTAGAAGCAAAACTTGTTCAACTTAATTTTTAAGGCTTAAACCAAATACAAAGAATGGATATTTCAAAAATTAAAATCAAGTGTGGTTGTGGTGCATCCAATTTTTGATGCAAGCACCTTTTGGGGTTAACCCTTAACTGCCTAAAGAGCCACAAAGTTGCACTTGGATGATTTTGAATCATCAAAATTTGATGAAGAATTGCAATTTTTCAACCATATTTGAAGAGTTTTGTGAATGAGTGTATGTTAAATATTGGTCAAAATTCCCTCATTGAAGTGTTATTGACTTATCTACTAAAGAAGATGCTAGAAGAACTTATTACAAAGGGTGCTCTTGAGGATGCTTTTGTAATATGTTTAAGCAACTTGTCCCTACTTGCTCTATATTTGAATTTGAGCTCAACTAGTGACATAAATAAAGTTAATATAGTTTACCTTGTACCCTAATTTGAGAATTTGAACAATTTCTAAAATTAATTTTTTATATACCAATTTGAACTTTGGATCAATAACCATGGTCTATACATTTTTCAATTATAGAATGACACTAAAATCTGGATTATGCCATGATGCTTCACATTATAATATACGCCTATGATGAAATTTATGCAATTATCTAATATATATATTATATTTAATGTGAATTTCCTTGAGTTCACTCTTACTTCAAGAATTCACAATAATTTCACTTTTTCATAGAAAAAATTGAAATTTTTATAATTTCTCAATAATATGCAATTTCATCGTTGAAAAATAAAATAGAACTTGCTCATACTTGGTGGCATAATTGAACATACAAATTGACAGATTCACATTCACATGGTTATAGGCTATTAACTTTAGAATTTTAGGCTGGTTAGCGTAGAACATTAGAAAGATTTTCAAGGTTTGAAAAGGTTGTTAAGAGAAGGTTCTCCAAGTTGTGAATAAGCGTAGTGCTAGCCAAATTATTTCATAATTAAAAATTAGAAAATTAGAAAAATATTAATTATTATTTTGAATAAAAAATAATAAAATAATAATAAAATAATAATAATATGATGTGGCACAAGCAAGGCCACATCAACTTGTAAGAATTTTGTAATTTGGATTTAATTTAAAAATTACATTTAAAAAATGTTTTGAATGTTTTTAAAAGTATTAATTCAAACTATCTTGTGCCACCTAGGCCCTGCCATTTGCTGGAATAATTAATAATTTTTTTCCTTTTTAATTGAATTTTTTGACCAGCGGTTCCACTATCGAGAAACTGACAACCCTCTTTAGGGCTCAAACTTCTTGTAATGAATCATCCTTTTTTCATACCATGTGAATCACTTACTATAAACTATTGTACAAGACCTCCCTTTTTCACACAAAATTCCAAGAATGAATATCTACACTTTTATCTTACACAAAGGAATTCTTTATCATCCATTGGACGCTTTTAGGTCGCAGTGTTGTTATAGGATAGTTTTAAGATAAGTCAACCTACTTTTGCTAGCTACCTAATTCCATCATCCTACTTTTGGTCCCAATTCCTTCCAAAAATTCATGCAAATCTATTCATTTTCTAACAAAATTCTTACATTAACCTCAAAAGTCCAAAGGCCTCTTTTCCATCAAAAACCACTTGAAACTGCCATTTCTATAGCAAAGAGTAAAAATAATTTAATTTAATTTTTTCATATCTAACCATAGAATCTTGTAATAGAATAGCATAAAAATTTGTAGCAGAGTTCTTACAAACTTTGACTGTGTATATTGTAAGATATTTGCATTTAAAATGAAGGAAACAACTTTTTTGCACCTTGCTCAACTACATTTTTGGGCTTTGAACCTTCATAACTTATAATTTTTGCTTTACTAATTTTTAGTTTTAAATTTTATATGATAAAGAATTTAGTTGAGAGTCTAGTAAAAAAACTTAAAAAAATACACACTTAGTTTTCACTCATTAAAAAATTATTAAGGACAAGTAGGTTTATGGTTGAAGAAAAATCTATAGTGTTAATAGCTCTAAGATGGAATTGAAATACATTAATCTCAACAGTGAGATTTTTCTAGCAAGAGATCTTAACCTTGTGAATTTTAAATTTTTTTTGTGTAAATTAAGGTCAGAATTGAATCCTACAAGTTATTTTTACAAGAAGATGCTCTGATTGCTCAAAAAAGAAGATTGTTTATAACTTTTACATAACAAATCCAAATGGAATAAATCAATTATTTCCACGTACATAAAAATATAATATACACACAAAAAAACTTAATTTTTTTACAATAAGTTTTCTTGAAGTTTTTTTTTGCCCGTTGAACTAAAAAAAGGACTTTTTATGCCATAACTTTTGCTCCCAAGCTTTGATTGAATTAAGAATTATATTTTTAGAAAGCTTATATGTATTTCTATCTTTGCAAAAAAATTAAAAACACCATGACAAATATGGAGACCTCAAGAGCCTATCCAAAGTCCATTTTGTCCTCTAAGGAGACTATGGGACTTTATGGATTAATGCCATCAAGAAATAATGTGTCAATCTTTAAATGGATACATGGAAGACTTAAGTACCATTGGATACATGGGAGAGTGGTTATGAATTGTTTACAAGATGTTGACTTCATGACTCGACTCTACGAGCAATTTTGTAATTTGAGGGTAGACTACTTCAAAAATTAAAAATGTATCAAGCACATACTTCTCCAAAATATGTGCTCCTTCTTTGGGTTTGCCCCAAGATATTCAGACTACTAATCAAGGTGGTAATAGGCTTCTCTACCTTACTTGAAATATCGATGGGAGGGAATACTGAAGTTGCTTGTAGACTTGGCGGAGTGATGGGAGTACCAAGCTTACACTAAGTAACTCAGACAGATGAGAACAAGTTGCTTGTCTCCCCAAGTCATTCCAAAGGTGCATGTAAAAAGAAAGACCCCCTATTTTGTGCTTGATTAATTTATCTTCTACAGGGTCTCTGATTGCAAATATGAATTCAAAATTTTTCAAATTTCATCTGGATTGGCAAATAAAAAATTTCAGTGTTTTTTTCCTCAGGACGAGGGGGAGGGGGATCGGTTCACCCTTGGTCCCTAATATGGGGCATGCCATCCATCAGAAGCGCAGAGTCTGTACACGGAAGATGGTTGCGGACTTGTGGATCATTCATACTCATCATCACTTCCCTTTCCACCAAGTCACTTGTGGTGATGGTAATGCTGCTTACAATTTCATACAAATTATTTGGTGAAACTGAGGCACTTCACACATCATCTACACCCTGCTTGCCAGTCTGACATTAACTAGATTACTTTTTACATTAAATTACTATTGTAGACCATGTGGCTACACATGGGACAGTGTAGCAAATTGTATACAATTAATACATCTCTATTTTAAATAGATATAATTCATATTTATATTAGTAGAGAGAACTGTGCATACGGATGAGCAGATATTTTTAGGTACCCTCCGGAAACAGGGTGATGATGCAGAGGTTAGAAGGCAGGTGGGTTGTCTCTTTTGAGGAGATAGTAAGAAAGGGTCAGCTTGCATGTTAGGCCGGTGGACAAATTTACAACTAAATCAAGCAAGAAGACAAAAACAGCTCCACCTAAGGTCTTGCTGGGGTGGGCAAGCGGGAAAGGTGGAGGTGAAGTTTCACCGATATCAATGGACAACCTCATTGGTGGAGACTGGTGAGTCTGATACGTGTGAATTTCTGATTGCATCCCTCCCACTCACTGGGTCCACATGACAGTGCAATGGCTATTCTTCCTTGTAGCACTTGATGTGAAACTTTCCCAGTGACCGATACATGTATGGAGGCCCTTAGACTGCACAAGGTAGAATTGTTGCCACCAATAGTCCCTCCATCCCAAAATGATTGTCCATTTTGAATGTCATGTTGTTTTTAAAGTTGTTTTGAGTAGGTCATATGGAAACTTCCTTTGTGGCTAATTTTATTTAGGTTGTAGTGAGCACAATCATGTAATGTTCTTCATTGATTCTCGAGAGGGATATAAGATTTGAGACCTTTTTTAATTATGTTATTCACAATATGATTAATAAATGATTGGCAGAAAAAAAACTCAACAAAATTGTATAATCATTTTGGGATAGAGGAAGTAGTTGTTAGGTTCATCAAGTTTTCAAATTTCTCTTGGTGTAGAATGGCAAATTGTATGATACTTCAATATTTTTGGATCAACTCTACATAAATTAATAGTGGTATGTTATGTTTTGTTAATACAAAAAGCACATAGCTCTCCCGATTTTGGACAATAGGGGGACTATTCTTCTATCCTTTTGAATCCGATGTTGGCTCAAGTGACTTCTTGTATTACTATTATAACCATTATTTAAAAGCAACATTCTAAAAATTTAAGATAATGATTATTATTGAAAAGTTTTAACCCCTAAAGGACCAAGTGTCCATTCAATGTATGCAAGAAATCTTGGGTAGGTTCCTATGAAGTCAATTTTAGTTTGATGTTCACAAAATTTTGTGAATATTTATTCCCTTAGTGAATTTTTTTTCAATTAGGTGTTGGGATCAAAAGTTATGCTTGCCTAAATTCTTGGGGTAGCCCAAGCAACTTTAACAGCATGTACCAAACTCTTCCTGTAATTTTGAACTTTAGTAGGTATGTAATTTACATGATACAAGATGCAATTTTCTTAAAAACAACCATGTGTAGTATAAAAATTTGACTCTTGGAGAAATTAAAAATCTACTAGTTTTAGTAGCCAAGGTAAAAAAAAACCTTTTTTCCTTTACTTCAAACATTATAATCTTTCAATCTGTGCAGTCAAAGTTTTTGAATTTTTTTTGCACACATTCTCATGGTAGTCATGAATACAATTGAATTCTGAAAAACAACTCTTTTTTCATTTTTTTATAATTTTTGTCTAAAATGTGCTTTAGTTTGTTAAGGTTTAACCCTTAAAGTTCTTTAGACTCATGTGGAACTTTTAAAACCTTAGGCATGCATTACAAAGTAAATTGTGAACTTTATTTTTGAATTTCTTTGTGAAGGTGTAGAGTTGTAGTCAACCCTTTTATTACTTTTTGAAAAAGGGCCAAGATGGCTATCACTTAAAATTTGGTGAAGCATTATATTTCTATATTCATCCATCTTTTGGACCAAAAAGCACTTTTCAATCATATTCATGCACTTTTAAATCCAAATTTGGCGACTTCATCCCACGCTTCATCCACATTTTTAGTAGAAATGGAAATTTTTTGGTGAAAAAGAATTATTATTTTTTGGCAAAAAATAGATATTTATTTTAAAATGACGCAATCTGACCCCATGGTGCCAAAAAAGAAAAGGGCTTCATAGTTGTAATGCCTAAATAAAAATAAACATTTTGTCCTTACCTGAGAGAGTAAGGTAAATTGCCCCAAAGATTTTGGTCAACTCTGGAATAGGATCTGACTCTTATTTAACCTATAAACAATATTGAGGACATTTTTTGTCCGATGAATGACAAAGAATCTCTCTATGCAAGTCAGAAATGCAATTATTCATCCTCCAAATTTTGTAGGAAAAGAGAAGGTCTTTTACAATAGTTTGGCTTCCAATGAGTGTTTTTGCATTTTCTTAAACCAACAATTCACATGGTACCAAAGTATATCATTTCCACGGTGACTAGCTTGTCGTTTAACCTCTAAAGCCTGGAGGGTGTTTTCTGTCCAAAACCACTCAAAACTACCACTTTTGTTGTATTCACTTAAGGAAACCAAATTTTTTGTTTCTTCGGAATTTAACCATAGGATCTTCTATTTAACTTCTCTGAGATCATGTAATAAGCATTGCATCAAATTTGAATGTATAGATTGGAAGATATGAACATTCAAAGTTGAACAAAAATGTTTTTTTCAAGAAGATGCTTAAATTGCCCAAAAAACTAAGATTGTCCATTAGTTTCTCATCCCTAGTCCAAATAGAATGAACCAAAGCTTCATGTATAGGTAAAAACATAATATTTTAGGAAAAAATTCAAAAAAAATTAATTTGGCTTTTTATAATTTTTTTTGGGTTGCCCGCCAATCTCCATTTCTTGCTCATTGTGCCATAACTTTTTCATTCAGCATCCGATTGAAACAAAAATTATATATCCACAAAGCTCTTACAAAGCTAAACAACCTCAAAAAAATTCAAAAAAATTCACTTCAAATTGAGAGAATAGGAACCTACACGGACTCAAATTGTCCCCCGCGGGGATAAGTGGGGCTTTAGGGGTTAAGGATTAAGAATGTGTAGCTCATGTTGAAACATTTTTTGAAAGAATTTCTCTATGTGAAGACAAAACTTGTGACTTCATGCTCACTGTTGAGATTCTAATTTGGTGAAAACTTGAGTGGAAATATTTTTAATATTATAAGAGCCCAATGTATAGTCGTATACTCATACAGTCATAAGGTCACCAATAACCGATAACTTAAGCCATAGACAGTAAATATGATATGGGTAGTGCAAAGCAAGGCAAATATTTTTAGAGGTGCATTGATAGAAATGACGGGGATTGCCAAAAAATTGGAAATTGTATTGCTTGAACTAAAATTACTATGAATTTTGGGAGGTAAAAAGCACTACCTCGAGCACCACACCCATAGCCAATTTCTAGACTCTTTCAATTCCAACCATTTAAGAATTAACTTTTTACTCATTACTTCTTACTTTCTTTCTCACTATTTTGGAACATGTGTCATGAACTTATTAGTTCCAACCTTGACTAGTTAAAAACAAACCATTCTAAGCTTCAAAAAATGTGGTTGGAAATAACAACACCTATAGGCTGGATATGGGTCACTAATCAGGATAGTTGACTCTACCTTAATTATGCTATATACTCATCCAATTCCTCTCAAGCTTGGTGTACAATTATCTAACATAATAGCATACATGATTCCATGAATTTATAGATATCTATGGCACAAAATACTAAATCCCAAAGTGGTCAAAAACTCAAAAATATGTTGATTCTATGAGGTAAGGCTCCAAAAAACTATGACCTAATTTTCAAATACTATAATCTTCTAATTTGTGGGGTCAAAGATGCTGAACTTTTTGTTCTATCTCAATAGAGTACAATACTTCAACTCCCTTAAGATTGTACATTTAAAATATTTGTTTTTTATTTTTCAAATTTAGATCTAAGCAACTTGAAATGTTAGTTTTGAAGGGTATTTGATTAATAGAGGTAGTCAAATGGAACTTTAGGAATGGAACTTTAGGGGTTAAGATGACTCCCACACTTATCAACAAATTTATTGTATTGTAAATATCATACTTTTAGCCATTTTTATCAAAATTGAAATTAACCAATATAATTTTAATGTTTTAATGTGTATGGATAAATTTATTTCATAAATCTATAATAAAAACTTCAATTAAAAAAAAAGAATCTCACTTATAAATGACAAGTTCCAATTTGCTTAATATAATTGTTCCTCACATTTTAATTCTTGAAGTACCCATTACTTCACTTTAGGACTTTTGAGAAATCAAACAAGATGCATTTGTTTTATAATCTATAATTTTTGCATGAATTTTTTAGAATGGATGCTAATTATCCAAATCTACATGTAAAGCTTTGTTTTGCTTCATTTTGATAAATATTGCAAACACTAAATTTTTTTTGACTTCAATATCAAACCAAGCAGCTAAAAATATATCCTAAATTTTTTAAATTAATTTTATTGGATTGCATAGATTGATACCTACTCAAAAATATTTGATCCATTCAATTACAATGAGGTGAAATTTATGAGGAATTTTATTTTGCAAGCAATGAGTGTTGAAAAAATAAATATAAGATTATTTGTTAAATTTAATTTTGAAAATTTTCATATAAAAACAAAAACAAAGGATACTAATTGTTTTCTAAAATATTTTCACCATTGAGATTAACAATTTTTAATTCCGTATAAAAGTTATTATTTAGAGGATATTATTGCAAAGCTTTCTAATGCCATCTAAAATGTAAGAAATTTTTCTATTACAAATATAGATACTTACAAATCTATAATCAAATTTTTTGTGCAAGCTAATCATCTAAGCTAGAATATCTTTAGTAATACTAAAAAGTTCACTTGTACAAATTTACATTATATATTGAATATTTATTTTATAGAAATTTTATTGAAGAATTTCTTTAAGTACTATTGCTATAATAGAATCATGGTGGAATTTATAACATAGGAATATATGAATATATGAATATTTTATTTTATTTATTTAAAATAAATTAAAATTTATAAATAACTTGATCCTCAATCTAATGTTATATTTAGAGTTTAGAGTTTTTTCCATATCCTACAATAGGACCACATCCGCTAAAAAATAATTTAAAAAATAATAAAATATGGAATATAATGAAATTTTCAGAAATTATAATGTGGCATAATTGAATAGTATAGAGAATATTAATAAAAATAATTTGTATCCTCAAACATAATCTAATGAATGATGAAAAATAAAAAATAATACACATACGAAGTAACCAAGGTGATTGCTTTACAAATGTAAGAAATTCTTAAAATACATAAGCTCATTAAATTTAGACTATTTTTCTCCTTTGAAGAGAGATTGTGTTTATTGAAACTTGAAAGGACTTGAAACTTAACCAATCTTTCTGCTAACTTACTAAGTTGGGAGGACCATATTGCTAAAGGTCACAAAAGATTTGATAAAGTCCTACGTACCTTGATAAAGTTGTGAGAACCTTGCTAAAGGTTACAAAATATTCCAAACCTTGTAAAATGAAATCCCTAAAAATTCAAAATCGAGTTAATAAAAGGATATTCAACTCCAAAAGAAATGATTTTGTGAGTATGGGATTTAATGAGTTTGACCTCAATATTCGGTAGTGAACATTGAAAATTTAAATTAAATTTTTTATTAGTAACTATGTTTCTTCATTTGTTTTGGACTATGCAAATATGCAATGACAATTCATTATGTTACTAGAGCTGTAAAGAACTAAAGATCAACATTTTTTTTGTTTTTACATTATTAGAGTTTAACCCTTTAGTGACCGGTCGACCACTTTGTGGTCGATTTTGGGACTCTTGGTCTGATGCTATTCAAAATACATTTGATCACAAAAAACTCAATTAGTAACGCAATTAGAGTGTCTTCATGCGCTTTAGACAAAACCAATTTTAAGGGAGTTGGAGCATTGATGAATTAGCTATGAGGTTGCAAACTCAAATGGCCTGGACCTTCAAATGGAAAGTATTTAACAAAAATACAAAAAAATGTCAACCAAATTGTGAGATTTTTTTGTAACTTGATGTCTTGACAAGGCATAAGTGTTTCTTTGTAATCTCATGAATGCCCAAAGTAAACTTATGCATTGGTATTTATGTAGCACAAATTCTAAAGGGTCATTTAAATCATTGATTTTTGAGAACTAAGGAAAGCAACTCAAACTCCAACAAGGTTCTAGAAGCAAACATGATGTAGAGGTACATTTCACTTTCTTCAATGTACCAAATCTGCACATTTTAGAAGGGTATTCGCATTGATGACCACAAATGACCATTTTTTCTGAACTTCAAAAATTTGTAACTAATTTCACAAAGCTTGAAAAAATATGAAACGACTTGGGTTAGATGCCTATTCTACTTGTCTTTTGTGGAAAATTTACTAAAAAATATTAAAAGATGTTTCACCTCCCCAAAATTCAATTTTAGCCCTTAAAAGGTTCATTTATGGACCTTCTACCTTATTTATAGAGATTTGTACCGTTGGATGAGTTTGATTTTTTGTTAGGTTGAAGAATATCCCTTATGGAAACACCTTATACGGTTTGATCTGAGACTACATCTTTAGAGTGGCCACAAAGTTCACTTTCTTGAAAAACTACGCCCGCCCCCCAAATCAACCACGGTCACTAAAGGGTTAACCCCTAAAGGACCAAACACCGTTTTTTGACAACATAGCGTTTTGGGGCAGCTCACCATGAATGGAATTTTTATTCTTTTTCTTTGAAATTTTCACACAAGATGTGCCCAAGGAGTAGCTTTAGGGTCCAACATTTTTCATAACTTTTGACCACATGGTTAAAAAGTTATGGTATGATATGTAGTTTTCATTGTTCGGCGGGCAACCCAAGCAGCAAAAAAAACTTCTTTAAAAATCATTTTCTAGAGAAATAAAAATTTGAAATTGGTTCTCTAGATTTATGTGCACAAGGAAAGCTTTGAATCATTCCACTTTGATTTATGAGATGAAAGTTATGAGGAATTTTAGTTGTGGGTAGTTTGCGGATAGTTATGGAATCTCTACTCTAAAATAAACTTTGAAGTCTTTTATTTAACTCAATTTTCAATATTTTTGGAAATAAATATAAACACAAGGTGTAGATTGTTTATTACAACATTACAATCGTTTGGATTGGCATTTTTCAATTCCATATTTAAATCCTTAACAATTTAGTGTTTTGAATCATTTTCTACTTCTTTCTACTTACTATTTTTTTCCTACATGTTGTACTATTCCAAATGATCTGAAAATTATCAAGCATGTAGCTAACTTGCTTTGCAGAATGAATCCAAAGAGTTACCACCATTTTGGACATTTTTTCATACAAATGTGACCATGTGAAGTGCAGCTGCCCGGTTTTTCGCAGGGACAGAAAAAGGGTTTCTGTCACTTCAAATGCTAATATCTTCTAATCTACATGGTGGAAATTTCTGAAATTTTTTCCACATCTTCTCAAACTAGTTTACTACAAGATCCTACGGTTACATGTGTCCAAAAATGGTTTTTTCCCAAAATTTGGTACTTGTACTAGAAATGGCAGTTTGGGAGCGTTTTTTGTGAAAACATAGTCAAAAACCTTTAGAGGTTAAATAGTCAAAAGTTCTTGCATAATTTTTTTTTATCACCCTTTCAAAGTGTGATGATTAAAACTTAAAAAAGGAAGTCAAATTTCTTAAAATTCTAAAAGTTGATTTTATTGTAATTATTTTAAGCACTCAATTATCTAATAGACATAATCACACAAAAAAGGCAAAAAATGACATCAACCATCTTAATTCCACCTATCATTTTAGAAGTGTTAATCACTGAAGTTGAATATTTGACATTTTGACCTTCAAGAATAATTTATGGTGCCAATGAAAAGGTGTTGTTAATTTTTTCATTGTTTCATCTAATAAGTATGCAATTATAGTAACATTTACAAGTACATGACTAAAATCTTCTAATTTGATGAGCTAATTTTCTTCTTTGTTGCTCAAATGATCATGGTTAAAGTGCACGAACATTTTATGTTAAGTTAGTCTAATTTTAAGCTTCTCTTCATGCAAGTGCCATCACTTCTTGTTTCAATGGCACCTACTTACATCCCCATTTACCACAAATTGAATTCAAATTTTCAGCACCATGTTTAGTCTCCAGTAGAAAGATGGTTATGTCAAAATAGGTCAATAAGCCTCTAAATGTAGAAAAACCATCCATCTCACCATTTAAATTGAAATATTTATATTTCTTTAACCCCTTTTTTGAGTTGAATGGGACAATGGGTGCAATTTGGAGTGTATTGTGCTTTGGGTAACTCTGATTTGCCAAATCCAATATAATTTTTATTTTCCAGTGTACTTTTGAAGAAATATATTTTCTGTATCCAATGTCTTAAGTTGAGTTTTCTTGTTCCTATTCTAAGTACTTCAAAATGTGCTTCCAATGATAGAATTTTCAAGCCCTAACTACAAAGGAGTGAAAAAGTAGAGTTCTATTGGGCAGAGGAAATTCATGAGGATGCCCTTCAACTTGAGCCGACTCACCTAACTGAGTCAAAAGGGCCGGGGAGAACTGGCCCCCTCGCTCGACCTGCCAAAGTCCATCCAGGGGTGCATATAAAAAAAAGTCCCCTATTTTGTGCCGTGTAAAATCTACTTCCTGGACACTGCGTTGCAAAATTGGGACCTCTGATTGCAAATATGAATTCAGAATTTGCAAAAGAATTCATGCATGGAAAATTAAAAATTTCAGGGTTTTCCCAGGGGGACCAGCGAGGGGGTCAGTTCACCGCGGCCCTCAGAAGTTCCCTGGCTAATAATACCTGCCTTCCTTCCAAATTTCCTCAAAAAGTAAAAACCAATGAAATAATATTAAAAAGACCAAATCTGATCTGATTGCCACCGCCCAACCCTTTGAAACGTCCGTCAGTCCGTCTGCGCAGACAGACAGACAGACAGACTTTCGCAAGCTGGGCATGCAGGGCAGTGACCAAAAAATTGGAACAGACATCGCAGCGGATGCCATCCTGACCGTCCGCTTGAGCATAAATCAAGGCCGAGACGACGTGCACCTTCATTGCAGTTTTCACCGTAGCTTCTCTCGAGCTCCTCTTGGACTGCTCTCGCTCTACTCTTCCTCTTCGAATTCCTCTTCTAAGTTTTCCTGAGAATCGCTGCAACGTACAACACAACGAGAGAGACGCACGGAACAGTCGCGTTTCGACCGTATCAAGTCGATCAAGTAAGTCTGGGATCTGGTTTTGAGTAAGTCTATGGTCTGGTTCCGTTTCGATCAAGTGAATCTGCGGTCTGGTTCCGTTTCGATCAAGTGAATCTGCGGTCTGGTTCCGTTTCAATTCCTGTAACCTCGAGTTTTTGTTCGCTAAGATATTCGATTGGGGTGCATGCCACTGTTGCGTTTTGGGGGGGTTATGGTTGTGGACTCAGTCCACTTGAACAGTAAATATAGTAGTGCTGCATCCTCAGACGACTCAGGTTCGATCAGGTTATTACAGTTTATTACCGTTACTCGCTTGCGAAACGATAGGGAAACATGTACTAATTGTTCTGGCCTGGTCGACTAGACAGCCTCAATTCCTGTCTGTGTGCTCAAGCAGTTTGGGTATCGCCCAGGCTATGTATAGGATCACCAGTTGTAAATGAGGGATTCAGTAGCTACACACAGGAATTGAGGCGCCGTCCTAACTTGATGGGGGCTTTTCCCCCGTACTGGGATTTTGTTTACAAGATGGAGGAGCGTGTGTAAATGTGATTTAAAGTGTTGTGTTTGTTTATTGTGATGTCGCAGGGGGAGTTTTTTTGGAATTTTCTCGAACCATGGGGAAGACTGATTTCGAAACTGTGCAAGCCACGGGTGACGGTGAGCATGGAGGCGACGGTGAGCGAGACAACACGTCTCCTGAGTTGTCCGTGTACAGGCCGAAGGATTTTCGTCCGACGTACGTGCCGCCGCCGCAACAGCAGCAGCAGCGGCGAAGATGAGCACGGCAGAATTCTCCCTTCATTTCTCACAGTTGGAATCCAGAATTATGTACTTCCATCGATCTATGGAATTTTTGATGATTTCCCCCAGTCAGTACTGTCTAGTGATGATAGGATACACTGGGAACAGAATTTTGGACACTAAGGGACATTTGTCCAGTTTTCATTCTGGATTTCTCCTGCGTGTTCTGTTGCTGGAGATGTGATCTCGCCGTGGTTGTTATTACAGTACTTAATATAGTAGTTAAGAAGTTATTTTAGTGACACATGGTTTCGAAACCACCTCCCCTAGGAAACGGTCTCCGGGGAGTGTTTAAATGACATCCGAATGTCATTTACTAGGATGTACGTCATTTAGGATGTTAATTACATTTTCAACTGGTGGGTGATTTTCGTAGTCACTCGTAGCCTGTTTAGAGGCTAGCTCTGTTGGAAGGATCAGCTCTCATGTACATATCATTTCCTGCCCTTCTACCAATACATGGTTTAAACTGGGTTCATTGTACTTGGTCTCTCAATTTCTCAGCACTATCTTGCGTATCGATCAATTGACGAACAAATTGAATGAAAAAATAGTGCTCGCATCATTCGGATAATTCTCTATGGCCACAGACCTTTCTTGGAATGCAAAC
Source organism: Antitrichia curtipendula (assembly GCA_951230915.1). Taxonomy (NCBI): domain Eukaryota; kingdom Viridiplantae; phylum Streptophyta; class Bryopsida; order Hypnales; family Leucodontaceae; genus Antitrichia; species Antitrichia curtipendula. The sequence goes on along the minus strand of OX579639.1, from coordinate 3,180,375 downwards.
GGGGTTTCTTAAGCAACCATCATCCACAATGATTAAATTCGGATTTGAAGAGATTTGGTTCTTGTACCCCAAAATTACAATCCAATACACAACTACACAAGTCATACATTGAAATGCTCGAGAGTGACACAAAAATGCGATCTTCAACCTTTCGACTGCCATGTTCTCCAGAGTGTGTGAAAGAGGCGTCGAAATTGTTGCGGTGGCCGCACCAGAACCCGGACAAGTGTTTCGGAAGAGTTTCCAGTGTGTTTCGATCGTACAGACCGATCAACCGGAGCTTCAACTCTCAGATTGTGGCTTTCTTTCCCCTGCAATCAAGCCAGAAAACACGTAATGCATGTGCTGGCAATTGATTTCCTAACAGATGACAGAGCGAGGTAATTGAAGGTCTGTATGACTTACTGTATATTATTATTAATCATGTACAGACACAGTTCGATATTTGATGCAAAGGAGCCACACTGCGTGCATTTCAAGTCATGTGCACCTGATATCGCAGCTTCCAACGAATGTAGTTTGTACATGCAATTCACGTGGTGCTTCTTGGTACACACACCTTAGAAATCAATGCATCCATTCAAATCAGTTTGACTGCACCCCCCTCCCAAATGCATTAATTCCTACTCGTCCGTACATATCGAACTCCAGTTTCATGCATGATAGTTGTCAAACATGTACAGACCGAAGCTTCCTTGCCCGGCCTCCTCATATGTAAAAAAATGTCATATAGACGCCGCAATTAATTCCGAAATATCCAGCACCGACTTCGATCCCTTGAAAACAGGCATGCACTTGGGCGGTGCGTAACGGTCCGCTGCTCATTAATGATAATGGAATGTATCGTGGTTCAAGATTAATTCTAGGTGATTCTAGAAAGAGTCACGGAGCACACACTTCCGGCCTAGAATAGATTATCAAGTTTGCAGTTCAATTCGCAGTCTGTATCTTCGAAACCACGTCACTGTTTTTTATTTTTACTTTGGGGCAAATGCAGTTACCTTTTAAAATCTATCCGCTGGCGACATTGAGTAGTACGAAACCACGTAAGGTATGTGCACTTAAAAGAGACACTCTTCTAATTGCGCCACCTATGTACAGCTATCCAAGATTTCAAGCTTGAAATCTTGGACAGCTGTACATAGGTGGCGCAATTAGGATTTGAAGCCAGGGGCGGACCAAAAGAAAGCACTTCATGTCCAATTCGTCTTGGACCTGACTCCGATTGAATTTCTGCTCGCCATCGATCATTTAGCTGCCGAGTGAAGCTTCGTCTGCACCCCACCTTTAAGTAAACTTTCGCAGTAGTTTCTATCATGAAAAATCAAAGAAAATCTTGAGTTTCCTAAGTTAGGATTCTCCTCGACCTTGAAAATACATGGCACTGGCCAAATTTCAAGAGCTGGATCCCCACAGTTGTGCTTGTGAAGAAAGCCCAGGAATACGCGCGTGTACAGACGTACTTCACTTAGTCGGAGGACTTCACTGCTGAACTATTTTAATGAAATAATTAATTGCAGGTTCTGGTTGTCCCTTTTGCATGTTCTGGCAGTTGTCAGGCGGGTTGTCAAGCTTCAAGGGGACGATCTCACTGGATGCCGCAGTGGGACGAATTAGTGTATATATTTTTTTTTTTTTTTGCATATTTTTAAAAATGATTTGTTTTAATAAACATGGTCAATTTCATTAAAATGGCAATATTATGTGTGCCATTTTGGCAGTGTGCCAATTTGCTTTACACTACATTGAGGGCATATGCCACAAACAAGCAAGAGGTTGTGGACCAAATAGACACCTTCATCACCATGACGTTGGAGAGTGTTGACTTGATTGCTTCTGAGATGTAGCCAATCCCCTGGCTTGGAGGTAGTGAACCTTGTTGGGGCCATTGAGTTGTCCAAGGAAGACAACTTATTAGCTTTGCATCAATACGGGTTGTGACAAATTGCAGGCATGTGCGTCGTAGCTTAGATGGAACCTGTCCTCTTGACTGAAGGAGTCTCCAACTAAATTGCTAGACGTGCAGTGGCCACACGAGTCTAGCTGTAATGAAGGAGTTGGAATCAAAATCCTATCCCTTAATTCCTTTCATTGTCAATAAAGAGCTACTTCTGCAGTTGTTTAGTAGTGAAACCATTGTTTTAATTTTCTTTTAAATTTTGAAAGATTGTGACTCTACAAAGCAAATATGAATGGAATTATAGAGGAAAAATGGATGGCCAATGGATGAAATGTGGTCCATGAAGTGTGGTATAAGTTGAAGTCTACTTGCTTAAGTGTTCCTAAGATAAAGAGATTAGAGATGGCCTTCTTCTTCTAGCATGATAGTTTCTTGGTTTGCCAAGTGTTTGGAGAGCCATATCAAGTTGTGTATTACAAATTTAATAACAAAAATCTTGGAGGATGTTATCTTTCTTATTTAAATTCTAAAAAAGTATCGGTTGTTTTATTAAAAAATTTATATATGAATGTTATATTTGATGGGGTGAAAGAGGGTCCTTTGCCATAAGATTCAAGGACAAATTCTTTGAGTGCCCATAACAATTTGGTTAGGAAATTTCTAATTTGAAATTTGGTATGTTTATGTATTGAGTTGTTGGATTTAAAAAAATTATAAAAGTGTTAGTTTGAAGTTTTTTACACGAGTTATGATTGTTGAGGCAAAAGAGAGAGTTAGCTGCCACTAAATTTAAAGGCAAAGATTTTGAATGCTTATAGAAGTTTTTAGAATGTATCTAGTTTTGATAAATGGTGTGAGCGTGTATTGTATTGTTATCTTTTTATAAAGTTATAGAAATTTATTTTGGAGTCGGAAAGTCAAAGATATGGGTTGAAAACATGGTTGTCTATCCTAGCGTGATGTGAAGAATCCTGACACATCAAGGACCATGCTTAGATCCAAGCCACAATAATTATTCGAAAATGTAAGACACCATTAATAACTTGAAAAAAATCATTCACAACTGTGACAATGTCTCTTAAAATTAGCCCCTTTGATGCATAAAAAGCATCAATATCCACTAGTTGCTTCTATAAACTTTTCAACTCCTATGGATTACCCTTGAGAGCTTCTGGTGATTTGAATTACAAATATAGGTGGTCCTTTTGAATTTTGATTGGTTGTATTATAGAGTACCTATGAAATAGTTTGTAATGATTTGAAGCTCAAAATTAACTAGTACTCTATTGGCGCAGGTTTTTCTGTGTCACGTCACGTCTGGACGGACGTGACGTCAGGATGTGACGTGACGTTTTGCTCAAACAAGATCATGACGGAATATTTTAAAAATTTGAAGGAATTTTGCAAAATTCTTTACATAGAAGGTTGTACATTAGTAAGACTAATATGTTCAATAGTAGTAGTACAATTGATATTCCATTTATATTTGTAAAAAAAATGAAACTAAAGTTCAAAATTTTCTGAAATTTTAGGGTTAGGGTTAGGGATGTCAAGATTCGTGATGCGTCACAACGGAGATGACGTGACATCATGACGCAAAATGCCCACGTCATGTCTGGATAGACAACCCTGTATTGGCGTGGTGTTTTTGAGTGGATGTCCTTTAAAATAGACATGACATTGTCCAATACTCTCACAATGACATGGATTGAAATTTATCTAGTTTGTGTGGACTTAGGGTGGTCAAATGTTAAACCTTTGATTTTGACTTGAAATATGCAGAAGTTGCCCCTAATTTGCCTTTGCCTTTGAATTTGTCCTTAGCAAGATAGAAGAGGTTACATCTAGATCTTATAATATTTAATAGTTTTGATATTTTACTAGACCCTGGGAGGCAAGGACATGAACCTCGTATATGGACTAAAAGCACAAATTTATAAAACATTATATTTATAAATTTTTACAATGTAGTTAATCTTAGTTAGAAATTAAGACTTAAGTCATTGTGCCATATTTTTAAGGTTCTTGTAATAGCAAGAAACTATATAGAGTCAATTAATAAATGAATGATTTTTGCATTATAAGCCAATATTTTCTAATTAGATTTGGCTTAGGATTTTTGAAATATTAAGAATTTGACTTTCTAAATTGACCTATAATGGCATTAATACAAAAAAATAAATAAATCTTGTATATATATCAATGAACATATATATCCACCATTGATATAACTTCCAGTTTGTCAAACTTGATATACCTTCAATTTTGAATGAAAATACTCTCATTTTGATACTTGATCAATTTATTTTAAAGACTTGGATTTCTAAGCATTTTTGTTTTTTTTCTATGTTTTCATTTATTCACTTGGTACTTGTAGATTTCATTTTGCAAAGCACTTAAAATGGATTATCTGTATTTGAAAAATAATAGTTTAAATGCAATCAATGTGAATTCATTACAAAAGTTTAAATTGTGAAGAACAATTTGTTTTTTACAATTAAATATCTTTACATGTTTTGGTATATATTTTGATAGCCTATTTAACAGTGCTCAATTTGTTCCCCTTGATCACCAAGGTATGAGGAATGGAGCGGCGAGATCAAACAAAAAAACAATGCATGCAGTTGTTGACAAAAAACAGAAATTTTACATAGTCTTTGAGGCCATTGAAACTCTTCATCAGGTGGAGACTCCTATCCAAAAGTCCAGCATTTGCTAATCCATTTGATCACCAAGGTACTTCTAGTCTTGCATTATACATACATGCATTGCAAGAGATAGAATAATTAACTCCTTAAAGGATGTTGTCATTTTCTATTTGTTGTATACTGAAGGGGAAATTCTGTTGCACATGAATCCCATTCAAGCTGTAAATTTTAGACCAAGTTAAGTAATGCAGTTACTACATTTTTTTAGCTCACTGTCAATGTGACAAAGTGTCACAATGAGCTCAAAAATAAAATAAAATAAATTTGAATTGATTTCATCCCCTTGATAAGTTCAAAAAATAATTTAAATTTAACTAAATTTTTTCATACCCCTTGAAGAGCTCAAAAAGAATTTAAATTAAACTAATTTTTTTTTGTAGCCCTTCGGTCCTATCATGTTGTAATTTCAGGTGGCTGAGGGTAGGGGTGGCATTTGATATGGGATATACTCCATATCCCTTACCCATATCCGTATCTCGTACCCATTTTATATTTATATCCGTATCATATTTGTGATATGTATCGTATCCATATCCATATCCAAAATTGGTTTTCAAGATTAATGGCATCGAAAGGGGAAGGATTTAAAAATAAAAAATTCGGCAACTCTCAATTTTCCAGGCAGGGGGAGGAAGTGGACATAATGCATCTTTTTGTAACATTGTCATAAACATACTACTGGTCAACTGAGAATTTTTGGAGAATTTTTGAGTGTTCAGAGAGGATCAAATATAAGGTAGTGTTCTCTAAAACCGCCCATTGACTCGAGTGATGAAGAGCGCCGAGCACGACTTGTGCTGAACATGGAATGTCAAGCTCTGTGCAATTGTATGCAACACAAATGACACTCTGAAAGTGCTCTATTCTTAATCTCTTTCAGGAATCGTTCAGCATAAACATCAAGTCACTGCATGCTGAGATGATGAATGGGAAATGACGAAATTAACATTTCAGGACTCGAGATGACGAACATGAAACGGGAGTGCAACACAGAATGGTGCTGTGTAAGACAAATGAAGCTCGAGCCGGTTTTGGCTGCAAGTTCAAGAAACCGACCAACATAAATATCAAGTACGTCTCAGCTAAAACAGAAAGGTATATTTTCAACAGGGAAATACTCATTTCTAAAGTAAAGCACTTGCTGCATGTCGTTGAAGGCAAGATGAGCTGTCGTTTCTTTCTTCTCAAGCAATTTTTTCTCGAGCAATTTTTTCTCATGACAGTCAACTGTAAATTTTTACACCCAGTTTTTATACTCAATGCTTTAGGAATGGCAGCAGTTTGGAGACAAGTTTATTTTGGACCAATAAGTCATAATCAAATTATAGGATTCTTTAGTTTTTGTTAGGTTTTCATTTTGTTATTATTTTAAGAAGAACAAATATATGTATTCCTATTAAAATTGTAATTCTTTCCATGTTTGAATTAACAAATTAGTTTGAAATCTTGCACACATTGTAACTTGCCATTTTCTATACACCTTGTCACTTTAAGTCCATTTGGATTGTAGGAGGAAAATGATGATTTAAAGTTTTTGGGGCAAATAAGAGTTATATATTATGGAGCAATAAGAATCCTTTCAAATAGAAATTCTTCATTCCTTCAAGTTTTCTAATTTTTCTCCATCTTGACAAGCATTGATTTAAACCCTACACAAAACTCAAGAAACAAAGAGTAACACTACCTAGCCACATTATTGTTGATCTACCAAAATTCTCTTTTTACTACATACTTGGACGCTCTTCATTCTTTTCATATTGTTCCCATTGTAAGCTTTTGATCATGTTCATCATTCATCTATTGAAAATTGGCTATGTTCGGGAACAGATGCCTTAACTATCTTTGGCACATAAGTAATTAACATAAGTACCTAAACAATAGTCAAATACCTCAAATTTGCATACTGTCAAATTCTTTGCAAAGATGAATAAAAGTCAAGTGTTTAGATTTCTTTAGATTCAAAATAGTTGTATTGTAATTTTGAATGCTAAGATCTTGGCATGTATGTTGCATTAATTCACAAAGAAATGATTACATATCTATGGTAGCCTACTAAATTTGTTGTATTTGCTTTGAATTTTATTAAAAAAAATCTTTTTCTTTTGGCTCAATGCACTAAAATATAATATGGAGTAGCAATTTTGATAAATGAATTAACTTTAGAAAAACCATGTTGTCACGTTGTCATTTCTTTAGGCGTTTATTGCAAAAAGATATAGTGTATGCTTCAAATAGCATTTGTTGACAAATCTGACTACAATAAATGTACACTACAAGTTACATCCTCTCACTCATTCTAATGTTAAATTGGAAGTCCTAATTGCCTTTAATTTTTGAATTCATTGTCTCCTAATTTAATAAGTATCAGTGAAAACATGAAGGCATTTGTGAAGTCACGTACATGAGCATTTACATCAATTTGCCCCTACTCATACTAACAAGAAGTTGTTGATGAGAGTTTAGAGTGTGTGCATGTGTGCATATGGGTGTGGTGCAAGCTGAACAAGGTTGTGAGTGAGTTATTTTTCACATCATGGTTGTTGTATACATATTGTCATTAAAGTAATTAATGCATTCTTGATATAACCAAGGCAAGTGTATGAAATGTAAAAAATCAACCAATTTCCATTACACCTTTATTTGAAAAACAAATTCCCCTTCTTCTTCAATGTTTGTACCGATACTAAGTAATAGTAAAAGTGTAGTACCTGAACAACTTTGGTCTAGACACTTTAATTTGCTGAAAATTGAACTTGAACTCGAGACCGGGTGAGCCACAAAAGGTTTGGTTGAACAAATGCATGGTCATTCTAGTGCATATTTCATTATCTCTCTTCTTGATTGGGCCAAGCTTGGGCAACAATCTCCAATTTTTTGGTCTAATTTACCAAAAACTTATGTGTATCCACATCCCCTTCCATCTCAATTAGTACCCGAATTCCATCAAGTGAATGGCTAACTAAGGGAATGCGTTTTGGACCTCAGTCTTCTCCACATTTCCGCTGGAAGAGCTTGCTCAAGAAAAAAAGGGAAGGACGGCGTCATGTCGCCTTAACGACGTACGGCGCCAGCCCTGACAAGCGGAATGAGGACTAAGCTTTTATTCAAATCGGAGGAGACTGCTCAAGCTTGGGAGTTCTTTTCAAGTCTGCCACAAGGAACCCGAGTACGTACATCGTCTTCCCTTTACGCCAACGACCTCCGTAATTAACGATTATCTCAGCTTGCATTCCGAGAGGATATATTGGAGGTGCTCTGAAAGCAAGCTGGTGGAAGCAAGCATTCGTTCATCTGTTGATCTTCAACGCTCTCCTGAGCTCGAGTCTGTGCATGTCACATCTAGCTAGTCGATCGAGCAGACTCAACTTGCTCCTGTCTCCCCTTTGATCTGAGATTTCAGAGAGGGAGCTCGAGTGGTGAGGAGCCAGGTATCGACTGCTCCCCGACTTCTCTCTCGCTCTCTCATGGCCGGAGTCATTGCGAGGATGTTGTTCTTGAGATTTTTCCAACGAGCTAGAGTGTCAACGAACATATAATTGGAGATTTTGGGGTTGGTAGGAAGTGCATGCACCCCAGGAGTTGTAGAGGTACGTGTGCATGTCTGAGTGTCGGGGAAGTTGCACAAGGTTGTGAGCGAGTGCTTTAGAACATCTCTAGGCCTGGTGCTGAAAATATATTTTTCTGTTTCTAGCAGAGACGTACTTGATCTTTGCGCTGGTCGGTTTCTTGAACTTGCAGTCAACCGATTACAGCACTTCAAGAGCATCGCTTGTGTCAGTATGCACAGACTGAGAGCATTTGAGTAGTTATTTGGTTCTATCAATGTTCATTTCGTGAATTTGCAGCCATGTGCTTATTATAGTAACAGAATAGAGTTATTTCGGAGCTTCATGTATGTCATCTCGAAATAGGTTGATCGTAAAGAGTTCGTCAAGAGGAACTAATCTTACTACTAGCAGTTTCTGATGTTTTTTGGTGCGGCATGGACAGGTGGGAGGAAACTGTCAAAGTCGACCATCAATCTAGCTGTTGTTTTGGTTCTATCGTGCAGCCGCAAAGGGGTTGGAATACAAGCTTACACCTCAAGATATCTGCGACAATGGCCGCCGAGCAGAAGAATGCCGAAACATTAGAGAAAAATTCAACTCACTGATGGGCTGCTTGGGTTTGACAATCCAGGCTATTTCACGAGCCCTAGGGGGCCTACTCAAAGTACCAGAAACCTGTCCATATCTTGTGTGATCGAAAAAAGGGACAAAGGCTAGGCGACAACATATACAGCAATAAACCTTAGTATTTTATGTTACTACTGTCAGAAGAGCGTACCTGCATTCGTTTTTTTTATCTTAAGCTGGTCTTGTTTTTTAATCGTTTGGCCGTAGAAACAAATGATGATACTCTGCAAGGTTTTGCTTCCAGCATGGCTCAGAGGCTACGTGGACAATAACAACACTTGAATCTTATTATTTTCACAATGAGCATGCTTTCCTGTAGCAGTTCGTTATTCCAAAAATTACAACGTTGTTAACATGTGAAGGCTCCCTGTGTTCAAGTGTATTATTGAATCTGAAAAGTTACAATTATTTCAAGTAGGAATTGCATAAAGTAGGGCCTAGAACATGAAATAGGAGGGAGTGTCCCAATTCTGTCAACTAGAGGATTCTGCAAGGGTTACCCAACTTCAGCTTGTGCATTTTGTTGAAGATTTTGTATTGAAGATTTTGTATTGAAGATTTTGTAATGAAGATTTTGTATTGAACAGAACAAGAGGCCCTTGTCTAGCCTTAAACACTTTAGTTAGATCTTGCTCTGAAATATTGTGGCCAATTTTTCCTGCTAGTACCTTGTCTGCAGCAACAGTCGTACTGTTACTCAGGGTGTACCATTTATTAATTCTATTTGAATATAAAATACTAATTGTCCGGATGCCTCCTCTCTTTAAATATCAAAAACCATGCGTTCAGATGTCTGACACTCGAGGTGTACCATATTAAAGTTGGCCAATGGTATTGAATCACCCACCATACAACAATCATCACACCCCCTGCCAAAAGTGAGTAGCAATAGGGGATACCAGTTCACTGAAGGACAAAATAAATGCAATCTCGGGTACCCTTGAGCGCATCCTAGCAGCCCCCCAGAGAGTCGCTTTTTCCTCTAATGAGAGGTCGAGTGCCATGACCATTGTGCAAGGGCCCAAGTTGGACAACTCAAGGGTAAGTTTTCTCTAGCGGATGAGCACTGCTTTTCATCCAATAGAGCGTTTGCTTTGAAACTTCTTTTCGTTTTTCATGCTTGCAATGCCTGTCCAATGCTCCACTTGCTAGCTTGTGCCCTGGTCGACGGTCAAACGTGTTAACAAGCGCTGGTCTGTGGCGGGGACAGGAGTTTCCAGCTAAGAGTTGCTAGCCTAGCTTCACGAGAGAGATTTAGTTAGTTATTTCGTATTTAACTTTGTTAATCTTGCCATACTCTAGCGATGCTCAGTCCTCATACCTTGATGATCAAACGGAACTGTTAGACAGTCATGCCGAAGTTCAAATGTATATGTCCTGAGAAAATTTAGTGGTTCTGTTAAACGTTTTGAAGCAGTTTGTTTTTTATTTATCTCTCATCAAGTCTCACTTGTATTAGCTGTTACATAATTCAGCCGAGTCTCTCTTGAAGATCAGAGGATTTAACGTGGATTCATTTGACATGCACCTAGGTCCAAGCTTGGAGGGTTACAGATCAACCACACCCCTGGTGGAATGCAGACCAGGTCCCGGCACCGTGCACGTTGTGCAATAAACCACCGTGTCCTCGGTTTCTTGTGGCCATCAAACCTCCAAACCCAGAAGAGAAGGACTTAAGCTTGGTAAGTCACTTTCCACTTCTAGACTCATCAACCTCCTTTGAGAGACAACAAGAGTAGTCCACCAATGCCCATGTCCAAAGGCATGGCCTAGACGAACTATCTCCAACTGTCTCTTTATTCACCATAGCCAATTTTAATATTAAACCTGAATTTCATTAAAATGGCGGCATTCCAGAACTTTGGTGGTTTACATCTATACCTGTCCTAGATGTTCAGACAAAGTGGTGGATTTCATATGCCATTTTAACGAAATTGACGTTACTAGTAACTATTAGTATGCACATCATGACGCTACATTCATTGGTTTTGATTATGAAACACTTCATGTTGTGTTGCTTGGTGTCAGGTTGTTCCTAGACTCTTGTGGGAGCTCCATAGCAACATGCTAGAATGTGATGAGCTGCAACTCAAAGGTCCCAACGAGGCCATCATCAAGGTGAAGGTGAAGAAGACCTACCGTGAAAGGGAACAAAAGCTCAAGGTTCGGTTGGAGTCCAATTGGAAAACTTTCCTTCTTGCCAACAACCTTCAAGTTGGTGACATGTTGGAGTTCTTCCTTGTTGCAAACTCATGCTTCACAGTTTACCGGCTGGAGAAATACTAGCTAGTTGGACACAGGGCAATGTATGTTGGGAGCGAAACGAAGACATATTTATAGTCTACTGAATTATTTCCAAGAGCATGGAAGAATTGACATGGTCAGGATTGCGACGTACATATATATATATATATATTCAATACCGGCGTTTCTATGTCGATGTCGATGTAGCGCAATTCTAAGTTTTTGACAATTTGGCGACTGTCTACATAGAATTTTCTTTTTCCGAACTGTTGGGTAAGTGGGTTGTGTGAGTTTGTGGATAGTGCCACTGCCCACTGGGATTGCATATATTTATTTGAATATTAACATAATTATCAGATGCAGGACTTTTTGTATTGCTTGCTCTTTCTTTTGAATTGTGACGCTTTTGCTATTCACTCTCTCGAAAGTGGGATTTAGATTTCGATATTCTGGATTTATAAGAAGCAATTTCCTTGATCATGAATGTTTTGAACTGAATGCTGAATGCAACTGGACTGGCCTGTGGCACAAGGCAGTCCCGGTGTGGACAATGGAAGAAATTTGTTTTTCAGTAGGACAGTAAATAATGCACGAATCAAATAAACCAGTGGAGATGGTCACATACTCACATTTGTTAACCCTTAAAGGCCCGTTTGTCTCCTCGGGGGACAATTTGGGTGATTGGGTCCGGGTAGGTTCCTATGACTTCAATTTGTAGAGAAATTTTTTGGGATTTTTTGAGGTTGTGCGGTTCTGCAAGAGCTTTGTGGATATATAATTTTTATTTCAATTGGTGCTTGAGAAAAAAATTATGCCAAAAATAGAGTGTGGCGGGCAGCACAAAAAAATCACAGAAAGTCAAAATAAATTCCTTAAATACTTTTTTCAAAATCTATGTCTTTTTGTCTACATTTGAAGCTTTGATTCATTCTATTTGGACTAATAATGAAAAAGTTATGGACAATCTTAGTTTTTTGGGCAATCTAAGCATCTTCTTCTTGAAAAAATAACTTTTAGGATTCATTTTTTAATGCAATTTTTACAATTTTCAGAAAAACATTGTTAGACAAGGTTGAATTTGCTTGCTAGAACAATCTCACCGTTGGGATTATGGTATTTCAATTTTGTTTTAGAGATATTAACGATTTAGTTATTCCTTCAATCTTGAACCTACTTCTACTTAACAATTTTTTAATGAGTGAAAATTTAGTGTTTTTTTCTTGAATTTTTTTTCCTAGATTCTCAACTGAAGTATTCAACATATAAACTTAGAAAATCAAAATCAACAATACAAAAAATTTAAGTTAAATAGGTTCAAAGCCCAAAAATCTAGTCAAGCAAGGTGCAAAAAAACTTGTTTTCTTCACTTTGAATGCAAATATCTTGCAATCTATTTGGTCAAAGTTTCTGAAATTTCTTGCACACATTCTCATACTAGTCTAGTATGAGATCCTACGGTTAGATATGCAAAAAAAAACAATTTTTATAGCTTTTTGCTCTTTGCAATAGAAGTGGCAATTTTGAGTGTGTTTTGATGGAGAAAAGGCCTCGGGGCTTTACGGGTTAAGTTATCAAAATCTTACTTTAGCATGCACAAATATGAATATTCTACAAAGATTTTGTGACCGGTGATTAAATTGGTATCTCATTTGATAATTATAGGGTTAATTAGAATTATAGACCATTCATTTGATGAACACTCACCTCATAACACAAGAACCACCACTTGGGGTTCTCAGCAATTCCCCGTTCAATCGTGATGACTGTTGCGATTATTTTCTTTCAGCATGTATTCTTCATGGTCTAGTTAATCAAGGCTACTCAGTAACAGTTCAAAAACAAATGAAAGCTAATATTCCTGAATGCTAATATAACTATAAAAGGGTAATTAAATTGACAATCAGCATAATTATAGAAAAAGTCGTTTTCAGGAACCAGAATTAATGCAGAATGATGCAGACTGTTGACACTTTACTGAGGATGGTTCATTTCGTCCAAGTACCCAGTGTAAGGTAGGATGCTCTAAAAGCGCCCATTTAAGGGCTGGTCCGTCTTTTGCGTAGGTTTGCATGAATAGAAATATTTTTCACTCATTTTTCAGAGAAAGAAAAATGGATGCCAAACTTAACCCAAGTCGTTTCATATTTTTTGAAGCATTTTTGAATTAGTTATGAATTTTCAAAGATTTCAGTTGTAGATACCTATTTGTGACCCTAGGTTTCCCAAAATGCGTCCACTTACAACTTCTAAAGTGATTTGAGGAAATCAAGGCCAATGACTGGCTCTTGCAATAAAGAATACTTTTTTGGAGGGTTCAATCAATGAATAAAGTGGTCCATTTAAAGACCAACTCATATCTATTTAGTACCATTTTGTAGGGTTGATTTGAAGAAGCTGGTCACTTTTAGAGCATCCTACCTTATCTCAAATTAATAATCCTGGTGCAGCCCAGTGTATCACAAATTTCCAAATTTAGGATTTAGCTGCAGTTTTGAGTTTATAAGGAGTTTTATTAAAATGGTGACATTCTGTATTTTATTCAGATTGCATGGTCTAAACCATTTTAGGGCAAGCATAGATTTCAGACCGCATGGTCTACATTGGAAAAGTGCCAAAGTTACAGAATGACTGCCATTTTAACAAAAAATTCTTATGTATTTGCAAAATGCTCCTTTGAGAGTTCCTAAATCCTTAGCTTGGGTTAGCCTCTTATGCACTTCCCGATTTGCAGTAAATATTCAAATTCTATAGAATGAAGAATCTAATTTCATTTTAAATTCAATTCCAAGGACTCATTGCGTTCACACCCTTATTCTATCCATAAGCTTGATTATTGGTAATCTCATAAGATCTTATTTATTTTTGTGATTGAAGTTGGAAATGAAGCTTTTCACTTGAGAAACTAAAGCAATGTTATTTTAATCAATATTTTTTACATCCTTAAAATATAATGGTTTATTAATTAATATCACTTTTGTATGATAAATTAGATGAATATGAATTAGAAATCTACATCCACCTTCAAATTTAGTAAATGTATATTTACATTTTTATAGTAAATCTATTTTTTTATCTTTCATCTACAATATAATTAATATAGCTAGTCAAATCCTCATTAAAAGTTCAAACACTTTTATTATTCCAAGACACAATCTCCAATCTAATGCTAAGTATGGATATATAAATGTTGTCACTATCATAGACAGTTGTACGTAGAAACACTTTATTGGCAATTCTTAAAAACAATTCAATTCGTCAATGCACATGCCTCTATCACCTAATCATTGTCAATTTATCTTGCCATAGGCAAGGCGTGAAGGTAAATAGATTATCCTTGTCATGCAATTGAAAATCTTCACGTCATCCACTTATTTTGCATACAACAACTAAATTCATAGCCTTTGGTTAACCACGGTCCTCATGTTTTTGTTTATTGTTTGGTAGGGCTTCACTCTTGTTGCTCGTAAATAAAAGACATCCACTCAATGGAATGGAATCTTAAATCCTAAACCCTAAACCTTGGAAAACTACCATGAAATACATACACTTGACTATACAAAATGCAGAGTTATGTGCATTGTGTACATTAAACCTCAAAAGATGGGTGTATGCCACTATATATATTTTTTCTTCCTTGTACTAGCATATTTCAATCCAACTACAACTAGTATTGAATCTTGTCCACTTCCTACTTCTAAAATGTTGTTGGTCAAATAGGCTTTGTGTATATTAGAGAATGGATGATTTTCATCCAAATTTTTGTGTGCAAATTTTTTGATGCAATATTTAAACTACTGACTAAAATTCAAGAGATTTCATTTTAAAAAAAACTTATATGGAATACTTTATTAACCCCAAAAAGACCAACATGCATTTTTTGGTAGTATAGAAATATGGGGCAAGTACATGTGATTGGAGATTTTTATATTTTTCATGTGTAAGGAATATCTTTCATATGCACTAAAATTCATGACATGTGGAAATATGAGTCAACAATTATGGCCTAATATGTTACTTTTTTCCCGGCCGAGTAGTCCAAGCAGATAAAGAGAATCAGCTTTTTCATAAACAAAAATTTGAAATTGATTTTCTAGAGTTATATATATGTGGAACGATTTGAATCACTCCATTTTGATCAATGAGTCAAAAGTTATGAGAAATTTTAATTTGCAGGTAGTTATGGATTCTCTCACTACAACAAAACCAGTGTTTTATGACTGCAAAATACGACTGCAATGAGTCGTAAAATCAAAAAATATGACTGGCCGCAGAAATTACTGTAGATGACTGCAATATGACTGACATGAGTCATTACCGACGAGTCGCTTCGGACATCAGTCATATTGGCAGTCATATTTTTGGGGGGGTATAATTATCCATAATTAGCCGTATTTTGCCAACAAGGCATATATTTTGACTATCTTTGAGGGCTTGACTTTTTATTGAGTTGCCCGGGCAAACAAAAATAAATCCTACGTGGCATGTGACTCCACGTAGTCAAATTTTTTGGATGACGTGGAATATGACTGCGGTCAGTCATATTTTGGCTGACGTGGAATATGACTGCGGTGAGTCATATTTTGGCTCATGTGGCATATGACTGCGGTGAGTCATATTTTGGCTAATGTGGCATATGACTGCGGTGAGTCATATTTTGGCTAATGTGGCATATGACTTTGTACAGTCATATTTTTTGTAGATGTGGAATATGACTCTTGTTAGTCATATTTTTGAATGATGTGGAATATGACTCTTGTGAGTCATATTTTATTAATGTGAAATATGACTCTTATGAGTCATATTTTGGTTGATGTGGTACTTCATGTGGATGTCATTGATAGTTTATGACTAATTGCAGTTATATTTTGAAAAATACAAAGTCATATATTGGAAAAGACTCCATGTAGTTAAAAATGAATACATATGATTTTAAAGATATACAAGAGATAATCATATTGGAAAGAAAGAATGTAAGAAGGAAAGCAACTCTCATCATTAACATTTATTAATCACCAATACAAAACATATATACTACAATGAATCATTCACAAAATTCAAAAAGGCCTATATTCCTTACAATAATGTGAAGATGGCTCTATTGGGTTGCAAGTAGCCTCCAATGACTTTGTTTCAACTTTTGGTGTCTGCATAAACAATTAAAGAAATGGGAGGTTAATTTTTAGTGAATGAAAAATAAAGCTCAACCTTCAAAGGCTTACAACAACACAAAATATGTAGCTCAAATTTAGGGTAGGAAAAAAAAGAATGATGATGGAGAAAACAAGAAGAAGAAATAGACAAGTACTAAGAGATAACAATAAGCAAGAGTTAAGATGCAACAAGAAACAAGAAGCAACAACTAAGACACAATAGGAAACAAGAAGCAACAACTAGGATACAACAAGAAACAAGAAACAACAACTAAGATACAACAAGAAACAAGAAACAACAACTAAGATACAACAAGAAACAAGAAGCAACAACTAAGACACAACAAGAAACAAGAGTTAAGATCCAACAAAAAGAAACAAGAAGTAAGAATTAAAAAAAAACAAGAAGAAACAAAAAAAAGAACTAAGAAGAAGATAAGAGTTAAAATGGTAGAGAAAGAATGAGTTTAGATGCAATAACAAGAAACAAGAAGCATGATTAGAACTAAAAAGCAACAAGAAAGAAGAGATAAGATGCAACAAAAGACAACAACTAAGAAACAATAACAAGTATGAGCTAAGAGACAATAAAAGGCAAGGAAGAAGGGCCAAAAGAAGTGGCGGCTAGGGTTTCAAGATCCTAAAAAGTGGCGGCTAGGATTTCAAAATCCTAAAAAGTGACGGCTAGGGTTTCAAAATCCTAAAAAAAGTGGCGGCTAGGATCTCAAAACCCTAAAAAAGTGGTGACTAGGTTTCAAAATCCTAAAAAATAGGTGAGTAGGATTTCAAAATCTTAAACAATGGTTTTTCTAATTTTTTTTTGAATTGCCCGTATTTTTCTTGGGTTGCCGAAAACAAGAAAATGTCACTACTATGAAAATATGACTGACAATATGACTCAATGTTCCCCAAACATGTTTTCTACGTTCCCTATGAAGTACTTTGGTGTTCCTAATGGTCGTATAGTGTATACTTATGAAGTAAAAGGTCCAAAAATGACTGACAGTCATATTTTGCAGTCATATTTTTCCTCAATGTGTTGGCCTTCAAGAATATGACTGCAACTAGTCGTCAGTCATCCTCAGTCATATTTTTGCAGTCATAAAATACCCGTTTTCTTGTAGTGTCTACTCTAAAATAAACTTTAAAGTCCTTTATCTTACTCAATTTTCAATATTTTTGGAAATAAAATAAAATCATAAGAAGTACATTGTTTATTACAACATTTCAACCACTGGGAATTGCATTTTTCAATTCCATAACCAAATTCTTAATAATTTTGTATTTTGAATCATACTCTACTTCTTTCTACTTACTATTTTTTTCCTAAATGTTGAACGACTCCAAATAATGTGAAATTTTCCAAGCATGTAGGAAACTTATCTAAGAAAATGAATCCAAAGAAGCACCACCATTTTGAACATTTCTCATAGAGAAGTGAGCTTGTGAAGTGCAGCTGCCCAGTTTTTTGAAGGGCCAAAAAATGGTTTTAATGTATTTGAATGCTTATATCTTGCAATCCACACAGTGGAAATTTCTGGAATTTTTACTACATGTTCTCAAGTCAGCATACTACAAGATCCTATGGTTATATATGTCCAAAAAAAAACTCAAAAATTTGGTACTTGTACTAAAAATGGCAATTCTTGAGCTTTTTCGGTGAAAACATAGTCATGAAACTTTAGGGATTAAAAAAATCGTACATTGTGCAAAATATTTCAATACTTTGATTTCAAAATGATTTGTTTTTCTTTTGAGCAAGACTAACAAAACACAACTTTTACTTAAGTGTACTTTCTACTCTATTTGGAAAATTTGAAAAATTCCTTAAAATAAGCATTTAATTGAAGTTTGAAGTCAAAAATCAATAATTAGATTTCTAAATATAAAGTGACGTGGAAATTTTCTTTATACTACAATATTCTACACTACAATGAATTTTTCTTTTGAAATTTCTAAATTATTTAAACATGATTTGTATTTGATTTGAATTTTCTTCAATTTCTTCTCAAAAATTCATGATAATTTGCAATTTTCCCAAAAGAATTTGAAAATTTTATGACATATATTAGACATATGATTTCACCTCTAAAATATAAAATCAAATAAATAGAAAAGAAATGGAGGATATGGAGTGCGAGACTTTCATATTTGACTACACGATGACTATCATGGATGTAATCTTTTGGAGGTTAAGTGTTTTTTCTTTATTGAGAGCATAAAAGAGCATGATATTGCATTATTTAGTCATCGTAGAGTGAGAGTATAATTTGCAACATGAACATTAGATGTTTCTCAGCCCCTACAGAGGGCTGCAAGTTCCCCTGGGTTCCCAGACTCTGAAAACTACGCTGCAGTAGCTGCTTGATATGGCCAAGATACTCAGATACTGCCATGTCATCTTTTTTAATTTTAAATTAATTATTTTTTTTCAACTTTTTTTCATTATTTATTTTATATTTTTTTTTGACAGTGACCATTCTTTAATTGCTAGGGGGAACAATGCCAAGAACAGGCCTAAAACAACCTGTCCAAAACCCCCAAATACATCTAATGCTATTGTTATATCTTAGTGCCTTTGCATTTGAAATATTTGTTGAATAGGACAATGAGTTCAACTTGTATTTTAGAGCCATATGATTCATTCTTAGGGTCTAATTTTTTGTACAAAGAATAGAGTTCATGATGCACATAATTGATTCAACCAATTAAAAAAATTGTTCTTGTTGATTTACAATCTCTTTACTATAGCATCAACTAAATATGAAATCTTAACCATTATTACATTATCGTTAAAGATGTAACAATAGTTTATGTTGCAAGCTATATTCTCTCTACAATGGCTAATGCAATTTCATGCTCTCAGTTCCAAAAAGATATTCAAATATTGTGAGAACCAACATTATTTGCATGTTTGTCACATTGTGAATATTTTAAATTCTATAAATGTCAACTTCCTTCAATTTTTGTATTAAGCAATACAAAATGATGTATACCAATATGTCGAGGTACATATATATATATATATATATATATATATATATATATATATATATACATTTTTTATTTCTAAATTTTTTTTATCAAAATGTAAAGTGATTCAAAATTATGGCGCTTAAAACCAAGTTTTAGACATGACTAACTTTGAAATTAATTTTCTTTCAAATTGATTACAACTAATTTTTTCTTCAAATTTCTATATTAATGTAATGTGTCATATATCGCATACAACAACTTTTTAGTATCTTTTTGGGACTTTGCTCATTGATGCTTATAATATGGTTGTTTGAATGAAAAAGTTTGAAATCCATAGTCAAGTTTTATTTGTCACTGTATAGTCTTGACTAAAATTTGTATGATAATTGCACAACAAAGGAGCATTATTATTCACTTTACTATGCTTGCCCCAGTTAGATGATTGATCATTTTTATAATTTTGGTATATGCAAAAAAATATTGTTCTTACAAATTTTGATTCTTTCAAAGTTTTTGTCGAAATACAAAAATTATTGTAATTTTGAAAAGTATAATGTGCATTTAATATTATATCAATTTTATCATGTATTGGAATAAGATATTTTTTTATTACATGAAATAATGGTTAGATTGGGAGTCAATAATCCTTTATTTAAATGTATATATTATTTTTTAAATAGCAATAAGAATGAAAAATACAACAATATTCTGTTATTTGGATTCTAATACAAAAGTTTGAATTTCACTAATTCACTAAAGTCATTTCAACATAAATTAGAAGCAAAACTTGTTCAACTTAATTTTTAAGGCTTAAACCAAATACAAAGAATGGATATTTCAAAAATTAAAATCAAGTGTGGTTGTGGTGCATCCAATTTTTGATGCAAGCACCTTTTGGGGTTAACCCTTAACTGCCTAAAGAGCCACAAAGTTGCACTTGGATGATTTTGAATCATCAAAATTTGATGAAGAATTGCAATTTTTCAACCATATTTGAAGAGTTTTGTGAATGAGTGTATGTTAAATATTGGTCAAAATTCCCTCATTGAAGTGTTATTGACTTATCTACTAAAGAAGATGCTAGAAGAACTTCTTACAAAGGATGCTCTTGAGGATGCTTTTATAATGTGTTTAAGCAACTTGTCCCTACTTGCTCTATATTTGAATTTGAGCTCTACTAGTGACATAAATAAAGTTAATATAGTTTACTTTGTACTCCAATTTGAGAACTTGAACAATTTCTAAAATTAATTTTATATATACCAATTTGACCTTTGGATTAATAACCATGGTCTACTCATTTTTCAATTATAGAATGACACTAAAATCTGGATTATGCCATGATGCTTCACATTATAATATACGCCTATGATGAAATTTATGGAATTATCTAATATATATATTATATTTAATGTGAATTTCCTTGAGTTCACTCTTACTTCAAGAATTCACAATAATTCCACTTTTTCATAGAAAAATTTGAAATTTTTATAATTTCTCAATAATATGCAATTTCATTGTTGAAAAATAAAACAGAACAATTTTTGCTCATACTTGGTGGCATAATTGAACATACAAATTGACAGATTCACATTCACATAGCTATAGTCTATTAACTTTAGAATTTTAGGTTGGTTAGCGTAGAACATTAGGAAAATTTTCAAGCTTTGAAAAGGTTGTTAAGAGAAGGTTCTCCAAGTTGTGAATAAGCGTAGTGCTAGCCAAATTATTTCATAATTAAAAGTTAGAAAATTAGAAAAATTAATAATTATTATTTTGAATAAATAATAATAAAATAATAATAATATGATGTGGCACAAGCAAGGCCACATCAACTTGTAAGAGTTTTGTAATTTGGATTTAATTTTAAAACTACATTTCAAAAATGTTTTGAATGTTTTTAAAAGTATTAATTAAAACTATCCCGTGCCACCTAGGCCCTGCCATTTGCTGTAAAAATTAATAATTTTTTCTTTTCTTTTTTAATTTAATTTAATTTCTTGACTAGTGGTTCCCACTATCAAGAAACTGGCAACCCTCTTTAGGGCTCAAACTTCTTGTAATGAATCATCCTTTTTTCATACCATGTGAATCACTTACTATAAACTATTGTACAAGACCTCCCTTTTTTATCCAAAATTTCCAGAATGAATATCTACACTTTTATCTTACACAAAAGAATTCTTTGTCATCCATTGGACACTTTTAGGTCGCAGTGTTGTTATAGGATTAGTATTAAGATAAGTCAACCTACTTTTGCTAGCTACCAAATTCCATCATCCTACTTTTGGTCCCAATTCCTTCCAAAAACTCATGCAAATCTGTTAATTTTCTAACAAAATTCTTACATTAACCTCAAAAGTCCAAAGGCCTCTTTTCCATCAAAAACCACTTGAAACTGCCATTTCTATAGCAAAGAGTAAAAATAATTTAACTTAATTTTTTTCATATCTAACCAAAGAATCTTGTAATAGAAGAGCATGAAAATTTGTGGCAGAGTTTTTACAAACTTTGACTGTGTGTATTGTAAGATATTTGCATTTAAAATGAAGGAAACAACTTTTTTGCACCTTGCTCAACTACATTTTTGGGCTTTGAACCTTCATAACTTATAATTTTTGCTTTACTAATTTTTAGTTTTAAATTTTATATGATAAAGAATTGAGTTGAGAGTTTAGAAAAAATATTCAAAAAATGCACTTAGTTTTCACTCATTAAAAAATTGTTAAGGACAAGTAGGTTCGAGATTGAAGGAAAATCTAAATTGTTAATAGCTCTAAGATGGAATTGTAATAAATTAATCTCAATGGTGAGATTGTTCTAGCAAGAGATCTTAATTTTGTGAATTTAAAAAAAAAAAAAAATTGTGTACATTAAGGTCAAAATTGAATTCTACAAGTTATTTTTTCAAGAAGATGCTTTTGATTGCTCAAAAAATAAGATTGTTTATAACCTTTACATGAGAAATCCAAATGGAATAAATCAATTATTTCCACATATATAAAAATATAATATACACAAAAAAATATTTAATTTTTTCACTGTAAGCCTTTTTTAATTTTTTTTCCTGCCCATTGAACTAAAAAAAAGGACTTTTTATGCCATAACTTTTCTTCCCAGACTTTGATTGAAATAAAAATTATATTTTTAGAAAGCTAATGTGTATTTCTATCTTTTCAAAAATAAAAATCAGAAAACCATGCCTAATATTGAGACCTCAGGAGCCTGTCCAAAATCTATTTTGTCCCGTGAGGGGACAATAGGACTTTAGGGGTTACTGCCAACAAGAAATAATGTGTCAATCCTTAAATGGATACATGGAAGACTTAAGTACCATTGGATACATGGGAGAGTGGTTATGAATTGTTTACAAGATGTTGACTTCATGACTCCACTCTACGAGCAATTTTGTAATTTGAGGGTAGACTACTTCAGAAATTAAAAATGTATCAAGCACATACTTCTCCAAAATATGTGCTCCTTCTTTGGGTTTGCTTCAAGATATTCAGACTACTAATCAAGGTGGTAATAGGCTTCTCTACCTTACCTAAAATGTTGATGGGAGTGAATACTGAAGTTGTTTGTAGACTTGGCGGAGTGATGGGAGTACCAAGCTTACAACAACTCAATGGAAACAAGTTGTTCATCCCCCCAAGTCATTCCAAGGGTGCGTGTAAAAACAAAGACCCCCTATTTTGTGCTTGATTAATTTATCTTCTACCTAACATAGTGAATTTGGAGCCTCTGGTTGCAAATATGAATTCAAAATTTTTCAAATTTCATATTGTGTGGCAAATAAAAAATTTCAGTGTTTTTTCCTCGAGGACAAGGGGGAGGAGGATCGGTTCACCCTGGCCCAAAATATAGGGCATGCCATCCATCAGAAGCGTGGAGTCTGTACACGGAAGATGGTCGTGGACTTGTGGATCATTCCTATCAGGGTATTTTTTTTCATTTTTTAAGAAGTGCCAAAGTGGCAATACAAAAATTTATAGTAGTGCTCCAAATTTCAACATGCATCCACATATTAGATAGAAAATATCAAATTAGCACATATCACATATGTTTAATTGGGTTTTCATCCACAATCTGACGATTTCATCCAAGATTTTTTTTTAACCCCTAAAGGACCAAACACCATTTTTTGACAACATAGCGATTTTGGGCAGCTCACTATGACTGGAATTTTTCTTTTTTTCCTTTGAAATTTTCACATAAGATGTGCCCAAGGAGTAGCTTTAAGGTCCAACAATTTTCGTAACTTTTGACTACATGGTTAAAAAGTTATTGCATGATATGTCATTTTCATTGTTCGGCGGGCAGCCGGGGCAGCAAAAAAAACTTCTTTAAAAATCACTTTTAAAAAAAACTAAAATTTGAAATTGGTTCTTTAGATTTATATGTACGTGGGAGGCTATGAATCATTCCATTCCGATCAATGAGTCAAAAGTTATGAGGATTCTTAGTTTGAGGGTAGTTATGGAATCTCTACTCTAAAATAAACTTTGAAGTCCTTTATTTAACTCGATTTTCAATATTTTTGAAAAAAAATAAAAACATTGGGTGTAGATTGTTTATTACAACATTACAATCGTTGGGATTGGCATTTTCCAATTTCATAAATAAATTCTTGACAATTTAGTGCTTTGAATCATTCTCTACCTCTTTCTACTTACTATTTTTTTCCTATATGTTGTACGATTCCAAATGATCTGAAATTTTTCAAGCATGTAGCCAACTTGCCTTGAAGAATAAATCCAAAGAGTAACCATCATTTTGGACATTTTTTCATACAAATGTGACCTTGTGGAGGGCAGCTGCCCGTTTTTTCGCAGGGACAAAAAAAGGATTTTTGTCAATTCAAACGCTATTATCTTGCAATCCACTTGGTGGAAAATTCTGAAATTTTTTCCACATCTTCTTAAAGAAGTTTACTACAAGATCCTCCGGCTACAAGTGTCCAAAAATGTTTTTTTTCTAAAATTTGGCACTAGTATTAGAAATGGCAGTTCTGGAGCGGTTTTGGTGAAAACATAGTCAAAAACCTTTAGGGGTTAATTCAAAATTTTTTGGCGATTTCATCCAAGTTTTTTTGACATATTTTTGGCATTTTGTAGTCAGATTATTTTTTCTGGTGCAATCTGACACCAAAAAGCAAAAAAAAAGCCCTGATTCATACTCATCATCACTTTGGCGAGGTTTCCACCATCACAACTGAGGGCAAGTCACTTGTGGGGATGGTAATGCTGCTTGTCTGCTTACAGTTTCATGCAATTTTTTGTAAAACAGAGGCACTCCTTAACATCATCTACATCATGCTTGCGAGTCTGGCGTTAACTAGATTACTTTTTACATTAAATTACTACTGTAGACCATGTGGCTACACATGGGACATTTGAGAAAAAATTTCATCAATTTTTTTATCGGTTTTCAACTAAATTTCAAAGCAAGCCATTGACTTGAAGAAGTTGTGTTTCTGTCTTTTGAATGCATAGTGTAGCGAATTGTATATAATTAACACATCTCTATTTGAAATAGATATAATTCATATTTATATTAGTAGAGAGAGAAGTGTACGTACGGGTGAACAGATATTTTTAGGTACCCTTCAGAAACATGGAGTTGATGCACAGGTTGGAGGTCAGGTGGGTTGTTTCTTTTGAGGAGATAGTAAGTTAGGCTCAGCTTGCATGTGAGCCTTGTGGGCAAGTTTACAACTAAATCAAGCAAGAAGACAAAACCGCTCCACCGAAGGTCTTGCTGGGGTGGGCAAGCGGGAAAGGAGGAGGTGAAGTTTCACCAATATCAGTGGACAGCCTCATTGGTGGAGACTAGTGAGTCTGATACGTGTTAATTTCTAATTGGATCCCTCCCACTCACCGGGTCCACATAACAGTGCAATGGGCTATTTTTCCCTGTAGCACTCGATGTGAAACCTTCCCAGTGACTAAGGTAAACCAGCCTATGGCAGGCCAACTGTCTAATGCAGACATCTACATAACCCCCCCATTACAGTCCATTTCAGATTTTTGCTTCTACAATTTAATTAGGTTGGTTAGTGGCCCACATTAGTGCATTAGGTGATTGTAATAGAATTAGTAATGACTGTCATAGGACACTTACACATTGTGAGTGTAAACTCATCATAAAGAGTTGTTGTTTTTATTCCTTTGTGTGATGGCCCCATTAAAAATTCTTGTGGTTGTGTTAGGAAATCTGAAGACTGCATTAGGTGGTAAGATGACCATCATAAAGACATATTTTATTGATTTTAGATAGTCTACATACTATTTTGGAAAAATACTTAAAAAATTCATAACAAATTCCTACTTTGTCCCAAAACTAAAATTTTAACTGCTTCTTTCATTTCTCAAAGTTGTCTCTGCTAGAAAAAAATCTGATTTTATTTTGCTAATGGCAACATACCAAATCAGTCATTGTGCCTGTCATAGGCTGGTTTACCTTAATACATGTAAGGAGGCCCTTAGATTGCACAAGGTAGAATTGTTATCACCAATACTCCTTCCGTCTCAAAATGATTGTCCATTTTGAATGTCATGTTTTTCTTAAGTTGTTTTGAGTAGGTCATATGGAAACTTTCTTTATGGCTGATTTTATTTAGGTTGCAATGAGCACAATCATGCAATGTTCTTCATTGATTCTTGAGAAGGATATAAGATTTTGATCCTTTCTTAATTGTATTTTTCACAATAAGATCATTGATCAATAAACAATTGGCATAAAAATATCTCAACAAAATTGTAGACAATCATTTTGGGATAGAGGAAGTAGTAATTAGGTTCATCAAGTTTTCAAATTCTTCTTGGTGTAGAATGACAAATTGTATGATACTTCAATATTTTTGGATCAACTCCATGAAAAATAATAGTGGTATGTTATATTTCGTTACTTCAAAAAACACATAGCTCGCCATTTTGGACAACTGGGGAACTATTCTCCTATCCTTTTGAATCCTATTTTGGCTCAAGTAAAATCTTGTATTACTATTATAACCATTATTCAAAAGCAACATTCTAAAATTTTAAGATAATGATTCTTATTGAAAGTGTAATCCCTAAAGGACCAAGTGTCTATTCAATGTATGCAATAAATCTTGGATAGGTTCCTATGAAGTCAATTTTAGTTTGATGTTTACAAAATTTTGCCACAAGGTGTGAACATGTATCCCCTTAGTGATTATTTTTTCAATCAGATGATGAGATCAAAAGTTAAGCTGCCCTAAGCTTTTGGGTAAGCCAAGGCAACTTTGACAACATGTACCAAACTCTTCTTGTAATTTTGAAATTTAATAGGTATGAGTAGTTTACAAGAGACAAGATGCAATTTTCTTAAAAATAACCATGTGTAGTGTAAAAATATCACTCTAGGAGAAGTTAAAGTCTACTAGTTTTAGTAGGCAAGGTCAGAAAAGAACCTTTTATCTTCACTTCAAACATTATAATCCTTCAATTTCTGCGGTCAAAGTTTCTAAATTTTTTTACACATTCTCATAGTAGTCATCAATACAATTGAATTTTGAAAAAATAAGTCTTTTTTCATTTTTTCTCATTGGCCAAAGAAGTGGCATTTTTTCACAATTTCTGCATGAAATGTGCCTTAGTCCTTTAAGATTTAAACCTTAAAGTTCTTTAGCCTAATGTGGAAGTCTTAAGAACCTTAGACATGGCATTAAAAAGTGAATTGTAAATTTTACTTTTGAATTTTTGTGTGAAGGTGCAGAGTTGTAATCAATCCTTTTCTTTTTACTTCTTGAGAAAGGGACAAGATGGCTATCACTTAAAATTTGGTGAAGCATTGTATTTCTACATTCATCCATCTTTTGGACCAAAAAATACTTTTCAATCATATTCCTGCACTTTTAAATCCAAATTTGGCAACTTCATCCACATTTTTAGTAGAAACAAGGAATTTT
This sequence comes from Antitrichia curtipendula, assembly GCA_951230915.1. Classification (NCBI taxonomy): domain Eukaryota; kingdom Viridiplantae; phylum Streptophyta; class Bryopsida; order Hypnales; family Leucodontaceae; genus Antitrichia; species Antitrichia curtipendula. The sequence goes on along the minus strand of OX579639.1, from coordinate 3,153,289 downwards.
TGGTGAAAAAAAATTACTTTTTTTAGGCTAGAAAATTGAAACTTATTTTGAAATGGTGCAATCTGACCCCACGGTGCCAAAAATGAGAGGTATGGTTGTAATATCTAAATAAAATAAAATAAAACATTTTGTCCTTGCCTAGGAGAGCAAAGTAAGTTGCTACAAAGATTTTGGTCAATTCTGGGGTAGGATTTGAGTCTATTGATTCTTATTTAATCTATAAATGATGTTGAGGGTGTTTTTTGGCCGATGAATGATAAAAATCTCTCTATAAAGGATAGAAAGGCAACTATTAATCTTCCAAATTTAGTGCAAAAAGAGAAGGTCTTCTATAGTAGTTGGACTTCCATGAGTGCTTTTGCATTTTCTTAAACAAACAATTCACATGATACCAAAACATATCATATCCATGGTGACTAGCTCATCATTTAAAGGTTAAGAATGAACAGCTCATGTTGAAATTTTTTTTGAAAGAATTTTTCTATATGAAGATGGATCTTGTGACTTCATGCTCATTGTTAAGATTTTGATTTGGTGAAAAACTGAGTGGAAATATTTTTAATATTATAAAAGCCCAATGTCTAGTCATATAGTCATAAGGTCACCCACAACCAATAACCAGTAACTTAAGCTATAGCAAACTTGATTTGGGTAGTGCAAGGCAAAGCAAGTATTTTCACAAGTGCATTGACAGAAATGATTGCAAAAAATTTGGAAATTCTATTGCTTGGTATGAAATTACTATGAATTTTAGGAGGCAAAAAGCACCAAACCAATAGCCATTAGCCAATGTTTAGACTCTTCCAATTCTAACCATTCAAGAATTAATTTTTTACTCATTACTTCAAACTTTTTTTCTCATTATTTTGGGACATGTGTCATGAACTTATTACAATAGCTTCAACAACAAAAACAACATTTCAAGCTTTACAAAATGTGGTCAGAAATAACTGCACTTATTGGTTGGGTATGGATCACTAATCAAGAATGGGTGGCTCTACCTTAATTATGCTATAAAAGGTAGTGTGCTCTAAAAGCACCCATCTTCTTGAAAGCGCACCTAATTTTAGGTGGAGAATGGAGATGGGGTGATCCTTAAATGGACTAGTTTAGCACTTGAATGCATCGAGGATAAATTATTTTTCTATTGCAAGAGCCAATCATTGTCTTTGATTTCCACACATCTCTTTACAAGTTGCAAGTGCACAAATTTTAGAAGACCTATGTTCACAAATAGGTGCCTATGCCCTAGATCTTTGAAAATTTATAAATAAATAAAAAATGCTTGGAAAAATACAAATCCACTTGGGTTAGGTACTTAGGTAATGTTCACATTAATTTTTTCTCTCTGAAAAATGATCCAAAAATATTTCTGTCCACAGAAGCTTATGAAACGCAAACCAACCCTTAAATGGTCAATTTAAGAGCATATTACCTTATTCATCTAATTCTTCTCAAGCTTGGCATACAATTATCTAACATGATAGCATACAAGATTCCATGAATTTATAGATATTCGTGGTGCAAAATAACAAATCCCAAAGTGCCCAAAAAGTATGTTGATCCTATAAGGTAGGGCCTCAAAAAACTTTGACCTAATTTTCAAACAGGGTTGCTAGTAGGCGAGCCTGTGAGCATGAGCCTATGAGCCTATGAGCTTGTGAGCATGAATTTTTTTTTCAATTTTTTAGAGAAGATGACCTATGACTGTGGATTTTAGTCTTTAAAAATAAAGTAAATTAGAAGTTATTTTCAAGGAAGTTTAGGCAGTGTTATTTTTTAAATTGAAGTCTTTGGTAACAACTCTATGTAATCTAATTCCAAGTAATTAATTAAAGAATAGTTGAAATTCAAAAAATGCACGTGTAAAGTGATTAGCCATAAAGCGCACAAATCCAATCATAAACCAAACCAATACATAGTAGTTAAACTCATGAGGTATGTCAATCTCATGAGTCTATGTCCTTGTGGATTCAGTAGATGAATCACTACTACTAGACAAATCTGATGACTCTCTACCCTCTGATGTCGATCCATCTATGAACTGTAGAACATTAAGCGCATAAGTTTGTTTACGAGATTTCAGCTTAGAACAACCAAAATCTACAAATGCTGATGCCATTTGCTCTGCATACACCGGCAATTGAAATGGCTTTTGCGGACTAATATGACGTCTTTGATTTTTCTCTCTTGACATCAGTCCACGACGACTGCAAAAAAGTGAAACAATCTTTGGTTAAAAAAAAAGAAAGAGCAAAAAATTTGTCACGCACACCAATAGACAAAATGATGACAACTTACTTACTATATTTTGACTTCCGTGCAAACTTCCGCGGAACAACAGTCATAGCATCCGGATCTTGTGTTGTCGCATTTGCAACTAGGGATTCCAATATCACCGCGGCTGGTTTGATCATCATCATGGGTTTCAAGAGAGAATTAAATATCTCCTCATCCTCTTCTAGTGCCTTAATGTGGCGCCCTGTGCCACGACATGCGGTAATTGCTCCGCCTAGCAAATTCCAAGAGCACTATCATCAATAAAATGGTCAAATTTATTAATTCAAAATGGAGAATACAATAACATTCATTTCAAATTTACCAGTGGATGCTGTGACGTCAAATACAACATCTCCTTCTTCCGTTGTTGCTTCGATTAGAATTTGCAAAAACCTTGGGTCCTTCTCTTGAGCACCTCGCCATGGTTTGGCACCATTCATTTTCAAATCTCCTATGCTAGTGAAGTTCATGAGCATGTCATCCCGTCCAATGTCCATATCAACTTTCTTCATTGTCGGAGTGCATCTAAAAGTGAAATTGGATTTTCCTTTCACCCCGAGGTCTTTCACCATGAGGGTGATTCGAAACTTTTGAGTCTGAAACATCCAAACAATGAAAGCATTAGAAGTGAATGAAATATAGTACAATAAAATTTTAATATGAAATTAAAAAATACTATAAAAAACTAACCGTGCAAGTAACATCGAAGGGCGAGGTCAAATGAAGTGGATTCCTGCAAATCCATTCCCTCTTCTTCAACATCTGGTACGTCTCGCAAAGTCCCGCTAGACTAGCCTTAGAGTCGGTGGAGTACGAGTGGATGACAATGAGGCATCCGTGGTCCTGCAGATGCTTTTCTGCAAAAACAAATGCAGACTGAAGCACTTCATCTTCCTTATTTGCGTTCCACACTGGTATTGCACTTGGCGGAGAAGATACCCCCGGCACGGGCAAGTTCTCAGGACAATCAAAAATGACAAGGTCAATGCCAGGCCATCGGTTCATCTTCCCGTGAAACATCCGATCCTTTCCAGTCGATAACTGCCACACAAAAAAATCTCAAATTAGAAGTAATTTAGCCACATTAAGATTTGAACATTCAACATTAAAAACAGTGCGTAACAATCATCATAAATCTATACCTTCTTCAAGAAGTCCATGACCTCAGTGTATGAATTGGGGACCTCTTTCTCTATGTTTTCCACCACTTCATTGATGGAGATGTTTAGAATGAGCATCTCCACGTTGTCTTCATCATCTCTGCCTGTGATAATGGCATCAACCCCTTGCAAACATTAGAAGCAGTTTGGGGTCTCCAAAAGGCCCTCTAAGGCCTGTGTGGGCAGCTTCCGCCGTTTGACTTTAAGGCTTGGGCATGCTTCCACCTGTAAAGCTTTTAGTGCGGGCAGTTGACACCTGTTTCCATCAGTTATAGAAGTTGTGCTGCCAATGCTTAGGTGGATGCCAAATTTCGTGATGCAGTCAAGACATGGAGTTGAAAATGGTGAAGACTCGTGAGTATGCCGCACGGTTTGTCCTTTCCAGACGTTCATTTTTTTATGCAAATGTAATGAATTCTTACATTTTTAATTCAAATCTAATGGGGCCTGTCGCACTGAAACCACATAATGAACCTTAACAATGCCGATGCTGCACAGTCAGCAAGGTTCCCGCCAGCATCGGTCTCTATCTTTGCTGACAGGAGCGTCCCTTCTAGTATTAAAATATTAGAATCTAGTATTAAAATACTAGAATGGTAAATTAAAATATGTATTTCACGAAAGTGCGGCTGTCCTTCAGCGTCCTAGCTTTGGATTGTTTTATTGTACTGACGCGTCTGGCAGCACGGACAATTGGCCAGCAGCGGTCCAGTAAGCAAGTGGAGGTTCCTTCTCATTGGCCACAACCTCAAAATTTCACGGTCAGCTGCAGTGTTGGCAGCCAGGGTAGTTACAGGGCTCGTTGGCCCATGCTGTCCTTCTCCCTTGACCACAGCTGCCCCCGCGGGGCCTTTTGGAGACCCCAATAGTCTTCTAATGATTGTTTTTTTAGTCAACTGCATCAATTCAACCTTCCTCTTCAACCTTGTTTGAGAACGGGGTTGCATTTCAGAGGCTTGGTCTACCGTAGATGATGCCGGAATTGCTACATCTCCGTCCACCTTCTTCTTACCTTTTTCCTTTCCCTTCTCCTCCTTTTCTGCTACCTTCTTTGCCGCCTTCAATTTCTTCTCCACTTCTCTTGCCGTTGCCTTCTCACGCTCTTCCTTTGCTTTATCAATCTTCTTCTTGACAGCAATTTGACGTTTGGCATTGCCCTCTCTCTTGCCGTTTCATCCATGCCATCAAACTCCTTGGACTGAATGTCTTGCACATCCATTTTCTCAAGAGTGTCATGTAATCGTACCTCAGATGGATGAACGTACCCTCCCGAGCAATCAAGGTACCAAGCAACGCCGCTAAGATGAGCTGTGGTCCACACTCGAAGATGATTTGCCGTGAACATGAAATCTGGTGAAGTACGGTCTTGCCATGTAGCCAAAAAAGGAAGAAGATCCACCCGCGTGATTGTCTTTTTTGACAACAACTCATGTTTAAAGTACCTGTGGAAATATGTGAACATTAGAGATCTCCTATTTCAACCCTCTTCAATTCAAATACATAGGAAATAAAATATTTTAAAACTCACCGAAAGATCACACGTTTCACCACTTGTCCACACCATCCGTGGCAGCAAAAGAATCAGACTTTTTGAAGTTGCCATTGCCTCTCAAGATTGATCCAAAATCGTGATCCCAAATCTTCATCTTCCAACCTTCGATATACTCAATCAATGTCTCAGGTTCTAAAGGAGAGTCCATGTCCAAAACAATGGAGTCATTTTTGATGACAGTATCGAAGAGTTCATTAGAAGCATCTTCCACCTAAACATTATAGACATACAAAAATTGGTTAAAATCCAAAGTTATTTGAACTTAATATAATTAGCATACTAATAATTGAAATTGAATGTTTGAATATAATAAAATTAAAATCACAATGCTTACCCCAGCATACTATACACATCAATTCAAAAAGGCAGTGAGTTTGTCCTCCCCAACTGGTTTGGGAGGAAACTTCCGAGCTTCACGAGATGGTACTAAAAGGTTCCACCACTTGAGGAATTTGACTTTATGGTATGGTGTTGTATTGCATGTGGCCACGAGTTGGAGCTTCTCCAAATTCATCTCGGGACTACTATTTGAACTCCAATGTTTCTACACCTGGGCATTAGAGTTTTATTAGACAACAAAAAAAATGCAATACCAATGACTAGTCTCATCCACAAAATTCAATTACCTCTTTCAAGAACTCCGGACCATGAGTAGGGTTTGCAACTGCCAACAACTTCATCATCTTTGCGTCTAACTTTGCAGCCTTTCCCTTTGATGCCATTCTCATTGCATTGGCTACACCTTCACCAGTCTTTTCTTCTTCAGATGTTGTCTCGTGGTATGTTCGAACCGCCGCATCACCAGCAGAGGCAATTTCTTGCTGCACCATACACACATAAAAACAAATTTATTGTCAATGCCAATAATTCAATTTAATAAATCTTTAAATTAAAATATAAAGACAATTACACTTACCCGAAATACAAATGACGTAAATATGTCAGTTGGCATCGAATACCAAGTCCTGCGGGCACCTTGTGATCCACACTTCTTTACTTCTGATGGTCGTAGCAATTCATTGAACTTCTCCATAGGTAGAAGACCATACTTTTGCACACGGTAAAGGGTGTGCACGAGGTTTGTCTTCACGTGAGAATCCTCTGTTTGCCTGCATAATTTTTCAATTAAATTAGAAAACATTCAAATATTCAATAAATGAATAAGAATAATCATTGTTCAAAGCTAATGAAAAATGAACTGATATATGAAATAAATGAAACATATTATAAAAAATAATTGTAACTTACTTATTTATATCATGCATAATTTGCATGACAACTTCAACACGTCCTTTTGTCTCCAATATGATTGAATCCACCGCATAGTGCCACCTCATATCAAATGAATGCAAACGGATGATGTGGTTCATCCAAGCTCGAAGACGGTGATTGCCATCGCACACAAAGAACTTTAAGTTCTTCATGTGCCGTAATTCTTCATGTAAATCCAAGTATTTTGTGAAATTATCGTTCTTTGCATTCCAAAGAGGCTCCCACTCCTCTTTCTCCTTTGTTGTCCATTCGATGCTCTCTCCTTCCTCGTTTGCAGTAGACACGTAGAAAACTGATGATCCTTCACGATATCCACAAACAAAATCTTGCTCCAGTTTTACCAAATCGCAAGAGAGAGTTGGCCTTACCATAGGCATTGCAACCATACGGCAAAGGGGGATGCGTAGACGAGTTAATGACTCTGGCTTTGCCCTCAAGCTGGCAATAGTTGCCACTAAATCTACTTTTTGGGAACGGTGAAGCTCATCTTCTGTCATTTTGTCCTCCTCCTCGTCACCAAACTCCACAACTTCCATTTGATTTCCATCTTCTTCCTCCTCACCACCAAGCTCAGGTTGAGCGGTGTCATCTGTTCCAGGACTACCCATCACATCAACCATTGTAGAATTTTCTGGAGTAGAAGTGACCTGTCACGTTGCAATTTGTATACAATAGTAAGTATAAATCTAATATTCTATCATATACTTCAAATTTTGAATGACAATTTTTGAATGTCACTAAATTTTAAGAAAGTAGATTTATTGATCATGTAGAAAAATACAAGCTACTGATCAATGCTTTGAATCCGAAAGTCTAATCACTTTCATTCATTTGTCCATAACTTCCTACTTGTCAAATCTTTTCTACCTCAGACTCAAAAATTGGACTTGATACCGATCCATCTAATTCATCGTCTCTAGAAAAGTAAGCAAACCTTGCATCTCTGGTGCTAGAGCTCTCTGATGAAAATATTGGACAATCCTTCTTTTTTTTGGTGGCTTTCTTTGAACTACTCATTTGCACATCAAGAAAATCCCACAGCCTATCAATAGCATCCAATTGATCTTCAAGACTCACCACCATGGGTGTATTCGGAATATGATTTGGAGGTGGAGAAGAAATCTCAATGTCCTCAGTTGCTAGAGGGGAACTTTGAGTTTGAAGAAGCTCTTGTGATTCCACCTCAGGTTGCAAGATTCAAATTCACAATGACATAAGAACATAGAGTTAGAGGAAGTGTATAATGATTACAATATTTTCATATGCATAATTGAATGCACAAAATATTCTTTACATACTTACCTCCAATTGATGATTATAAAATTCAACTTCAAGTTTAAAAAATGAATTCAAAAAATCAATGTGTACCAACTATCTAAAAGACATTCAAAATATAGGGATACCAAAGTGCTCCTTCAAGACTCCCTTCGGAACCAAAGGCCCACTTGGGAGGTCTCTTTGGTTCACTGTAGGAATTTGTGACTCTAAATAGGGATACTAGTAGCCACCTTCAGGACCCCTTTTGGAACCGAAGGCCCTCGTGGGAGGTGTGCCTTATATCCCCAAATTTCAAGAATATAAAACCAAAAATCATAATTTTTGACAACCCGTAATTATGCAAGATTCAAAAACGCCAGAAGTGTTAAAAATAATATCAATCTTGTAGAAAATATCATTTGTGTGACAAAATTCAAAGTTTTCATTATTAGAAATTCGATTCACTAGTCAACCATATTGACCTTACAACAAAAAAGCATCACTACATGTACAATAAAAACAAAAATCTGCAATTGTTGACTATACCACTTTCAATCAATATTGACAAAGATTCAATAATTGCAAAAATCATGTAGTTGACAATTGCTAACTTCAATTGGCACTTCATCATGACAAACTCTTCCACACTCAAAATCATCAGCTTCATACCATTTTTCATGAAATAGGGATATCAGTTCAAAGTTATAATACTCCCTTTGGGACCAAAGGGCTTTCCGAGGGGTTACTACGGTATTCCAAGAATTTGAAATTTTCCTCACTCTGTCAAAATTGATTAACAATGGTGAAGATGATAAGAATTTCTTGAGATGAGTATCACATTCCAGTGGGATTGACAGATCAATTAGTTTCAGCTAATTCAATGTATGAAACCCTAAACTATGGCTAAAATATATAGGTTTAGGATTTCCTATGAATCTACAAGGTAGACTTCCTACTATATCACAATTTAAAGAAGACCATAGTAAACCAAAAGTGGACTTCTATGCCAAAATGAAAAGCAATTAGAATCACACTTAGCCAATTACTAGAAATTAATGTACAAAAGTCTGAGGGAGCTCTGACATTTACAAGCTTCCGCAATAGCAATCAGAGAGACACTGAAGGTGACGATTGACATTCTAAATCTATGAGGGCAACTGCAAATGAGCTTTAAAACGGAAATTCAAGCAGGTTTAGACTACAACAAATGCACAACAACAAATATCCAAGCCCCCATGCACTTTTGGAAAGAAGCTAAATTTCAACGATGACAAAAAGTTGGGCCTACAATTTTGAGTTCTAGGGATACCAAATTAGAGCTCTGATACCCCATTTGGGACCGAAGCCTTCTCAGTGGTTCCCTCTAGTATCTCCAGAACAAAAAAAATTGACTGGAAGTTTTGAATCAAGTGTAGATGGTTAGGTTCAAATGATTCATTAGTTTTGTACACGTTTATCAAGTATTGAAGCCAAGATACTAATTTTCTAGTGCTATGACTCAAGCAACTTATCGAGAATCCAAATTGTTTGGAATCATGATATCAATTTTAATTTGCATCAATCACTACTCGCTCTTTTGGTCAAGTTGTGAACATTGATAACAATCATGAAGGCTTTTTTCCGACCTCATGACACTGGATGTATTGTGTGCGGGGGAGGAAAGTACACCTCCAACATTGTTGGTCATGTCTACACCCAGTTGTTATCTACGGAGAGAAAGAGAGAGAGTCATCTCCTAGTAAGTTTATTTCTTGTTCTAAATCTTTGCTGTTTTGGTTTTCAATCATCAAGGCTACGAGCGAGTCCTGGGTTTGTATTTGATACAAAGAGAACTTTGAGGCCTTATACGTGGATTCAACATTTTGGTAGAAAAGACGATCTCCCAGTCACTCCCCCAATTTTACACTGAAAAGAATCACAAACGTATTGGCAACAACACCCTCTTCAGAATGTTCTACAACATCTTCGAGCTAGAAAAAAATCACAAATCCCACTAAAATGAGTATCTTGGACCATGTAGAGGATACCAAAGCTAAGTTGAACAGTTGTGGACTTTCATATAAATATTGTTGATATTATTTCCGATCACCAGGGCTCTTTCTCGATTGAGAGATATAAGAAAAGAGAGGGTGATGGTAATATCTAAAGCGTGCTTGATGCTCAATAAGGCCTTACAAAGGAGACTAATCGTCGCAGAGGAACATTTTCTTATTCAAGACGTTTTGTGCTTTTTCTGAATATTTCAGATCCTGGAAGAAAAGATAAGAGAGGACAGGTACGACAATGTGATATACATACTCATCCTTTGTCTTACTTATACCCTATAGTGCAGTAGAAACCTCAAAATACTATAGCTCTAGTGCATTAAGGAGGGTTCCGCCTGGCGTACAGTCAAGACAGAAACGTAGACTAGAAGCTCACAATCGGCACTTCATGGACATGTTTACTGGTCACAGTCACGCATTACAAATTGCAAAGTTCTAAATAACAATACTCGCATCCTTTAGCCCTACATTCCATTCCTTAGCTCTATGAAAAGTCCGGATTTTGAATATGTAGTAACGTGACTCTTGCTCACTTTTCAGAAATGTATATTTGAATTGGTATCTCAAGGTCTACCTTCGGGACCAAAGATCATCTGGTGGGGCCTTTACGGAATCTCCAAAAGACAATCATTTGAAGCTCAAAAGAGCATTACTATGCTTCCTATTCCTACCAGCAATTGACTGCAAACACACAATCACTTTTCTTTTCCACTTCATGACAATTTCATAGCAACTGTGGTAAAAAATACTCACATAATTGTTTTCTCTGCTCTTGCTCTTGCTCCTGCTCTTGGGCCTTCCCCTTGCTACGTGTGGTCCTCATGACTCTTGCGTGAACCTGCACAATCTTATACAATGGAAGAGCTCAAAATCAAAAAAATAGAAGCAAGATATTGCACAAGGGATGCGGATCAAGGATGCGATGGTGAAGGGTCAATGGAGCAGGCCGGGAGGAGGAGCAAAGACGCGTATTAGGTCCTTGAGTAATTAAAGACGCGTAGTAGTTATTAAGAGGTTGAGCGCCAAGCCGCCAACCATCAACGCCATACAAAAATCTCGGGAACAACACCGAGCAGATGCATGCACAACATACGGCCAACCAAATTTCAATGTATCTAAAATCTAGGGCATTGTAGATAAGAAGTGCACGGCTTTAACTCATGATAAGGATTTTTAAATAAAAAATTTCATTACTAAGCTTGGTAGATGTAACACACTTTTATTTTAGATTTTTCTTGCGTGCCTCTATATTAATGTTAATCAAAAAATTTATATTCTGTAGTACAAGTAAATGAAGTAACACACTTATGTAAGATTAATTGTCAAAAGTTTTGAAACACTATTTGATGTTTTTGTAATTCAATCAGATTTATAAATGTAAATTTAACTTTTAATACTAATAAATTATTTTGAAATTTTTTCATGAAGTGGAATGAGAATTCTTTTTGGAATTTCTTAGCAATAATTTAAAAAAAATTAAATTTTATTGAGTGAAGTAAAACAAATTAAAATATGACTCTAGAAATCCTTTCTATAGATTGTCTCTTGACCACAAAATATCTAAATGACCAAAGGTAGAGCTACGACTATTGAGACATTTTGTGCTTCAAGGATGACCATTCAAAGAGTCTATTTCTATACCTTATCTCTTCAATTTTGAATAAGATACACTAAAAACAATGCAAGTGCTAATTATCACTCTCCAAGCATTATATCCTAAATATTGCAAAAGTAGAGGAAGTCTAATCATACTACTAAAATCATAACTCCCTCTGTAATATCACAAATGCTACCATTAATAATAGGGGCTCATGCTTGCTATGCTACACATTCATTGTATCACATATTAGTAAAATTTTGATATATTTGAATAGAATGCATGATAATGATTTCAATAAGTCTTTGAAATAATTAATTTTAATATTTTGTAAAATTTTTTTCAATCATGCATATATAAAAATAATATTTTCACACAATGTTATATTACAGAAATAGAGTAATAGTTTGCAATCACCTCTGTAATATCACTTTTACAGCTTTTATGATTTCAAAATTCTATTGCTACTACCAAATGATTTGAGAAATTTATTCAATTGAAGCAATTTTGGATTTCACAACAATTAAGTTGTTCATGAAGTTTTTGAAATTTACAAGTTTTTCTTTTCAATTCACCAAGTTTTGGGGTTGCCATTGTTTGTAACAATTGAGTCAACTTTTGAATGCATTACAATAAATGTGTATCTTTTACAATATTCACCATTGCGTGTATTTATAATTTTATCTATAATCCATTTAATTTGACTGTCCAATATCACAGTCAGCATTTAGTTAACAAAAAAATGTTATAGAAGTTTAGAGATGTTCAGTTGTTCACTTACTCGCACAAAAATAGAAAAAAATTATCTTCAATTGTATTTTTTGAACATTGTTCCATTTTCTTCTAATATTGCAAAGGTGATAGGACAAAATAGTGACCCTTGAATCAAACCTATTAGATTGTTGCCAACTATGATTTGACTCATATATTTGCAATATCAAGAACAAATTTAAAAGCCTCATAAACTAAAAAAACAATCTAAAAAACTCAAGTAAAATTTAGCAAGAAAGAAAACACAATAAACCCTTTGATCATATGATTGTCTTATTGGAAAGACAATGTGTTGATTCTAGCAGAAGTAAGTGAATGTGCATTTGATGCTCAAATATATACTCAAAAATTAAAGTTCCAATTAATAATCATAATGATGAGTTCACCAAAATAAATCAAGCAAACAATTTGAACATAAAACTTAAACTAAATTCTATGCCAATAACAATCAACATCTACAATTTTGTTCTAAGAAGGACAAAAAATACCTCCCTTGGATCACTTCTCACTAGTATCACATAAAAGTGGAGTAAAGTGGTTTCAGAATGCACTGGCCATTGTGTATATTATGCTAGGGATGTCCTACAACAATTCCTAAACAAGGTTGGTTGACTGGAATGTACCAAAACTTTAATTGAATGCCTCAAATATTAATACAACATATGAAGTGATTGAAGGTAGGTTAGTAATGGACTTAGCAAGATGAAGTGGTAAGAAGTGCTTACATTTGTAGTCTGTGGCATTCTTTCTTGCAAAGAAATGGTGAGGTTTCCCTCGCTCTCTATTGCCTCCTGGTGAAGCGTCTCTAAAGTATTTTGAAAAGTGATCATAGTTTCTTCCCGCTCTTGCCCACTAAAGCAAAGAACCTTGCAAGTGTCTCCAGGACTAGATTGCCTACTCTTTGACGCTAATTTCTTTCCTTTCATTCTAGATCTCTTTAGTATCCTCAACGAGGAAAAAAAAAAGGACCTGCTTCTACGCCTCTTCCTCGTACTATTATCATACAAATCTATGACGCTTTGATTCTCTAAGAACATGGAAACTAACAAACTTCACAATGAACTGTGAGGGTCATCTTAAAATATAGAATACTATATAGCACTCTCAGAAGTACGACATATAGTAATTGCATTGTAAAAGAAGTTTGAAGAACCACTTGGCACTTGGTGCAGTTATCAAAACAATTGAGAGAGTCTCTGACATAATTAAACCACTTTTTCCTAACTTCTATTCAAATCAAGGTGAAGGTGTCCTTTTTAAATTTGTCATCGCCGACGTAGCGAGTTTTAATGTCCATTTCATTAAAAATAGCTGCTTTAAAATTCTCCACCTAGCAACATGACCTTTTAGTCATGCTAGTGACGGCTCATTATTCAGTGATGTGGATCCATCTCTAATAAAGCCTCCAATCTATTTAAGAAGAGTCCTTGTATTTAATAGTATTCTGATATATGCTAGTACACTAATTTGAATATAGAATTCTTAAAGATCAATTTGAATTCAAATTCATTAGTTTATTTAACTGTAATTGTCCATGATTATGCTGCAAATACATTTGAGACACGTCTCTAATGCTCATGATGCTTTCAGTTTCCAAATATCATATATGGTTCAATCTTTTCTAAACTTAGTCTTTTTCTTAAGTTACTTCATTATTCATAGTCTTCTTGAGTGTTTTGAAATGGCATCAATTAAAGCAGACGGGCATGAAGTGCCATTGGTATTCCCTTTGAACCACGAAGGACTAGCTAGAGTATCCACTCACCTGCTCTATGTTCGTTTTTGTTTTTTAGAATCATCCATCTATGTTGAAGAAGAGTTGAAGTCAGAGAGCTTGGAATTGAAGGAATCTGTGCCTGTGTTGAAGACAATTGAAGAAGATGGACACTGTTGGTATCTTCATGAAGGTAGTTTTAGAGTTTATGGACTACCTCTATCTCTTCTTGTAGCTTCCACTAAGATTCGCAATCGTCAGTCTGATACATCTACCGTGGATATGCCATACGTGCCTCTAGTAGTGTCTAGCAGTCTTGTTTCAAATGACGGTGACCATGTTGTGTCAAATAGCATACTATATTCTGTGAAGAAAGAGATTCTAGAACCCATCATTCTATTGTCAAGTGAATCAGAAGGAGAGTCTCCAAATGTACCGTCTCTCACACAGAGTTCTCCTTCTCCAATAGCTAGTGATGTCAAGCCTTTTTGTAGTTATGTGGTTCACACTCCATCTTGTAGTCCCACAAATTCAAGCTTCTCTCGACCCCCACTACATCCAAATCCAATTGACCAAGTGTCCATCCTAGATTGCTTGAAGAGACTTTCTTCTGTGCATCGTTCTAGGAACAAATTGTCTACAATCAATTTTGAAGGCATGCAACACCATCGATTACAGTTTCTACCTCCAGTGTTCAACGGGGATGTCATATTTGAGTTGCCTCCATGTCGATCGTCGGCTTCTTCATCGGCTGCAAGGAACTTGGAGGGAATGGACAAGCGGTACGATGGTCATCCATGGTGCAAACTTGTCACGACCAACATTCACAACAATGACCACCTCAAGTTCAGGAAGTCATTTTGTGCAGGCCATCTTGCTTGTACAAATCAAGATTGTGATTACTTGAAGAGATCTTCAAAGATAAATGAAACGGAGTGGAGTGGTAGCACTACCTATCCATTTTCGATAGGCAATTGTGTTCCCAAGGATTCTACTCTCGTATGCAAGGTTTGCAAAACATCTCCTATCTATTTGAATGTATGCAATGCTAGGATCTACTATTGCTTTGGCAGCAATTCCAAAATGACTAGAGCAGCTATTCATTTGGGAGACCACACACATCCTATTGCCAAAGGTATGTGCCGAGATTCAGCAGAGACTATCTCTGGTCTCATTGCAGAGGAGGTGGTCAAAACACCTACGGCCACCAACTCTGCAATTGCTCTGGCTGCAAGCAAACAATTCTTAAGCAACGAACTCTTTCACAACAAAGAAGGACCCAAGGAGATGCTACGAGGTGATCAATTGGAGGATGTTATGGATCGCTTTCAATTCTTGAGCAGTCCAAACATACGCAACGTAATTTCGTCCTTTCGTTCAAACAACCGTGGAGGTGTAATCGACAACATCATGACCATGAAGAAGGACTCAAAGTTTGAGTACATACATGATAGCGTCTTTTCTGGTCAAGGCAAGGAGAAGGTGTACATATTCAAGATGCTAACGGAGGGACCGGGCAGCGGGGTAGACTTGGTGAGGCGCATGCAACCAAGAGGGGACCTCCAAAATGCGTGGGTTATGTTTGACCACGTGAAGCACGTAAAAGAATGGACAACAATGGCGTGCCACGTGTATGACCCTGGTTACAAGAAGGTAATGACTATTGCAGTATGTGATATGCAATCTGAGGATACAGAGATTCAAGTGCAGTTTTGGAAGTGCTTGAATGCAGTCATATCTCGATGTGGACTCGATCATCCAAACTTCAAAGGCTTCATGGCGGACAGCGCCATGGCCAATTGGAATGCAGTTCGCATTGTTTATGGCACTGGTTCTGCAGAAGACAAAATGGTGAAGCGTGAAAGGACATGCTTGTTACATTGGAGTAGTTCTCTACAAAAGCACACTCAAAAGTACATCAAGGAGGATTTACAGCATCAACATACTCGATTGTGCAAACAATACAAAGATTCGACAACTACGGAAGAGGCAGAGACACGATACCTTGCCATTCGATCATGGAGCTTTCATCCGGAGCTGCAACAGAAGATGCTCTTCATCACTTAGAGCACTAGCTTGCATTCTGGCATTTTTGCTATAGGCAGTGGGGTGGCTTTATGCAAATGGTAGGTCCAAATTTTCCTTGTTCAATTTTTTTCATTAAATTAAAGTATTTTATTTTATCATATTTTATTTTTTCAATATATTTTATTTTTTTCATTATTTTTCATTTCTTTTGTGTTGTGGAAAGATGATTAAATTGTAAAAGCATTTAAAATGTAAATACTAGCAGGTCTTTCTAAAACATCTTTTCATCCTAAAAGGTGTTTTGGAAAGATCTATTAGTATATAGTTTTTATTTTTAACATTTGAATTTGGATATGAAATTAGAATGTCTCATTTTATATGAAGTTGCAGATTGTATTTGTATACTAAACGGGGATATCAAATGATTTAACAGGATTTGAGTTTGGACAAAATGGCAGACATGCCTTCTTGCAACTTATCGGAAACCGTTCACAACAAGTGGTTGCAGCTGTCTGGAAATTGGGGGAACAATTTGTTTGATGCCACTTGCGACGATAGTATTCGCGCATGGATGCAAATGACAAACTATCGGGCATATTTGAAGGGCCACGCATCTGGATCTGGTCCATCAAAGGGGGAGTTGAAGTTGCGGGCCGCAAGGCAAAGTGGAGATCCCAAGAAGATTGCAGAGGCATTGAATACCTTATCTGGGGCTGAGAATGTTGGGACTCGTATTCCTCATTTGGAAGGGGAGGAGGGCTTTGGAAGTACAAAGAGAAAATTAGATCTTCCTATTGGCTCGGAAGGAGACTTACATCGCCCAGACAAAGTGAACTTCTCCCAACGTCGAGTTCAAACACGATCCACAAGGGCAGAAGGAGAGTCTTCCAAAAGCGTGGAAATCCCAAAGCAAACAAATGCAGAAGTGCATCACATGACAAAGGCCTTGGAGAGCGACTGTGATACATCGAAGTGGCATATAGCAAGGATCAATCACAAATCCAACAGTAGATGTCAAGCTCAACAACGTGGATCAAATATGAAGTGCACAACAAAAATTGCAAAGGGACCAAAAAGAAGACCTGCCCCAACTTATTGCGGGAGAAAAGAGGACTATGGTACCCGTTGGGAGGTGGTGACTGACTTTTGGTTTTGTTGGGATGATATTGAAAGATGTGTCAAAGGAACAAAGTGGGCTTGGGTCATCGATTGGCCAAAAGTTCCAGAGGTGTGGCCTGTTTTGACAGGGACGAACCTAAATAGGGAAGAGACATTGATGCTGCAACATCCTGGCTTTTGTCTACAAGAGCGATTGACAATGTCTCCCCGCCGTCTCTTCACAATGTCAAAGATATTTGAGACCGTTTTGTATGATCAATTGCCACTTTTCAACCCGGATGCGTATCCGACTGTGAGGAATAACAAAACCATCCGTCGACTTGCAAATGCACCTACAATTGAACAACAAAATAAGTGGGAGAGTGCGGGGAATATCAAAGGGACAATCTTAGGCGTCACCTTGCTTCCCTTTCCGGGCCTTGGTGCTATAGTATCTTTGGAGACCGGGTCAATGGCAAACACCAATGTCTATCAAATTACAGTGGGCATGTTTTCGGCCTGTACATGCCCGGACTTTGTGAATATGGTTGTCTCCGCCATAGGAGGACGTCAACAATATGTGAATTGCAAGCATTTATACTACCTTGTTATGTACTTCTGTAAAATGGACATTTTTGAGGACAAGTTCATTCATGCACCTAGTTACAGCTTCAATGAATTGAAGCTTCTCCTTGTCCGAGCTGGAATCATAAATGTCTTGGAATAAGCATAGACCACAACTAAGGGTAGTTCATGAGCAGCATAGCGCTCATGTGCAATTAGATGTGCAAAGTTCCTAAATTATATGTAGTGGACCAAGTATTTGCCTTTATTATGTATTTGCCTTTGTCAATTCAATCACTGAAGTGAAGTGACAAAACATTAATGGAACCTTTTACTTCAACATTGAATGTAACAAGGATGTTGGTGTAAAGACCATATGAATGAAGAATTTGTTGGAGGTATTTGAACTTGCCAATTATCAAAAATATCAAAAATAAGGTCTATCCTTGCTACCTACTTTTGGAGGTAGATTCTATGTCACAAACCTAAGGCTAATAACTAATAGTTATTAATAAAAATCCTAAATAAATAACCATTTATTTCATTTTTTTTTTTTTTTGGTGGATTTTTTTATGTCTTGCATATTATATTGTTCTTTTGGGGGGGGGGGGAGGCACTCCATTAGGTTGGTACTACTTCTGTCTCAAAATAATACCAAATGAATGCTTTTTTTGTATTTTGCAAAAAATCACCAATATTTATTTGAGACAAGGAGTATATATTTACAAAAAGTCAATAAGACTACAATTTGATGGCCATTCAAATACTACAAGGCTACTAATTATGCCATTAGTCATTGTCTCTATTCAGAGGTAAATGACAACTAAACAAATAGGTTTAGTATAGTTGTAGTAGAGGCTTGTTCTTTTCCAATCTTTTTTTGTAAAATCTATGTATTGAAGGTATACATTTTATTGTTTTGTAGTGGATTTTTCTAATTGATTACACATATCAAATATAGTAGGGCCAATCAAAGTGTTCATGCAATTGTATAAAACTTTCACAAAATTCTTCCACAGAAAATAATAATTACAAGCTAAAAAGGTTAAAAATTAAACCACACGGTAATAGGGCCACAGTTGAAATCATGGTCATAGGTCTCAAAATTTATTACAAATAGTGATTTTTTCTATTTCTATTAAAAAAAATCTAAAATTAAAGAAAAAATTGTGCTTGGGGCTCTAGGCTCATAGGCTCCACGCTCGGGGCTCACAAGCTCGCTGCTCTAGGCTCGCTTGCTAGCGTCGTTGATTTTCAAACACTATAATCTTCTAATTTGTGTGATCAAAGATGTTGAATTTTTTGTCCTACCTGGATACAATAGAATCCTTCAACTCCTTCAAGATTAAACGCTTTAAAATTTTTGTTTTTTATTTTTCAAATTTAGATCTAAGCAAATGGAAATGTTAGATTTAGAGGGTATATGATTTAAAAAACTAGTCAAATGGAACTTTAGGGGTTAAGATGATTCCCACATTAATCAACAAATTTATTATATCATAAATCTCATACTTTTAGCCAATTTGATCAAAATTCAAATTAACCAATATAATTTGAATGTTTTGATGTGTATGAATAAATTTTATTTCATAAATGTATAATAATAAGTTCAATTAAAAAAAAAATCCCACGTATAAATGACAAGTTCCGATTTCTTCAATATAATCTTTCCTCACATTTTAATTCTTGAAGCACCTAGGACATCACTTTAGAATTTTTGAAAATCCGAATAAGATGTATTCATTTCATAATCTATAATTTTTGCATGAATTTTTTAGAATAGATGCTAATCATCTAAATCTACGTGTAAAGCTTTGTTTTGCTTCATTCTGATAAATGTTGCAAACATTAAAAAGTTTTTTTGACTTCATGTCAAATCAAGCAACTAAATATATAAAGTTTAAACAAGTATTTAAAAAAAATAAAAATAAAAATAAAAAATAATTTTTTTTATTGGATTGTATACATCGATAACTACTCAAAAACATTTGAACCATTCAATTACAAATAATGAGGTGAAATTTCTAAAGAATTTTATTTAGCAAGCAGTGAATGTTGAAATTTTTTTTAATTAAATAAAATAAAATAAAATAAATTATATATATATATATATATATATATATATATATATATATATATATGTCTAATTATTTTTGAAATTCAATTTTGAAAATTTTCATATAAAAATAAAAACATATGATACTAATTATTTTCTAAAACATTCTCGCCACTGGAATTAACAATTTTCAATTCCTTATAAAAGTTATTAGTGGCATTTAGAGGATATTATTATTGCAAAGCTTTCCAATGCCATCTAAAATGACAAAAAAATTTCTTTCACAAATATAGATACTTACAAATCTATATTCAAATTTTTTGTGCAAGCTAACTATCTAGGCTAGAATATCTTTAGTAATACTAAAAAGTTCACTTGTACAAATTCACATCATATATTTTATATTTATTTTATATTTATTTTAAATTGATTTTATTTAAAAAATTCTTTAAGTATTATTGCTATAATAGAATCATGGTGGAATTTGTAATATAGGATTATATTAATATTTTGTAATTTTTATTTATTTATTTAAAATAAATTAAAGCTTATAAATAACTTGATCCTCAATCTAATGTTATGTTTACAATTTAGATTTTTTTCCGTACCCTATATTAGAATCACATCTGTTAAATTATTATTTTTAAATAATAAAACATGGCATAAAATGAAATTTTCAAAAATTACAACGTGGCATAATTGAATAGTGTAGAGAATATTAATAAAAATAATCTGTATCCTAAGAAAATCCAGTGAAAAATGAAAAATGAAAAATAATATAAATACCAAGGTGATTGCTTTATAAATGTAAAAAATCCATAAAATCCATAAGGTTACTAAGTTTAGTCTATTTTCCTTCTTTGAAGAGAAGTTGTGTTTATTGAAATTTGAAAGGGCTTGAAACTTAACCAATCTTTCTACTAACTTACTAAGCTGTGAAGACCTTGCTAAAGGATACAAAATATTTAACATATATTCAACGGCACCTACCGGCATCTCAATTTACCATAAATTAACCCCTAAAGCCCCGCTTGACCCCTCGAGGGACAATTTGGGTCCGGGTAGGTTCCTATTGTCTCAATTTGAAGTGAATTTTTTTGAGATTTTTTTAAAATTGTGTAGCTTTGCAAGAGCTTTGTGGATATATAATTTTTGTTTCAATTGAATGCTGGATGAAAAAGTTATGGCACAATGAGTAAGAAATGGAGATAGGTGGGCACTCCAAGCAGCCCCCAAAAAATTACAAGAAGTCAAAATAAATTTTTTGAATTTTTTTCCTAAAATATTATGTTTTTACCTATACGTGAAGCTTTGGTTCATTCTATTTGGACTAAGGATGAAAAAGTTATGGACAATCTTAGTTTTTTGGGCAATTTAAGCATCTTCTTGGAAAAAAACTTTTTGTTCAACTTTGAATGCTAATATCTTCCAATCCGTATGATGGAATTTGTTGAAATTTTTACTACATGATCTGAGTCAAGTTAAGTACAAGATCCTACGGTTAAATTTCAAAAAAACATCAAAAAATTGGTTTCCTTAAGGGGGAAAGCATGCTACGGTCTACTTGCTCTGGCACATTCAATAAAAAAATATAAATAAAGTTTTTAACACTTTGGATTCTTGGTGAAAAAAGCTAACAAGATTCTACGGGTGGGCCAAATTTTTATATTTTTTAATTTGTCTTGAAGTTAATTTTTTAATAATTTTGTTTGTTTTTATTTATTATATTGTTTAACTCATTTTATTGTTTAATTCCACAATATATCTTGTAGAAGGAACTAAATAATAAGAAAATTAGGCCCACTTGTTAAATCATGCTAGTTTCTTCTTCCAACCAATTCAAATATTAAAATTTATATTTAAAGTAAGAAAATAAAATAATAACTAAAACATGTATATTAGTGAATAAAACTAGATATTGATTACAAATTGAAAAATGCGCTTGGATCCTAGAATCCATTTGTAATGTCAATCATCACACCAAATTTATGCATGTAACTCTCCTCATTTATGTACACTTAAAATAAATAAGTTCCTCAAATGTGATATCGTGACATCAAAAGTGGTAGGCGGTAGCATGCTTTCTCACTTAAAAGTGAATACAACCATTACATGTTTTTCAGCCCTTGTGGAGGGCTGCGAGTTCCCCAGGATTCCCAGAGTCTGAAGCTGTGTGGAACTGCGCCGCAGCAGCTGCCTAACATGGCACAGCGACTGCCACATCATACAAAAAAATTCAAAAAATTCAAAAAAAAAATTGTTCATCTTGTTTTTCCATTTTTCCATTTTAAGATTTTTTTAAATTTTTAAATTTTTTTAAATTTTTTCTTTTCTGATAGTGGCCGTTCTTTTGCTGCCGGGGGAACAGCGCCGGGAACAGGCCCAAAACGGCCCTCCAGACCCCCCCAAAATCATCTAATGAGAAGTGGTAGTTTTGAGTGGTTTTTGGCAGAAAACACCTCCGGGACTTTAGGGGTTAAATCCAATTTTTCAGCACTATGTTTGGTCTCCAATAGAAAGATGGTTATGTCAAAATAGGTCACTCAGTAACCTCTAAATGTAAAAAAAACCATCCATCTTACCATTTAAATTTAATATTTATATTTGTTTAACTCTTTCCTTGAATTGAATGGGACAATGGGTGCAATTTGGAGTGTAATGTGCTTTGGGTAACTATGATTTGCCAAAACCACTATAATGTTTGTCTTCTAGTGTACTTTCCAAGCGTTATATTTTCTGCATCCAATGTCTAATTTGAGTTTTCAGTTGTTCCTATTCTAAGTACTTCAAAATGTGCTTCCAATGATAGAAATTTCAAGTCCTAACTACGAAGGAGTGAAAAAGTAAATTCTATTGGACAGGAGAAATTCATGAGGATGCCCTTCAACTTGCACCTGAGTCGACTCACCTAACTGAGGCTCAGAAGGGTCGGGGAGAACTGACCCCCTCGCTCGTCCTGCCAAAGTCCATCCAAGGGTGCATATAAAAAAAAAGTCCCCTATTTTGTTCGTGTAAAATCTATTTTTTGTTGCCTCCCAAGCTAAATTGGGGCCTCTGATTGCAAATATGAATTCAGAATTTGCAAAAGAATTCATGCATGGAAAATAAAAAGTTTCAGGGTTTTCCCAGGGGGACGAGCGAGGGGGTCAGTTCAACCCGGCCCTCAGAAGTTGCCTGGCTGATAATAGCTGCCTTCCTTCCAAATTTCCTCAAAAAGTAAAAATCAATGAAATAATAGTAATAAGACCAAGTCTGATCGGATTGCCACCGCCCAACCCTTTGAAACGTCCGTCAGTCCGTCTGCGCAGACAGACAGACAGACAGACTTTCGCAAGCTGGGCATGCAGGGCAGTGACCAAAAAATTGGAACAGACATCGCAGCGGATGCCATCCTGACCGTCCGCTTGAGTATAAATCAAAGGCCGAGACGACGTTCACCTTCATTGCAGTTTTCACCGTACCTTCTCTCGAGCTCCTCTTGGACTGCTCTCGCTCTACTCTTCCTCTTCGAATTCCTCTTCTAAGTTTTCCTGAGAATCGCTGCATGCAACGTACAACACATCGAGAGAGACGCACGGAACAGTCGCGTTTCGACCGTATCAAGTCGATCAAGTAAGTCTGGGATCTGGTTTCGAGTAAGTCTATGGTCTGGTTCCGTTTCGATCAAGTGAGTCTGCGGTCTGGTTCCGTTTCAATTCCTGTAACCTCGAGTTTTTGTTCGCTAAGATATTCGATTGGGGTGCATGCCACTGTTGCATTTTTTGGGGGTTACAGTTTTGGACTCAGTCCACTTGAACGGTAAGTATAGTAGTGCTGCATCCTCAGACGACTCAGGTTCGATCAGGTTATTACAGTTTATTACCGTTACTGGCCTGGTCGACTAGACGGCCTCAATTCCTGTCTGTGTGCTCAAGCAGTTTGGGTATCGCCCAGGCCATGTATAGGATCACCAGTTGTAAATGAGCGAGGGAGTCGGTAGCTACACACAGGAATTGAAGCGCCCTCCTAACTTGATTGGGCTTTTCCCCCGTAATGGGATTTTGTTTACAAGATGGAGGAGCGTGTGTAAATGTGATTTAACGTGTTGCGTTTGTTTATTGTGATGTCGCAGGGGGAGTTTTTTTGGAATTTTCTCGAACCATGGGGAAGACTGATTTCGAAAGTGTGCAAGCCATGGGTGACGGTGAGCATGGAGGCGACGGTGAGCGAGACAACACGCCTCCTGAGTTGTCCGTGTACAGGCCGAAGGATTTTCGTCCGACGTACGTGCAGCCGCCGGTGCCGCCGCCGCAACAGCAGCAGCAGCGACGAAGATGAGCACGGCAGATTTCTCCCTTCATGTCTCCTGCGTGTTCTGTTGCTGGAGATGTGATCTCGCCGTGGTTGTTATTACAGTAGTTATTATAGTTATTTTAGTGACACATGGTTTCGAAACCACCTCCCTTAGGAAAGGGTCTACGGGGAGTGTTTAAATGACATCCGAATGTCATTTACTAGGATGTACGTCATTTAGGATGTTAATTACATTTTCAACTGGTGGGTGATTTTCGTAGTCACTCGTAGCCTGTTTAGAGTCTAGCTCTGTTGGAAGGATCAGCTCACATGTAAATATCATTTCCTGCCCTTCTACCAATACATGGTTTAAACTGGGTTTATTGTACTTGGTCTCTCAATTTCTCAGCACTATCTTGCGTATCGATCAATTGACGAATAAATTAAATGAAAAAATAGTGCTCGCATCATTCGGATAATTCTCTATGGCCACAGACCTTTCTTGGAATGGAAACGGGGTTTCTTAAGAAACCATCACCCACAATGATTAAATCCGGATTTGAAGAGATTTGGCTCTTGTACCCCAAAATTACAATCCAATACACAACTACTCAAGTCATACATTGAAATGCTCGAAAGTGACACAAAAATGCGATCTTCAACCTTTCGACTGCCATGTTCTCCAGAGTGTGTGAAAGAGGCGTCGAAATTGTTGCGGTGGCCGCACCACAACCGGACAAGT
This sequence comes from Antitrichia curtipendula, assembly GCA_951230915.1. Lineage (NCBI taxonomy): Eukaryota > Viridiplantae > Streptophyta > Bryopsida > Hypnales > Leucodontaceae > Antitrichia > Antitrichia curtipendula. The sequence goes on along the minus strand of OX579639.1, from coordinate 3,128,881 downwards.
GTTTCGGAAGAGTTTCCAGTGTGTTTCGTTCGTACAGACCGATCAACCGGAGCTTCAACTCTCAGATTGTGGCTTTCTTTCCCCTGCAATCAAGCCAGAAAACACGTAATGCATGTGCTGGCAATTGATTTCCTAACAGATGACAGAGCGAGGTAATTGAATGTCTGTATGACTTACTGTATATTATTATTAATCATGTACAGACACAGTTCGATATTTGATGCAAAGGAGCCACATTGCGTGCATTTCAAGTCATGTGCACCTAAAAGCTCAGCTTACAACGAATGGAGTCTGTACATGCAATTCACGTGGTGCTTCTTGGTACACATACCTTAGAATGCATCCATTCAAATCAGTTTGAATGTGTCCATGCTGCACCCCCCTCCCAAATGCATTAATTCCTACTCGTCCGTACATATCGAACTCCAGCTTCATGCATGATAGTTGTCAAACATGTACAGACCGAAGCTTCCTTGCCCGGCCTCATAGTCGACGCCGCAATTCCAAAAAATCCAGCACTGACTTCGGGTCCTTCATAACAGCATGCACTTGGGCGGCCGCAATTCCAAAATATCCAGCACCGACTTCGGGTCCTTGATAACAGCATGCACTTGGGCGGTGCGTAACGGTCCGCTGCTCATTAATGATAATGGAATGTATCGTGGTGCAAGATTAATTCTACTGTAGGTGATTCTAGAAAGAGTCACGGAGCACACTCTTCCGGCCTAGAATAGATTAACAAGTTTGCAGTTTAATTCGCAGTCTGTATCTTCGAAACCACGTCATTGTTTTCTATTTTTACTTTTATCGTCAATTTCGTTAAAATGGCGAAATTCCATAACTTTGGCAGTTTTCACAGTTCAGAGCGGCCGCTCTGAAATGTTCAACTGTCCTAGATTTCTGAAATCTAAATCATTTCTAGATGTCTGAAATCTACAATAGTCATAGATGTTGCTTTCGAAGTTCAGACCGTGCAATTTGAAATGTACATTGGTGCTAGATTTAAGAAATCTATATAAGACAAAGATTTATATAATCTACACCCCTCTTAGATGTCACTTTCGCAGTTCAAAGTGGCCGCTCTGAAAATGGCATACGGAATACCGCCATTTTAACGAAATTGCCGTTTTTTGGGCAAATGCAGTTACCTTTTGAAATCTCTCCCGATGGCGACATTGAGTAGTACGAAACCACGTAAGGTATGTGCACTTAAAAGAGACACTCAAGATTCTAATTGCCTCACCTATGTACAGCTGTCCAAGATTTCAAGCTTGGAATCTTTGAGGTTGTAGATAGATGGCGCAATTAGGATTTGAAGCCAGGGGCGGACCAAAAGAAAGCACTTCATGTCCAATTCGTCTTGGACCTGACTCCGATTGAATTTCTGCTCGCCGTCGATTATTTAGCTGCCGAGTGAAGCTTCGTCTGCACGCCACCTTTAAGTAAACTTTCGCAGTAGTTTCTAACATGAAAAATCCAAGAAAATCTTGAGTTTCCTCTATGTTAGGATTCTCCTCGACCTCGAAAATACATGGCACTGGCCAAATTTCATGACCTGGATCCCCACAGTTGTGCTTATGAAGAAAGCCCAGGATTACGTGCCGTGTACAGACTTCACTTAGGACGGGCTTCCATGCAGGGCGGGGGCCGGTGGAGCCTGCCGATCACCGGTGAATTACGCGTCCCGTTTATAAGGAAGGCGCATATAAACGGCCCCACCACCACCACACACACACACACCAATTCTAGGTATCTATTTCTGTCATTTAAGGGGATTTAAATATTACTTTTGGTTAGAATAAGAAAATTATGAGTCAATGACCTTGAATTTTCAGAAATTTGAGGTCAACAACTAGCAAAGAGATTTTCTAGGGAAAAGCAAAATCTTTTCTTTCCACAGTACCACATGAGCACATGTACTCAAACTCCTCAAAGTGTATACTTTTTGCATTGCTTAATCATATAGATAATGGAGTCTTAAAGGAATACAAGAAGAAAATTCTGAACATTGATTCTCTTTCAATTCCAAGAAGATTCATCAAAAAATTAGGCAATTTAAAAATAGAAAAGTCTGGAATTGCTTGTATTTAGACAAAATGATAAGTGTAGCTTGTTGGTTGCAGGTCCTTCGACCTGAGCTGACTCACTCACCTAGACTCAGAAGTGACTTGATCCTCAAAGGCAGCACCCACCCAAATTTAACAACCTGAAAAGAACTTCTGTCATTTGAAATTTCCTCGAAAGTTAAAAATCAAACGAAAAAAAACACAGTCGAGCCCCTGCCCGGCAAAGACCAGCCAAACGTTGAATGAAAATCAAGACCGTCAGTCTGTGCATAACAGGACAAAAAAGAGTCTGTGCAGACACGACAAAAGAGTCTGTGCATACGTGCCCCCCGGATGGCGTCATCCTGACCGTCCAATCATCCCCTACACCACTATAAATTAGAAAGCCAAGTCCCTGATGTCGTTCACTTTCATTCAACCTCTCTTCTCTTCTGATTTCCTCTTCCTCGAGGTTCTCGAGAGAATTGCTGCAACAAGGGCTGCAATTCTTCAAGAGAGACGCACTCACTTCGTCGAATTAATACAGGCTTGAAATCTTCAAGTGCCTCAAGGGTGGTAAGTTTTACTGTAACTGCGAGTTTGATTCTTCTTCGCATATTCGATGCTGTGCATGCCACTGTACATTGAGTTTTCTGGGGCTTAAGGTTATGGACGACTCAATCCACTTGAGAAGTAGTAATTATGTACTCCGTACTACACACTCAGACTGAGGTGCAAATTACAGTTCATTTTGGAACCCTTACAAGTTTGTTAAACGTAAGATCGGGAGTCACGACTTAGCCTGGTCTAGATGGCGTCTTCGTCATGCGCTTAGTTTGAGTTTCGTCCACGCCAATTCTAGAACGGCTAGTTTGGGAGATGATTGCGACTGTTATTGAGGAAGTCTGTAATTATTGTGCTCGATCGCGAAATGATTTCGAGTAGATCTGTGGTTGCGCTAGACGTACTTTTCTGCAGTACATACTGGGATTTTGCCTATGTGCATACTCAAGGAATGAATTTGGTTTAACGTGTTGAGCTTAATTAGTTGCTTTGATGTTTCAGGGGGGCGATTTATTTATTTTTCAATTTTCGATTAAACTGGGAGGCCGAAGTGCAACACATGGACGGCGGGCATGGAAGTTGCGATGAGCGAGACAACACGCATCCTGATCAGTGTGTGTACAAGCCGAAGACTTACGGTCCATCGACGAATGTTGCGCCGCCAGTGCCGCCGCCTCGACAGCGTCAGCGTCGAGGATGAGCACGGCAGAATTCTCTCTTCATCTCACAGGAGGAACCCAAAATTGTGTCCGTCTATGAACTTCTTAAAAGTTCCTTAGTCAATGTCCAGTGATGATAGAATAGGATACGCAGGGAATTGAAACTCCTGGAATCACTGGAATTTGAAAACACAATAGAGCGTTTGTCCAATTTCCATTTTGGATATCTCCTGTGTGTTCTTAAGCTGGAGACGTCGTCTACCCGTGGTTGTGAGTGGGTTTGGAGTTAATTTTTTGATACATGTATGGTTTCAGGACCATCTTTCCAAGGGAATGGTAAAACGACATCCACTGTCCTTTAATTAGGACGTTTTGCACTAATTATGGGAGATTTTCATAGTCCTGCATGGTTGGAAGCTCGATGGAAGCTTACTCGCATATTCATCATTTCCCTCCCTTTTATCCATACTTGGGTGAAATTGGGTGAATCACATGTACTTGGTCTCGTTCCCCAACTTATGTATCAATTTGACATACATTTTCAATCAAAAAATAGTGCTCGTATCATTTGAATAATTCTCTATGGCTACAGACCTTTCTTGGAATAGAAACGGGGGTTATGATTTTTGATACCTGAGTTCGTGTTTATGAGGGAATTGTAGACGGTAAGGGTGGCCAAGCCTAGCGATACAAATCCGCTGAGAAAAATGGCGTGTTCCAAGCGCTCTACGTACTTATGAGATTCAAGTGCTCGAAAAACTGGGGCTTGTACTGGAGATTTGAGGTGACTGAAACTGCGTCAATTTCTCCATTCGGGCGATAATCAGTTTTTATTTGTGTTGTTGCAATTTCGACGACGTGTAGTACGAAACAGCTTCACACGATCACACACGTAGGCGTGCAATGGACGTGCCGATGAATTTGGAATGAGGCAGATATTGTTGAATATTGGTGAGTACTAATCATCCGCAGTAATTAAATCCGAATAAATCAAGAGATTTGGTTCTTGTACCCAAAAATTACAATCCCACACACAAGTCATACATTGAAATGCTCGAAATTGACACAAAAGTGCGATCTTCAACCTTTCGACTGCCATGTTCTCCAGACTGTGTGAAAGAGGCGTCGAAATTGTTGCGGTGGCCGCACCGCAACCGGACAAGTGTTTCGGAAGAGTTTCCAGTGTGTTTCGCTCGTACAGACCGATCAACCGGAGCTTCATCTCTCAGACTGTGGCTTTCTTTCCCCTGCAATCAAAAGCCAGAAAACACGTAATGCACGAGCTGGCAATTGATTGCCTAACTGATGACAGAGCGAGGTAATTGAAGGTCTGTATGGCTTACTGTATATTATTATAAATCATGTACAGACACAGTCCGATAATTGATGCAAAGCAGTCACAATTCTTATCAACAATCTTACATTGCGTGCATTTCAAGTCATGTGCACCTAAAATCGCAGCTTGCCACGGATGTAGTCTGTACATGCAATGCACGTACTAGTGCTTCACATACCTTAGAATGCATCCATTCAATTCAGTTTCAATGTGTCCGTGCGTATTCCTTACTGCACCCCCCTCCCAAACGCATTAATTCCTACTTGTCCGTGTCGAACTCCAGCTTCATGCATGATATTGTCAAACATGTACAGACCGAAGCTTCCTTGCCGTCCACATAGGCGCCGCAATTCCGAAATATCCGGCACCGACCTTCTAATTCATGGTTTGGTATTGGCGGCTTGAAAACAGGCATGCAGTTGGGCGGTGCATAACGGTCCGGTAGTAATGATGATGGAATGTATCGAGGTTCAAGATCTAGCGGTGATTCCTACGTAGGCCTGGCGCGGTGGCCGGGAGCCTTTCTTTGCCTCCGCATTGTCAGCGCTATTCACTCAAAGTGCGATATGATGATATCTTGTAGAAGGGTTTTCTTGCAATCACGAACATGCCTCCTGCGAGGGAGACCCTGCTCTTTAATTCTGTTAAAAAACGTGCGTTGTTGCATTGAACGTAACGGACTCCATTCTAGTATAGAATTTATAGGTTCATGCACAGGTTTACCTGCAGTCCGCCCATCCCCAGTCCGCAATCCGCGACTTGCTTTCGAAACCCACGTCTTTCGTTTTCAGAGTTTCTGGCATTCACAGTAATTGAAATTGATACCAATGAATAACAGTACAACACCACGTACGTACACTGACCACACAGACCGAAAGAAAGGACCGAGTTCATTTCGAATCGGACCTGCCTCGAAACTCCTGCTAGTTGATCACGAAGTTGCTGAGCGAAGCTTCCTATCGAGTATCGACGCCACCGTAGGAAGAAAGCCAATGAATACGCGTGGTGTCCAGACTTCACTGAGTCGGGGACGTACTTAACTACTGGACTATTTTTAATTTTTTAATCAAGCAATTTATTGGAGGGAGGTTCTGGTTGGTCCCTTGTGTTCTGGCAATTGTCAAGCGCGTTGCTACGCTTGGGGGTTCGTTGCTCAAGGCAATATTAAGAGTTTACCATCACGGTAATGAAACCTTGGATATTAACCCCTAAACGTTCAAACTGCCTTTTTTGGCAACATAGCGATTTGGGGCAGCTCATTGCGTATGGATTTTTTATTGTTTTTTGCTAAAAATTTTCACACAATATGGGGACAAGGTTTATCTTTAAGGCCCAACAGTTTTCATAACTTTTGACTTCATCGTTCAAAAGTTATTGCATGATCTGTAATTTTCAATGCTCGACGGGCAGCCCCCCAAAAAATCTAAAAAATCTAAAAAAAAACTTTTTTCAAAAATAAAAATTTGAAATTGGCTCTTTAGATTTATATATACTTGGAAAGCTTTGAATCATTTCATTTTGATTTATGAGTTAAAAGTTTTGAGGTGCTCTAGTTTGCGGGTAGTTATGGATTCCCTACTCAAAAATAAACTTTGGAGTCCTTAATTTAATTCAATTTTTAATATTTTTTGAAAAAAAAAGAAGCATATAATGTAAATTGTTTATTACTATATTACCACCGTTGGGATTAGAATTTTTCAATTTTATAATTAAATTCTTAACAATTTAGTGTTTTGAAATTTGAATCATTCTCTACTTCTTTCTACTTGCTATACTTTTTCTATATGTTGTACAATTCCAAATGATCTGAAATTTTTTAAGCATGTAGCCAACTTGCCTTGAAGAATGAATCCAGAGAAGCACAATCATTTTGGAGATTTTTTCATACAAATGTGACCTTGTGAAGTGCAGCTGCCCGTATTTTTACAGGGCTAAAAAAATGAGTTTTGTCACTTCAAACATTAAAATCTTGCAATCTACACGGTGAAAAATTCTGAAATTTTTTCCACATATTTCCAAACTAGTTTACTACAAGATCCTACAGTTACTTGGTCCAAAAATGTTTTTTTATCTAAATTTGGTGCTTGTATCAAAAATGGCAGTTTTGGACTGTTTTGGGTGAAAACATAGTCTCCGACGTTTAGGGGTTAATTAGGTGAGGATGTAGGGTTAGAGGTTAGTTATGACCCTCCCAGGAACCTAAGAATGACAAAGAATGGATATGTAGTACTTATTAGAGTTTTATTTAATTTAGCTCAAAACATTGACACCACAACTACTCCACAAGTGCAATTCAAATTGTCATTTTTGGGGGGCTAATTTACCCCAACCTTTTTCTTATAGCTTGATCGGATACACATTCCCTCTTTATTGTCACATCTCAATGAGGAGCTCAAAATGTATTCTAATAACAATATCAATTCTGTTATACTCACATGTTCTAATCAATAATATTAACATCCAATAATTTTGTTAACTTAGTAACAATCCATTACTTTGAAACCAAAATCTACACCAGACAGTCAATCTCAGTTTGTGGCCTAAGATTTGAATTTAGTCGTGATAAACATCACATTTTTTGGATTCCAAAATATCGCTGATGGTTATTGCATGTGAAGTAGTATTAACCCTTGAGTGCCCCAACGACAAGATCCCGTCTCCCAAATTTTAAAGATTTTTTTGTTTGACTATTCTAATCTTTTCAAAAGGACGGTTAAAGGACGTGTCCTTTTTTCTTGAGCTCCAGGCTTGTCTCTACTACCAATTGGTACTGTCAATTTACATAGATCTCTTGTTAGGTGATAGCTTGATTGGATTTAGTTCACAAGGGTCTAGATTTTGGTAGACATGCACTGGGCACTCAAGGGTTAAAGACGTACTTCATGTAGCAAGATTACAAGAGTGATTAATTTTTTTCGGCACTTCTTGCACTTTGTAATCCTTATTGATACATTTATATCAAAGCAATTTCTTGCAATGTACTATTACAAAAAACCTCAAGCCTCCGGAGGGCCACTCCGGAGCAGTTGAAAGGACCCCACAATTACATTTAATTTCATTTAAAGATTGTTTTTTTTCCTATAGTCGCTCACCTTACGTCACGATGTTGGATGACTATTAGTGGTTAAAAATCTGAATACAAGTTGTTAAATAATCAGGATTAAGGTATTGTAATGTACTTTAATCCTAATTATTGCATACCTTGTACTTTAACTAAGTTGTGGAAAAAAAATGTTGAAAACAATCCAATGTCATTTACCATTACGGAATTTTTTAATGGCAATGTGATAGACTTAATTCATAGACAATTGGTGAGAACAAAGGGTGAAGAGGTTGTTTTTATAGAGAAACCAAATTTTGTCCATGGTAAATCCTCAAAGGGGATGGGATACTTTGAAGAAAGATCACTCATTGTCAAATGCAGGAACTATGTTCAAAGTCAAATTTCAGACCTCATTTAGGCATAGTATATGAATTTATTTTTTAAACTTTGAACTAAAAAAAGTTGTAGACTCAACCTAGTTTTCAACTTTAAAAATCAAATTGAGGTTTAGAGCCTCCAATAAAATGTTATGAACAAAATTCTAAAAGGGGTTGGAAGGAAAATTTTCTTTGATAATTTCAAACACCCTCTCCTAATTTGTCCATAACTTTTTATTGGAGGCTCTAAACTTCAAACGGATTTTTGAAGATGAAAATTAAGGTAAACTACCCCATTACAGAATAAATGGGAGCAAGTCCATTGTAGGCTGAAAATTAATGGTGGTATACATTCAAGTTTTGAATGTACACCATTAATTTTCAGCCTACAATGGACTTGCTCCCATTTATTCTGTAATGGGGTAGTTTACCTTAGATTGATTTTACAATTTTTTTTAGTTCAAAGTTTTTTGAAAAAAATTCATTATACTATGCCTAAATGAAGTCTGAAATTTGACTTTAAACATAATTCTTACTTTTCACTTAACTATGAGCGGTTGTGCCCCTATTAATCCTAATTTACATATCCCACATAGATTGCTTTACCTACTACTATCCCACTTGTATAAATATCTCCCCATCTCAACTTCAAATGCACTGAATTAAATGGCTTGTGAAGTTATTTTAATTTCATCAATGTTTCTATTCTATTCAATTCTTCAAAAGCCTCTTCATTTGACTTAATTTGTTGTTTTTATCAATTAATCATTGTGTACTTTGATGCCGGTGATTATTAAACATATCTTTGCTACACCCTCATTTCTAAGTCTCAATACCTTTTGTGAAATTCACACAAGCTGACAATGCATTGCACCTATATTTGTCAAGATGCCTATTTTTATTAGTAGACTAGTTTGGTCACTTTGTGGCGGCCCTCATGAAGTCTAAAAAAAGTTGAATCAATCTAGTTTTCATCTGTAGAAATCTGTTTGAAGTTTAGAACCTCCAGTAAAAAGTTATGGACAAAATTCGGAGAGGGTGTTTGAAAATGTCAAAGAAAAGTTCCCTTCCAACCCCTTTTAGAATTTTGTCCATACCTTTTTATTGGAGTTTCCAAATCCGAAATTGATTTTTTTACATGAAAATTATATTGATTCTACACCTTCTTTTAGTTCAAAGTTTAAAAAAAAAAAAGTATTCTATTATGTCTAAATGGGGTCTAAAATTTGAATTTGACATAATTCCTGCATTTGACAATGAGTGATCTCTCTTCAAAATATCCCATATCCTTTGAAGATTCACTATGGACAATTTATTTCTCTACAAAAACATCTTCACCCTTGGTTCTCACCAATTGTCAATGAATCAAGCCTTTCACATTGCTATTAAAAAAATTCTTGGTTATAGATGTTAAAAGACTATTTGTGACATGTGCTTTTTCTTCCACAACTTGGTTAGAGTACAAGATATACAATAATATTGATTAAAGTGCATTACAATATTTTAACCTTGATTATTTAATACTCAAATTTTGAACCACTGACAGTCATTCAACATTGCAATGTAGGGTGAGCCACAATAGGGGAAAAACAATCTTTAAGCAAAATTAAATGTAATCTGGAGATCTTTCAGTTGCTTTGGAGTGACCATCTACAGGCTTGGGATTTTATCTAATGCATAACTTTCATCTATTATTCAAAATGGAATGATTCAAATTTTTCACATATATATAAATATAGAAAATCAATTTTAAATTTTTATTTCTTAACCCCTAAAGGTTTTTGACTATGTTTTCACAAAAAACGGTCCAAAACTGCTATTTCTAGTACAAGTAGCAAATTTTGGAAAAAAAAAAATTTTGGACACATTTAACCATAGGATCTTGTAGTAAACTAGTTTGAGAAGATGTGGAAAAAATTTCAGAAATTTCCACAGTGTAGATTGCAAGATATGAGCATTTGAAGTGACAGAAACCCTTCTTTTGTCCCTGCAAAAAACCGGGCAGCTGCACTTCACATGGTCACATTTGTATGAAAAAATGTCCAAAATGGTTGTAACTCTTTGGATTCATTCTTCAAGGTAAGTTGTCTACATGCTTGAAAATTTTCAGATCATTTGGAATTGTACAACATATAGGAAAAAAACCATAAGTAGAAAGAAGTAGAAAATGATTCAAAATACTAAACTGTTAACAATTTAGTTATGGAATTGAAAAATTCCAATCCCAATGATTGTAATGTTGTGATACTCAATCCACACCTTGTGTTTATATTTTTTTCCAAAAATATTGAAAATTGAGTTAAATAAAGGACTTCAAAGTTTATTTTAGAGTAGAGATTCCATAACTACCCACAAACTACCCACAACTAAAATTCCTCATAACTTTCATCTCATAAATCAAAATGGAATGATTCAAATCTTTCCTTGTGTATATAAATCTAGAGAACCAATTTCAAATTTTTATTTTTCAGAAAAATGATTTTTAAAGAAGTTTTTTTTGCTGCCCAGGCTGCCCACCGAACAATGAAAACCACAGATCATACCATAACTTTTTAACCATGTGGTCAAAAGTTAAGAAAATTGTTGGGCCTTAAAGCTACTCCTTGGGTACATCTTGTGTGAAAATTTAAAAAGAAAATAATTAAAAATTCCATTCGTGGTGAGCTGCCCAAAATCGCTATGTTGTCAAAAAACGGTGTTTGGTCCTTTAGGGGTTAAGCAATGATTTTTTAAGAATTTGAACCATGTAGTCAAAAGTTATGAAAATTGTTGGGCCTTTAAGCTAATCCTTGGGCATATGTTGTATAAAAATTTCAAAAAATAAAAATAAAAATTTCATTCATAGTGAACTGCCCAAATTGCTATGTTGCCCCTCAAAATGGTATTTGGTTCTTTAAGAGTTAAAGAACCAAATTTGTAACACAATGGATTCACAGTTTTTGGGTTCTTCAGTCAAACAGCCAAACGCCACATTCTATGAGCATTCTATTTGTCCGACTCTGTAGTGATTGTGTCACTAATGTAGCAAAGTCACACTATTTGCAAAAATTTTAAATCGGTAGAGGTTGATCTATTGTAGCTCATCAATTCTTAGACAATGGTTTAATTGCTTTACAAAAAACTTAGAAGACCCATAGTCTATTTAAGTTAGGAAGATTTTGAATTAGAAAATCCAAAGAATCTAAATTTTGTATGTTGTCATAATCCCTAAAAGACTAAGAGTCTCCTCGAGGAACTCTGAGGAGTTTAGATAAGTTCCTATAACCTCAATTTTTGGTGAAACTTTTTGATAAGATAGAAAAACTTATTAGCTTTGTGGAAATATAACTTTTTATCCAATCAATGCCTGGGAGCAAATGTTTTTCTATTTAAAACATAATTTTCAAACCGGCAGGCAGAAAAAAGAAATTGTCAAAAAACTAAGAATAATTATAAATAAATAAAATTTACATATCTTATTTTTGTCTATATGTGAAGCTTTGATTTGTTCCATTTGAATTAATGATGTGAAAGTTATGAACAATCTCGTTTTTCAAGCAATTGAAGCATCTTCTTGAAAAAATAACTTATAGATGGTTGCAAGAAAGACTGAATGATTTTGGTAGCATTTTACCAGAATTGTAGTTTCTGTGTTCAATACTATGAGTACTACAAGTACTATGAAACAGAAAAATCTCAACCATTGATTTGAAAAATCGACGATTACAAGTATTGTTGAGTACTTGCAAGTACTAAAATATTGAGGACATAAAATGATGTGCTTTTAGATTTTCTTTGGTGGGTTACATATCCCCCTACTTTGGAAATAGACCACAAAAATTTTAGCTCTAGATCATTCATTTGGATATTCCTCAATACTAAAAACCTCTAAACACAAAGTGTGACAAATTAGCTAAACTAAAATTTAATTATAGACTTTTTTTTCAATTTAAAAAAATAAAGGAATCTCATGAATTCCAAACTAATCATCTCTAGTAAAAACTTCAAGTATATTAGCTTCATTATATTTTCCAAAAGTTATAGCCCATGGCAATTCCGTCACTTCAATTGTGACGGAAAATAGTACCAGTCTTTCTTGCAATCACCCTTATAAAATTCATTTTTTAATGCAATTTTCACAATTTTTCAAAAAAATCCTCTTTGACAAGGTTAAATTTTCTTGTTAGAACAATCTCAGTATTGGAATTACTATGTTTTAATCCCATCTTAGAGCTATTAGTAATTTAGTTTTTCTTTCAATATTGGACCTACTTCTACTTAATAATTTCTTAAAGATTAAAAATCAAGCAAGGTTTTCTTGGAATTTTTTCCTTAGACTTTCAACCCAATTCTTCAACCCAATTTAAAAAAAATTCAAAGTCCATAGTACAAAATATTTCCACAAATGGCGGTCAGTGTCATCTAATGATCTAATATTGCAAGCCAGTGTTCAAATTTTTTTTTTCCAACTTTGAATGCTAATATCTTCTAATTTATACAGTCAAACTTTATAAAAAATTTACCACATGATCTCAGACAAGTAAAGTATAAGATCCTATAGTTAGATTCTAGAAAAAGCATTTTTTTTCTTGAATGAAGGCAACAGAAATGACAATATTGAGTGGTTTGGTAGAAAAATGGCCTTACCCTTCAGGGGATAATCAACTTTTGTAAATAAAATGAATACTGATTAGAAGATCACCTACTAATTTGTTGTCTTTTTCTAGTACATGTGAATTTTTTTGGAGTACTTTACTTTAGAATTTTTTAATTTTTAACTTTTTAAGTTGTTTTGAAAAGGGTCATTTTTTAACAAAAAATAGTTTATATTTGAGGCCAAGGGTTATTGCACGAAACACTATGCATTTTTTGTAGCATTTTGATTAAATCTGGATTTCAAACCTGGAGTACTAAGAGTAGTAGACTAGTACTACATAGTGGAAAAATCATAGCCGTTGATTGGAAAAATCAATGGCTAAAAGTATCGTTGCAAGTATTATCGACTACTTGTCAATACTAAAATAGTACTATGGAAAAATAAAGACAAATTGTCATAGAAAATAAAAACTATGAGGTATAAATTAATAATAAATAGAAAATTATGAATTAAAAAATTAAAAATTATCATTTGTAAGGACTTGGTGGTGATCAAATTTCACCAAAAAAATGAAGTTGACATCATTTTCAATGTTTAGAAGTACTCGTACATGGGAGTCTGCTAATTGCATGAACCTAGAGGACATAAAATAATATATTTTTAGATGCCCCTCAATAAGATTATGTTCACCTAGTATAAGAATAGAGCACCAAAATTGATCATTCAATTTGGGTAATCCAAACGTAGTGAAAACCCCTAAACCTCAAAGTCTGACAAATTAACAAAATTGAATTTTAAATATAAATTGATTTTATTTATTTTTAATTCTAAAAAATAACAAATCTGATTACCATTAAGTTAGACATCTCCAGTACAAGTTTCATATTTATTGAATTTTTGCATCAAAAGTTGTAGCGGATAATAACAACATCACTCCAATTGTGACAAAGAATAGGACTGGTGTTTCTTGCAATGATCCCAAAATCTACAATTACCTTTTAAATTATAGAATGTTTGCATAGCAAAGTCCTCAGAATCTATACCAAACAAATGTTAAAGAACTAACACAAGAATCTTTTTCAACAATTGATGGATGAAAAAATATATTTTTGTATGCTTGGGATCTGTTTGCATTCATCCAATTGTCCAAAATTTGAACATTGGTCCGCTTAAAGGGGTTAAGCCTCCCAAGAATTCCAAAGTATTTACTTTGGACTACCATTTCTATTTTTTTTTATAACGTTTGGCAAGTTTCATAAGTTTTATGTGTAGGAAACTATTTAAAAGCAAGTTGGATGCAAAATAAGTGGAACTTATCAACTTATAGTTGGGGTTTTGTCCCTAAAAGCTTTAGAGTTAGCAAAGTTTGATAGTTTGAAGTAAGTTATGTGATCAAATCACAGAAAATCATGAAACTTACAAAATTAGAATCAAGATAATGAATAAATAGAAATCAATTCATGTTCTGTAAATATGTTGGAACTTATAAACGAGTAGGAATGTAAGAGGAACTGGCTAGCTAAAAAAATCTTATTTGGTCGTATAGCTGCAAAAATCTATGGTTTCAAATGGACCCATGTTCATTCAAAATTGGAGAAATGGAGACCCAATGCGTAAACCAACTTCAACCCAAAGATCATCACTAGAATGATTACTCAACATTTGTATGAAGATTTGCAATGAACTCCTGTGTACATCATCTTCAATAGAAAAATAGTAAAACTTCATTTTTAAAATCGAAACTTTTGTTTCTCAAATTAAATCAAGTATTCAAAATCGATTTATTATTTTTAAGGAAATAAATTATTTTTAGAATAATAATTGGATATGGTTGCATTTAAGTCCAAATTTTTGTCATGACAACACCAAAATGTGATTCCTTAAGCATTAGAGGTGCTATTATGTGAGCATAGAATCATGAACTCATGAGCCTAGAAACCTAAGCACCTATGTTATAGGTGCTGCTATATTATAGACAGTTTTTATAGTTATAGAGTTCATATATTTTTGATAGTTACCTATATTGTAGGTGCCTATGTTATGTATACTTTTGATGGTGCAGGGCATTTATGTTATAGGTACCTTTATTGTAGGCTCAATGGCTCATAGGCTCTCATTCCTTAGCTCACATGTTAGATTAGATGATTTTTGTGGTCAAAAGAAGATTGCAACTTCTCGGGAATTCTTGAACAGTTGGGAACAATGGGAACTTTGCCAAATCAGCCATCTGACGTGGTTGTGATCATGTTGCGTCAAATAATATTTAATTAACTATTTAATATTTTCAAATATTTTTAACAAAAATATTATTTTATAAATTATTTATTTATTTTTATTTTTGACAAACCACCTTTTTTTGGTTAGACTGCAAATGGTTAAATTGCATAATTGCATTGGTTATCTATTCAATGGATTTTTTGGGGTTTTGATAATCCACCTTTCTTTACAATTATTTATTGATTTGTATGTTTGGTCTTAGAATTAGAAAAAAAAATGGAGCACATTGTAAATGTATTGACACTATCCCAATACTAAAGTTTACATTAATGATGTGGATAAATCAATATGTAGATGAGGACTATGTAGAGGAAAAAACAATCTCTTTGAATGCTACTGAATGTTATGTCAGCAATAAGTTTTTGAGAAATGATTCTGGTATTGATTTATAAAAAAGATTTTGAAAATTTGAATTTTGAATAAACTATGAATGATTTGTTTTAGAATGTCTATCACCAATCTTTATAAATAAATTTGAAAATCTAAAATTGCAAACTCCTTTTAAAATTAATTAAATCCTGAGTATTTACAATTTTAGAGTAATTTTTTTTACAATTCATTTGTAATTGTAAAACTCTAAATATAATTTGTATATTTTTTAAATAATTTAAATGAAGAATTAGGACCTTGTTGTTTTATGCACTACCGCAATGACAACTACTAAAGGCTTTAAACTAAAGAGATAAACTTGCAATTGGTGATAATTTCTGATGGTTATGCCTCAATTAATTAAGGCAATTACCATTGTAGGCTTAAGAAAAAAATTATTTCTTTTTCAATAATTCTGACTGGAAAGGCACTGATGTATTATTTAGTATCTATATTTGCACCTTGTCATTTAATTCATTTGGTAGCATTGTTCTTAACTTTTAATCCAAATTTGAACTCCATTATTCAACATTTCATTTTACCTTTGCAAGTTTATCAATACTTTTGTTCATGAAATTAAACTTGTTGAATGGTCATGTCAACAAATTGTGTTCCTTAACAAACTTTGAATTTTTAACCCCTAAAAGATTTAATAGCATTTTTTGGAAATACAACAATCATTTATTTAGAAACGGAATTTTCGTTCTTTTTCTGTAAAGATTTTACACATTTGATTGAAGAGCAGCTTTAAGGCATAACACTTTTATTAACTTTTGACTACATGGTTAAATAATTATTACTAGTATATAATATGTAGTTTCTTTCTCAATATGGGCAGCCTATGTAGTTTAGAAAATAATCATTTTTTTGAAGAATAAGAATTATTTGTAGAAAATATATATTTTGGATTAAAAAGTTTGATAGATGTACACGAACAAGTTCAATAAAGGATTGTATGGTTATTAATACAGAAGGCTAATTAATACCCAAAAGATGCGTTTGTATCTTCTGGGTACATAGTGGGTACATAGTCACTCAAGTCACCTCACTCAAGTCTTCCAATTATCCCCCCCAAATTATTTATTATAAAATTTAAAAAATTTTATCTCCAAAAAAATTTGTGACATTTCAACTCCCCCTCCCCTCTAATTTGTAATTTTCGGAGGTGGGGAGGAATCGCAAACAATATGGGATATATGATCGCATATTCATATGTTGTTTCCGTATCCATATTCATATTCATACCGTATCCATATTCATACCTTATCCGTATTCATACCATATCCATTCCATATTCATATTCATATCCCTTATTTTTCAAGATTGGCGGTAGAGAAGGGTTCTATTTTTATTTTTTCAAAAAAATCAATGGCTCTTGATTTTTGGAGGAACGAGAGGAGGCTAATTAATACCCAGAAGATACGTTTGCATCTTCTAGGTACATAGGTATGGTTGGATTTGTTATTAAATAATATTTAAAAAATAATATTCTTTGGATTTTGGCTTAAAAAAGAAATCGTAGTCCTTTAAGAATTAATTGATATATCTTGATTTTCTATTGATGAAAGTTTTAAGTCTCTTTGAATTTTCAAACATATAAAGTTTTATTTTTTTTAATTTGCAGTCTTTTGAACTTATAATAATCTATAGTTTCAATTTTTATTTATTTGTAGTTTTCAAGTAGATTTTAACCCAATCAACCATTTTATTGTTGTTGCACAACTTTGAACAACATTTCAACAAGATAAAACACTCATAAATTTTTTTCTTCTTCTAAGGTCATAAAAAATTAGTTAATTCTTTATAAAATATATTTTTTCAATTGCCAACTTTGGCCCAAATATAACTTTTGTATTACATATGAAAATGATATACAAAAATATTATCCTTCAACAGAGGTACATGTTGATGCTGGAAGCAGGGTAAAATTCAGGGTGTACCTATCTACCAATCTTAATTCGCTTGCACACCAAACTTCCAGGACAGCGCAATTGACAGAATTCAACTTCGACAATTGAAAACTTTCTAAAACATGAAGACTTACAGCACATATAATCGCACTAAATAAAACTTTATATTCAAAAGCATTCAACTAGAACTTCCCGGGAGCTAAGATTCTACCAATTCGTTGCACTGCATCTGGGGGCACTTCTCTCCCGGGAACATTCACCTTCAGTAGAGCTGAATACCTGAATTCAAGATAAAACATATTTGTTAGGAGTGCCTTGGGATGTTAGGCTAATAATTAGCATTGCAAGGAGAAAGAAGAGATTAAATGATGCTAATATTGACCAACACTATTAAGCAGACCTTTTCAGTGAAAATTTATGAGAATCACAGCGTCGGCAAACCTCATGGACAGGTATTCGATTGACAAAGACAAGGATGACACATTTACGAAGACAAGATTAGCCACCAAAAAATACAAAGTGGAAAGACACCCAGATGGCGTACTCCGAAAAAGAAAAGAGGACGTCGTGTTCAGTGACAAATGCAAGGAGTGCCTGCAACAACACCCGCCCCATTATTCTAATTTACAGGAAGAAAAAGAGATCAATCGAGCACAATGATACATATAACCAACAGATCTACTATCGTAAAATAGAAAATATAGAAATAATAAATTTAACACCAGGAGAACCGATCAGTACCTCGAATGGAAGGTTTAAGCATTCATAATATGTCCGGACACGATCTAGACGCTCTTCGAGAAATTGACCACTGCTTGCGGCCAGGGAAGCCAATGCCTACATACATAAAACCATCATTAGATCACAGGATGGTAGGTAACATTTCTTGTATCGAAAGAAAACTATATTCACGAAGGATAATCACCTGTTGGAGTGCAATGCAGTTGCGGCAGATTTGGCGTACTCCTAGCATATTCACGGACTCCATCTCATTCAGGCCCTGATGTCCCCGTTGAGAGGAACGAAACAATTTTCCGATAGTTGTCAGACACTTATACTTAACATCGAATCATTTGGGAAGTTGAAATGCAGGTGAGATCCTAGATACAAATCAGAAGAGAGAAAATCACTCCATATAGGGCTATTAGAGTGTGGTCCACATTCAAAGCAAAGAGCCGATGTGCCCTAAGCTAAACTGAAATCTTGGCAACTAGGTGAAGCCGGCCACGGTTCCTTGTATTGGTGGTAACAAAAGAAAGTCCTCACCATATACTGAACTAGCATTACCCCATCAGCATTGAATACATTAAATTGCTTTTCACTACACAAACGACTGTAATTACTGAAATTGCAATGATTTGTCAGGTCTGAGACTATTCAAGATGAAGCACAACAAACTTCGTACAGGAAGTGAGTGGGTTCTACCTTGATGAAAGCTGTAGCTGACACACTGCAGATACCACCAAAAATGTAACTACGCTTTAATGGTGGGACGTAGGCAGCCATCTCTTCATCCCTCCTTGCAATCTGCTTAGTAAAACAATCAAGAGAACAAATTGGGCACTAAATAGAAAAATCCTCTAATCTACCAGTAGCCTCAATAATCAAGAACTGGAAACACTCCCTCCATGCACGTTAGAGGTATTTCTAACACAGTCTAGTAATACATGCTCAGTTTCAGTTCAGTACATGCACCCTCAGAAATAATAAGTGAACAAAGCCATGATAAAGCTTATACCTGGGTCGTGAGGCCAACAATGAAGTCTTCTGGTTCTTCAGCGTCTTGGTCAGTGACATAGACTCTTCCCGCCATGCTCTGCACTTGTGTCCACAGCATAAATCTTAAAAGGCAGCAAAAATATGACCAGACAATCCAGTAAAGTACAATTTTAAAATGATCGAGGAAGCACATCCCAGAGATACCCCAAGTCAACTCGTGGGGCTTAACCTGGAGATGATATATAGCCTCTAGTTGCATCTCGACTCGAAGTGTTCGGAGGCACTCAGCAGATAGAGCACTGTATTTCTCAGCTAAAATGCCCAGGCCTGCAGTAAGAACACTGCTGGTACGACGATGATGATGGACTCTGTGCATTGAACTTTTCCTTTTCATTGGGGATCCAGGAGTAGTAGGTTGTCGTTGACCTAATCTGTCAGATACGGAATATATGATTGCAACGGAGGTTTTAAATAATGATGTACAAAGGATACAAACGTGCATGCCCACAGCAACCCATGAAAGAATTTCAAGGATTAGTCGTCAAAAAAGAGAAATATACCCGGATAACATCATAAAACTGTGTCTTACCGAAAGAAATAATAAAACTAGCATTTACCTAGTGATGAAGCAACGCAATTCCCATTTACAAGACAACTACACCGGTATTCAAAATAGGTCAAAAGCAATAATAGAATGAATAGAAGACTCACTGTTGAGCCGACTCAGACAAAAAGTCCAGAGAATCACTCAAAGCAGCCAACAACACCAGCTTATGATTGTCAGTGATCAACTGCTCCTGATTCACATATAAACTCTCGTCTGTGTCAGTCATGCCATTCTTCATGACAAATTCGTCAGAAAGACCAAGTGAGGCAGCATGGCTTGAGAAGTTCCTAGAGGCTAGAGACTATACTCAGAATTTTCAAAGAATACTGTGAGAAATAGCCGGTGCAAATGTTATGAGACCTAAGCATTCAGAGGCCCAACTCATAAGGAGATGCTCCAGGGCAATATCCAGGTTGGAGATGCTTGAAATAAAATAACTTGGAAAGATAAAGGAGCTGGAACATTTCCAACCACCAAACTGTAGAGTCCAATAGAATTTTTTTAAAACAAGAAGAAATTGTTGAAAGTCTGGTTGATAGAAACAGCAAGACATTTCAGACTGCTATAGACACGCATACAAAATAGGCAACTCACAAGTTCACTCACCTGTTTAATGGGTCGCAAACTGAGCAAGAGGTTGTTCAGCTCCATTTCTACTTCCAATCCTTCCATATCATATGGCCCATCTACAGTGACTTTCTGACCAAGTTGTAAGAGATACGGTGCATCCAGGAGGGTATTAGCTGGTTCTTGCTTCATCAAATTTGCAATATCTGGTCTCCCAATCACACTTGAGCTCAGACTACCCAGAACTGCCTGCATAATCAAACATTCGATCCTCTCACTAAGTTTGTAAGATTCTAGTCCTAGCTATACAAATCAAAACAACTATAGCATGCTAACATACTTGGCAATCAGCAATAAAGAAGCATACTAGGACAAAAAACACCTCAGTGTAAGCAGCCCGGCAACGCTCTAGTGTGCGTTCAAGAAGTGTTTGAACAAGCTCCAAAATCTCCCCAGCATACATGGGCATTGCTTGTGCCCACCCAAGAACCTGTTAATAGATGAAACCATTGAAATTAAAATTAACTCGAGAATAGGTGTAATCTCAAATCCTTCCAAACATGTACATAGGAGCAGTTCAATCCGTAGCGGCTTTAGGATTCACTAACAGACAGTTCAGGAAAGCATTGCCTAGTGTATAAAATTCAGACAACACTAAATAAAAAAACATGGTTGAAAACAACACCCACTTCAGTTATCAACTGATTTGCTGCCAAAGGGCCATACAGTACAGGCCTGCCCCGCTCCAGAGATGGTTCGTACACAGCCCCTGGGTGAGCCTTCAGGCGAAAAGCGGAAGGGCCTGTAATAGAATGGAACATCGTTTGCAATATTACCTTAAGTATCTTGCAAGATTGACCCCAAAACGACGAGATAAGTTTCAGAGCATATCACAAATTCCCTCCTTAAATTTGACTTTTTGAAACCTAAATAATACATAATACACTTGGTTCTATTTACTGCAAAAAAGAATCAGAACATTTCATCAAATTTTGAATTGTCTGTGAAATTGAAAAGGCTCACCACGATGCAATAACCGCTACAATTGTATGAAATCTCCAAAATGCCGGAATTTTACCAAAAATGGATATGGAAATAAAGACGACACTGAAACTCAACTGATATTCCTCAGAGAACGAAAGCCTCATAAGGTCTACTTGATCTATCATGTAATCTAACAATTGTTTGAACAGTAAACATATGAAGCTGTACTGTAAATTGCAAAACTTACTTGCAAGTGCGTCCGCCACACGAGTACGATAGTCCACATATACAATGGGAAGAAATTGGTCTTTGACGAAGTTTTCAATGAAACTTTGAAGACCTTCGTTTCTGTGTCAGCAATCAGAAGTCAATATTACACAGCAGGTCAGACGAATAATTTCTGGTTCTGTCCCCTCTAACTTCTACTTGATTTTCTTAAAATATTGTAAACATTTGGTAGTAGCAGGAACAGAGAGGACAGAGGACAGCACCAAAATATAAAGCTTCAGGGAAAAGTCAATAAGCTTAGTATCAAGGCTCACCCAAGGTTTGCGTACTTCTTAGGCAGCAAAGACACCACTTTATCTGTAAACTGCATATGTACACGGTTAGTAAATATATACGTTTCTTGCTGGTTTCTGGTGGAAGATGACTGATACAACCATTATGCACTTATTATTAACATCTGGTTAACAATGTCGTTCACGATATTATTAATGATTATTTCATGAATCATTACTTGTAATCAAATGTCAAGCAAAAACCCAACAAGAGTTGCCCAAGGATATTAACAAAAATAAAAGCATAAACAAAACGAAAGCATAATAGTTTGATACTGACAATTATACCTGAAGAATAGGACGATAAACAGCAGACGTAAGATAAATGCCACGTTCTGGAAGAACAGCACTTGTGCCGTAACCTTCTTGGGAGACATTTGAGGACCTTCGATTGCGCGCACTGCGCAAACTCTCGCCACTTAAACGGTCATTTGCTTCTACACAGCTCAAGGTGCCACAATTGGTCAACCGCTTGATATAGAGATTGTGTATACCAAAACCAAAGTTCTTATTCACTGGGAATCGGATGAAAATGAAAGTAACCGTCCAGAGAATTAGTTGACCTGAAGCAAAGCAAAACTACTGAACCAACGATGACCTGTGTCTTGAGCTAGAAAACAAGCTCCAATATGACAACATGGAGTTATCCAACAATTACACAAAAAGTAACAACGCTTCCGAGGAAGGTAAAGAAGTTAGGGCTCCGCTCTTTAAAATCTTTCACAACATACCAGGAAGACTAAGTACTGTGTCAGTGAAACGGAATGCAAATGACAACCCCTCTTCAGATGCCACTCTGCAAAGTACATCATAAAATGTTATTCCAATCCAGAAAGAGTTTGAACCAAAGTGTTACAGCAACAACCACATAAACAACAACAAAGGAAAGGAGAAAGAAAAGGAAAGGAGAAAGACTAGCAAACTTTGTGTCTGAATTGGCCTCGTCCTTTTTGTGCACTGCATGCCGTTTCCTGCGTGAACATATCGGGTTGAGAGATGAGTATTTCAATGTACAAAGACATCGAAAGTGAAAAGAAAGAAAATCAAATCAACCTAACAACAACTGCTGTAACATAATCTAAGCAGAAACAAAAGGTCAATACTGAGGAATGCTTATCCCAAACACATGCAATGCAGGGAATTACAGAACCCATCCAAGAACATACGAGCTGGCCAGAGAAAGCAATTGCAATGTCGGATTAATAATTAGATATATCTTCACAAACCTAGCCATAAGTAGTTCATGTATTTTCACGCCTTCAATCCTTCGAATCTTCGACTACTTTGTAATCACTTTAACCTTATCCCATAGAAGATAACATCAGTAACTGCTATTCCAAACAAACATATACAGAAGAATCATACTTAGCCATGTGAGGATCAGCTTTGCTGGCCAATCTTGCTGTCTGTACAGCTGCGTCAGCAGAAGCAGCATCAGGTGTTGCCCGCAATATGTCGCATATAAGCTGCTGGCATTCACTCTGAGGACAATGACCACAAGCTTCAGATAAGCCAATGTATTCAAGGAATACCTCGCCAAACGGAAGCAAGAATGCTATGCATAACTCTCTACATTCATTTTGACCTTCATACCAACGGTACAAGAGCACAGCGATAGCAGCCCAGCTAGGAAAAACGAAAGTGCTAAATCCGTCAGAGTACCTGAATTACAGTCAGCGCAAACCCAAGACTATAACCTCCAGTAGCTCCATTGATGTCAGCATCATTGAGCCATGCAGGATTACCATTACCCTGGGTACCAGAAGCACCACCATGATCGCCTACATTAGCTTTTGCCTCCATTAACTCCCCCACCAGCACATGATTTTCTGCAAATGACACAAGACGTACATGCCACTGGTGTATTAAGCTAAGCCCTGGGTAAATTATAATCATAATCATCGCCCAGGTAAAACAAAACCAGGGCACAAGGCACACCAAACACATGAGAATGTCGAACTAATTCTGAATGAAAATCTTTAAGAGGAAGGAAAGCAATCTGTAGGAAGGATAGGATTACCAAGAATATGAGTGACAAGATCTAGGATAGACAGAAGGAGATCACGAGCTGCAGTTTGAGCCTTTCCCATCAGCTCAGCAGTTGGTTCCTGCTGACCAGTAATCAATATACTTCCAATTTTCCCGTTCTTCTGTGAGAGATAGATCCCAATACTGCCCCCTTTAAGAAGTTTGGAGACTTCATCTACCCTTGGTCGTGAAGCTTCTATTGCAGCTGCCCGAGCTTTGATTTCAGCAGTAATCATATCGTGCACAGTCGGTCTCAACCTTTGACTGCATAATCAAGAAACTAAAGTAAGCATCAATATTATTTCACGAACAGCCTTGAGACCGATCCAAACCAGAAGGACGTCAATGGAGGATAGCGATTCTAAATCCACCTGATGATGCTTCCAGCGGCAGTGATCTTCCCAAGCAAAGCAAGGCATTCCACCATTGTCTGCAGATACTTCACCCCTTGTGGAGAATCGCTCTTCAGGAGCATTTCCTGCAAAATAGCATGTGAGAACAGAATACAGATATTCACGCCCACGGACTAAAATCCAAGCAATCGATAACTGAACCAAGATTCCCAGATAAAGAAATTAACGCACCGTAAATTCGTTTGGAGTTGATTCCGCTAACCAAGCTGGCGCAACCCGCGACAATTTTCCGTCTTCCTTTAGGAGACCATCGTCATTGCCATTAGTTGTCCCTCGATGAACTTCGGACTGCTCGTTCTCTCCATTTGCCAAGCTTTCACCATCAACTGACGACCTAAACTCAGCCAAGAACACACTTCAACTTTGCATACGAAAATTTGGGACACAAAAATACAGTGCTCCCAACTCTGAAAGGTAGCCGAAGTCACTACATCAACCAGTGAAAACGCTGCAACTCTCATCAAAACCCAATTCAACAAGAAAGAAAAAGCCAAGCAAGTAGTCAATCGCATTCTCAAAGCCCATGGTGCATCCGATCTTAAACTCAGCTAGAATTCATGGTGCGCCCTGTGGAAAAGCATCTCATTTTTGGGCCAAATTCTCTTTTTATCTACAATACCCAATAAATCTCGCCAAGTATATCCAAACTGCATAAAACAACAAATATACAACTAACCTCATCAAGGGTTCTCCACCGGTACCAAGTGCTCAAAAATAGCCTCACAGTCCTAATGGGTTATGGTGTATTCGCAAACAAAGAAACAAAATTACCTACAGCACTGCCTAGTAGGGCAGGTGCCGTTTTCACAACTACAACAGACCCACTCATGCTCAAATCACACTATTGTCTACATTTTCTTATTTCAGAAATTTCCAATGACAAAAATGCTTTGAAACTCAATATCTCAACTCTGCTAGGTCCAAATCTTGAAGAAATCTCCAAATCTTGACAGCTTTCCGAGGGTACCAAGAACACCATCATCAGCCCGCATGTCACCAAGACCATAATAAAAAACAACGAAACAAACAATTTCCAAAATAGTTTCAAATAGATGGCAAAGGCATTCACAGTAAATGATGAACTTACACCATTTGAATACTTACCCGTCGACAGAACCTGCTCGTCTCGCCTCCAGGACACGATCTAGCCCCGACTTCCACATCTGACGCATGGTTCGAGTGCGTCTAGACATTGTCAAATTTCCACTCACTGGGACTAGAGCGGGGGCTATGTTGGAGATATCATCGTCCTGATCGTGTGTGGTTGCCAAGTTTACACTGCTTATCAAACACCATATTTTCTTTTAAATGCAGTCGGTACCGATAATCTGGTGTGCTGTCAAAGAACATGGAGAGAATTTCACTATCTAACAAAGCTGGGAAAGACACCTCTTGCAGAGCTTTCGTATCCCAAAGACACAACTTCCGGTTACAGTAAAAATGATCCAAGAGTTCTACACACCTATATTCACCCTTGTTGTAAAGATGAAGATGTAATTCCTCCACTACTTTATGGAATAGCACGCCACGAAGTTTGGACAACTCACTGCGCACATCCTGAAGCGCACCTACCTGAAGACACCAATTCAAGGGTTAATGTTTAAAGACCATGTTTTACACAAGATACAATCAAACGGTCATCAAGTTGAACCATCTAGTATACAGTATCTCCACTAGTGATATCAAAAATCAATTACAGATCATTTTACCTGAGTATTATGGATCATCGCAAACCTGTCATTTATCCGGCACCTATACAGTGACCATGTATACTACAATTTGAGCATATTTGAGACTCCACAGTAGTAACTCTATTTGGCTTGATTTATAATTGAATGTATTTTCAAGAGGAGAGTTTAGACTCTTTAGTGGAAGTTCCTGACGTTCATCAGACTTCTAACTGTAATGTTTACCCAGTTTTGGGAAACAGATGATCCCATGAGCGAGAGAGGGCAAGGTAGCTATGGAATATGTGGATTTTCAGCTCTGAATGATCTCAGGATCTGCTCAAATTTAAACTTTATGAAGACTAAGAAAATTGTGTACGTGGGTTCTGTTTTGCATTAGCGATTACATGAATTGGTCTAGACATTGAGTCTCTGATATTTTGAATGTTCATCCAACATCAGGAATTAAAATCCCCAAACTCACCGACTGAATGCCTTCACGGTCCAACATACTGATAGAATGAAGGTGGAGTTGCACAGCTGCATAATAACGCTTCTCAGAAATCAGCTTCTCAATCCTTGCGGGAACCTGTCAACCGCAATTGGTCAGACAAGCTCAAACGTCAACTGCAGAAAGCATGGATTACCAGCATTCAGAGCCATAAGGAGAAACACACTGGTAGCTAGCTTCCTTTACATTTTCACCCCTGCAGCTATAAGTGACCGCGTTGTGGTTATCCTATACCCTACCGTGGCCAACTCAAAAATCGCTTACCCAGGTTTGAAAGTTTCACGCGCCGCTGGAATTCAAGATAAGAAGTCATAACAAATTTGAATTCAATTTCGCAGATCCTAGATACTTTAGCAGTTGAAAGTATTCTTTGAGGCTTATGAATTAACAATGGTGACGCTTTAGGTCAAGAGTAGAGTTGAGAAACCTGGGCAACTTTATCAATTTGATCAAGCAGGGTGATGACATGGCGCAAAGTTACGGAACGACACCATTGCTGATGCAATTGCTTGTGCCGAGCCCCTAGCAATCGTCGAGCTTCTCCTAGATCATCCTTCAATCCATTTATACTTCCAGCAGATTCACTAAAAAGCCGTAGAATCTACCCAATGCACCAATACATGAACATTTCAAGATTAGGAAACGATAATTTCAGACTAGATGCAAATCAACAGAAGGTTCGTAACTGGAGAGCTGATGAAAATTCTACAATAAGCCTCATAATACAAACCTGCGAGTAGTTATGAATGGCTTTGTTGAAGCCATTGTGGTAGATACGGACAACATCATCCACGAGTTCCTCGATTGCATCCCTTTGCTCACGTAATTTCTCCAAAGCGGCTTCAGGATTGCGAGAGGTCAAAACTCCAACCACATGCGGCAAAGAATCAAACCGAGGTTGCTTCCACGCATCATCTATATTCTGAAGCTCCTGCTTAACTACCTGCAAACAGTACAAAAGACATGAAGATTAACATGTGTCAAACCAAACAGCACAACTGATTGCTTGACGTTTCATTGTCGCTACAAGACCAACCTGCGGATCTCGGTTCGTGACGACCTAAACTTGTACCCGCATAAGTATTAGCCATACTTCCGGATCCGGATCCGGATCGAGGTTGACACTAAACCCTAAACCGCTTGCAGTAGCTCAAGAAAATACTGTAATAAAAGGCAGTCAACCTGTCATTGCAGATAGTGTTTATCTCATTCAATATGGAAAACCATAAAGAAGCAGACATGTGATGGTGAACATGAGTATTATCCTAGCTTGTAATATGTAATGGTAAAGAGGTAGCTTTAAGATTCCACTCTCACAGACCTTATTCATTGCAGTACGGTCTTAACGAACTACAAAAAGGTGATATACACTCTATACAAACCGCAGCATTACTCATTGTAAGCGAGGAAGAAACTAACTGAAAGGCCACGCTAGATTCTACACTACCCTTTAATTATTCATGTAAAATTAACAAATTCAACAATTTCCAGCCTACCCCTGGATGGACATATTTGGACACTCAAAGACAGCTGTAGCGAACGATTATTGAATCGTCAACAAAATGAACAATAGCAGGACTACTATGCACAAAGAAAGGGGCGCCACGCCTTCAAGCATCCCAAATTGTACCCAATGTAGAAGAGAAAATGATGAGTAATGCTTACACTCCAATCCACCGATCCAGGGGAACCTGTAGTCATTGTGACGCCTCGTCGTGCACCTCATGCGCAAGATCTGTGGTCGAAAGAGGCGATCCGGAGGGCAAGCGGCGAAGGGAGAGAGAGAAGTCCAGACCAACGGAGACTAATGAGAGGCGATTCACGAGTTATGTGGGCTCCAAGTAACGGCTTCTGCAAAACGACAGAAAAACAGAGTACAGTACAACTACACTTCCAATACATCCCGCAAGCGCCAATGGCTGAATCAATTTCCCTCCAGAAACAATCAACGAGCTCTCAGGGCCGGAATAGCACAATCCTCAATGCAAGATAGCAGGATCCTATTCCGCAGACCTTGCCAGAAACCGCAAACACCTCACCGGAAAACCACAGCAAACAGAAACACACAATTCTTGATCAAGATGAAAAAGCTAACCACGAAAAGCTGCAATCAGTCCACCATTCCACTAAAATGGCAAACCCTCGACAATCTTAAACCACCGACCGATTGACACAGATCGTAAGATAAAGACCAGAAGAAACCTCGTTGAGGCGCCATTATCCGAATGCGCATTGAAATTTGAAGCCTGTCACTAACCTCGGTGATAATCGGAGAGTTCGCAACCGGGCGATTACGAAAGATGCGATGATTTACAGTGGCGATGGATTGCTACTGAGGACACATCCACTAGGGTTTCAAGACTCACTACTCGAGTCTTGACTAAGGTGAAAGCACCCTTTACTAACAGGCGCCCCAATAGGGTGCAGTATTTCCAACCAAGGTTGCAACAGATTTCCAAAGAAAGCTTGGAATGTGCTTTTTCTTATTTTTAAGGTTTGGACTATTAAATTCATGACACATGTCCCAAAGTAGTGAGTAAGAAAGTAGGAAGCAATGAGCAGGAAAGTAGTTCTTGAATGATTGGAATTAGAAGAGTTTTGACATTTGAGAGCACTTTTTGCCTCCCAAAATTCATAATAATTTCAATTCAAGTGATAAAATTACCAAAAGTTTTACAATCCCCATCATTATTCCAATGCACCTCTGAAAATATTTATTTTGCCTATTTGATTGGTTATGGGTGCCTTCACCTTACATGCAAGAAATAAAAAATAAAAAATTCATAACGAGCACCTTGCATGTAAAGTCAAACGAAGACTCTCCTTCCTTCTTAGGTCAGAGAGCTTTGTGACTTCTATCTGTGCAACTAAAGCATTTACAAAAATGAAGTAGAAGTACCTAAAAGTAACACTTGTTCAACATCTGTAGATCTCGACTTCTCGAGGGTAGCTACAGAATAAAATGATGTGCAATTGTCACCAAATGGTTTAGAAAATCAACAAGGTAGTTTTGTATTTTTTTGAGCTTGTATAAATATAGTACAAATTTGTGGAAACAATTGCATAGATGCATTTACTTTGAATTGGAGAGCAACACACACCTAGTCCTCAAAACATCCAAAAGCAATAGCCCCTAAGTATGTATTACTTGCGGAAAATTGGCCAATACAAAATCCGCCCTCATGATCTTGTCAACTTTATGTATTCCACTTGCCAACTTTAGATCCATATGCATGTTACTTTAGGACTTATCTAGGTGTCTATAAACAAATCTTATTACAATTTGGTATTTCTACCTTATTCGTAGTACTGATCCAGGTCCACTATAGGTTGTTGCACTATATTCATTTTTTAAAATTTCTTCATCCTCATTTATCATTCAATTGTGGCTTCTATATGCTCTTTGAGTCTTTGACCACTTCAACACATTCTTCTTGTAGAGAGTAGGCCGGCGCACATGAGGCTAACAAAGATTGTTCGACATCATATGTTAAGGCATGAAGATGTAGGTTTGCTCCTCTCATCCTCACGGTGCAAAGGCAGACAAAAATGGCCCCCCTAAGCCCTCATCGTTTTGTCACTGCATCTTTCTCAAATGGGTGAGAAAAACACTAACAAATTTAGCTCGGTTATATTACAATACAATGCAAACTTTTGACAATCTCCAATGCTCTTAGGGCGGCACAAAGCCTCGTTTGAGTTGTTCTTTTCAACATATCTATATATTATTAATTGCCACTAATATATTTGAATATATTTCATGTGGATGGCATGGATGTTAGAAGATGATTAAAAGGGGCTCCCAACAAATGTGGTGTCAAAAAGATTGGTCAAGAATTGAAGCCCAAAGTTCTTATTAAGAAGTGAAAGTGTAGAAAATTTGATTCACATGCTATATTGTTATGAAGAATTATAGCTAAACAATGATGGATTTGAAAAGTGGGCATGTTTACTATGTCTACCATATGCAAAACAGCATAGTCTACAACAAAAACTATGAAAAAACTACATGCAAACACTTAGATGATAAAGTATAAATTTTTGGAGACTTGTAAGGCTACCTGCATAAGGAGCATAGCCTAAAGGAAATTGCAACCATGTAGCAAAAATAATGCTAGCAATCAAGGAGGACCCTATTGTTATGTCCCACTTGGCTATATGGAAGAGGAGGTCTTAAAGTGTAAAAGCTGAATGGGGAATTAGTGAATAGCAATTCACATTGATGTAGGCGGGTGACATTTGTAAAGTGTGAGGACATAAGGTAGGCACCCCAAAAATGGCACTTGACCTTAAAGTGCCATCTACATGTTGTGTACATTTCCAAAATCAGTTATGTACCTACTTGGATGGAGCGTTTTTAGAAACAAACTTTGACCCTCAATAACTTTTGCATACTATGTCCAAATGCCACATTCTCTGGTGCATTGGAACCTCCTTTCACTTGCCAACAAGAATATATGAAAATTTGACCAGTCTAATATTAGTAACTAGGCTCAGTAGCAAAAAATGGCGGTTTTGGGTGTACCCACCTTAGTCGTTATTAACAGGGACGTTCCCACTGACTTGTTTTTTTTTCAAATGTATTTGTATTTCGGGAAAAGAGTTGGTAGTTGTTCCCACTTACTCAGTCTGGTTTATCAACAGTAGAGGTGGAGTTGGGCCAAGTTCTTTGGACGTATTCGAAGGACGAGGTAGAGGCGGAGGCTGGCATAAAAACATTTTTCTTTCATTTTGGTCTTCGTCGATCTTGTTCCTGTGTTGGACATTTTTTGTGCGTTGGCTGTACAAACGGGAAGGTCTTCAGTGACAAGGTCGTTTATTGCCCTAATTTTGGACATACTAAGGTATGCTTCTTAGTATTGCGGCACGGGCGGCGGGAAGACCTTCAATCCTTGATAGTGGCTGAAGTCTGATTCGTAGTGTTGCAGCGCAAGCAGCGGAAAGAGCTTTAGATTTTAGTAGTGGCTATGCATGGAAGTGAAGTGCGCACATTGTTGTCTCTCCAGCAGAGTTTTTCGTTAGGCAAGGCAACATCCAATTAACTTTTCTTTTGTTTTTTGGGAAAACACTTTGAATAAACTCGCCAGATGGACAATATTAGGTAGGCTATCGTGACTTTGCTTTTCAGTACTGTGTGAATTGGAAGTGTGTGTTTTGTGCACAATTTCGGACTAGATAGTGAACACTACAAGTGAGTATGCCGCGGTAAGTGACACTCCAATTTCTGATTTGAAGACGGCACTTACTATTGTGTCCACACTTTCTAGACAAACACATCCAATTGTGTCTCATTGCATCGTTGTTGCTTCTTTAGTTTTGTTCTCATGAAGCTTGTACCTATCTATTTTGTTCAGAGTGCCTATTCAACGCATTGCGGTCATGGACTTCGTAAGCGATCAATGGACATTAGTAACATTTGTATCCGAGTTGCTCATGCTGATTCTAGAAGCTTGTTAATCTATTCTAGTGGCCGATGTGGTGCATTTTGAAATTGACAGCGACGACTAGGATTTGCATCCCCTTTTGGAGATGCCCGTGCTAGACACATTGCAACTAATGAGCAACTCTCTGCACTAGTTTCATTTAACTTGTGTCTCTCTATCTTTTACTGACAAAGTAACTTACTAGGTCCACCCACGCTCGACCACCTAGTTTTCAAGATTTCTAGTCAAATAGTACGACAACTCACGATGGATTGCAATGTTCTAAATGACAAAAGCAACAATGTTTTCTTTGGCTAAGATTCTTAAGCCTTACATGAAAAAGAAAAATACTAGATACCACTTGGCAGTGTCTATCATTGTCCGTGTTGCTTGCACTCTATTCAGATTGACACATGGAACGAACTTGACCATTTGTAATGAGATGTTTGTCATAGGACGCAATATAATTTGCAAAATTCTTCATTGAGTGGTGACTGCAATCAACATTTGCCTTAGAAAGGAAATTTCATGGCCTATTGGAGATTGTTTGCAGGACACAAAAAGAAAATTCAAAGATATTTCTTCTTTGCCTGGTATAGTGGGAGCAATTGATGGAGTCCATGTGTCCATTTCTAGACCTGCTATAGCTGCTGTAGAATATTTCTACTTCAAAAGTGGCGGATTTAATGTCAACTATCAAGCAGTTGTGGACTGCAACAAGTGTTTCTTGGATCTATAATATCATATTCATTAGTTTGGGAGATTGAGGACCTCCCAAAATAATCATGCTGATCTTGACTTAAATCAACAATTTCCATTAAAATGAGAGTCTTGATGTAAATTGACATAAAACCTTTCAATATTAGGTCAAATCTCAAAGGTTTTCTATCAATTTAACTCGAATTGAGTTAAATTGACAAGAAAACCTTTCAATTTTAGCTGAATTGATATAAAACTTTTCGTTGATTTTTTTTTAAATAACCTCTCATTTCAATGGAAAACTCCCATTTTAATGAATATGGTGTTCTATACATTAGAATGTTTGGCTCCACCAATGATAGCAGAATGCTAAGGCACTCGTCATTGCACTACTTGGCCTCACATGGAGAACTAATGGATCAAAATTTTATAGCTAATGGACACAATCCTTATTTAATTAGCAATTTGGGATATCCACTTCTCCCATGGTTGATGGTGCTACACCGAGGTGGCCGACCACTGCCCATCTCAAAACGATTTTTTAACAAAAAATTGAAAAAAGCTCGCTCAGTTGTGGAGAATGCGTTTGGAATTCTGAAATAGAGTTTTCGTGAATTGTTGGACAAAAGTGACCTGCAGTTGACATTTCTGCCAAATGCAATAGTGTACTGCGCTATTCTCCACAATTTAGTACTCTGTCAATCTCATGAAAAAGTTGAAGAATTACTGTAGATTCTAAGGAATGAAAGACTCGAAAATCAAATGCCATAGGAGGACAAAAACCACGTCGACTTTGTTGTCCCTGGGAATGAAGATCAAGTGATGGACCAAGAAAAACAGAAGTGCCAATAGTTGAGGACTTACTTGACATCAAGGAGGCAATTACTTTAGCGTCCTTGCTCTTCATCTCACAAGTGAGGAACAGAAACTAGTAAGTGTTCTTCTCTCTTGCACTGTTAGCATTGTTGTTTCTCGTTCCATTCACTCTCTCAAATATTTGAGCTTATATACAATTTTTTTAATATTTTTTTGAAAATGTCATACATGGAATTTATGTGGGATTAGCTTATTTTCCACTACTGTATTAGAAAAGGCTTCTGCAAAATTCGAACTGACTCTGTATTCCTGTGCTCTATATTGTTGCTTACACTATAGCTACCATTAAGTGGACGTCGGCGACACAGAACAGGTGGATGCTTGTGACAATCGCAATTTGGAAAGCAAAATATTTTCATACTGAAAACGGGGCTGTCACTGGAATTTAACTACGCATATGAAAAAGCGTTGCGGTTAGAAGTGTATAGAACATGTAGTTGTCCAGATGCGTGGAAATTCACTAAGTACAATAGTAGAACTAGTACAGAACATAAATACTCGGTATGGTATTTGAAGTTATGCTAGAACAACGTCCAGTATCCGAGTAGTCCGAGCTGTGTTCTCCTAGGGTTGTTGCTATTTGTTCAATACCGTTGGGAAGGTCGGATGTTGTAGCAGCACGAATGTTGGTGTTCACAGGAGGCGGAGTCGTAGCCTGCTAGCCCTCTAGAGTTTGATTTGTACTTTTTTTGTCTTTTAATTTGTGCATATTGAGTCCGTTTCCTAACACTTTAGTGTTTTAGGTCAAGTAGTGAACCATCTCACTTTGTTTTAGAATGGCCAATCGAGCATTGTCATGAGCTAAAATTGCACTTTCGTGCAGACGCCTATCTCTCTCTTGTTAGTAAATCATCTGATCAGAGAAGAGTTGGAGTTGGACGTCGCTTTTTGAGCGCTTCATTTGTAAATAAGCCTCCGAGATTTGTTGCATCTACATTGTGATTATAGTTCTAGTTTCCTTAGTTGCATCAGTGATTTTCAAATGTCCTGAAATATTTTTCTTTCTCACTACTGTGTTTTCTACTTGACGTTGTCTCTACATTGCAGTGTTGTCAGATAAGCTGATTAGCATGGGTGTGATGCTACAAGGAAGTTCTGCAAAGGCAGTTGCTAGAGATGGCTTGCTCGGACTTTGGAGAGGTGGACCGTGACCAGCGATGCTGCTTCTGCGTTGTTGTAGAGAATTGTTGTCAGTAGAGGATGGAACGACGTCTTCTTCCAGGTCCATAGGGTCTTCTATCTTAGTATCGCTGCCTACATGTCCTCCTTCCTTGTATTTGTGTGTAGGTGATTTGAAGTTTGCATCCATTGGAGATAGAAGGTCATGTATGTGTGGTGGGTGAATTAGTGGCCGACAAACAAACCATTCATGGAGTGCGTAAAAAAATTCTTCCAAGAAGACACAAGGAAGTCCTTCTGATTGTCTTTGTATTGCAGTGAGGTCCCAATAGTCTAAGGCTTTGTGTCCGCTCCGGCCATAGTAATCTGCAATCTTCTTGTAGTCTAACAGCGACTGGTTCCATTTGGCTTTGCAAGCTGGTCCATCTGTAATACAAGGTGAAAATCTGGCATTCATAACTTCTTCTGCAATTCAAATCCACTTGTTTGTGTTAGGAATCATCAGATCCCTACCGTTGATGGCATCTTTCTCTATGTAGTGCTGATGTCTTTTTGAATTAATGGAAACAAGTGTTTTTGTAGTTTGCCAATTCACTCCTCTATCTTTGCGGCAACATTTTGCATTGCTTAGCCCGGCTGTACTATTCAATACTTCTTCTCAGCTCTGTCGATTCACCAAGATGGGAGACAACGGTGCAACATTTCCTAGAAAGAAAAGATGGAATGGAGGATGTCATATTCCTACGCACATAACATAAATCAAAACTGTAAGTGAACACAGAACACCAAAGTGATGAAGGGATTTTTTTTTTTTAACGTTATATGTCAAGTTTTTGGGCCTTCCTAATAGCATTTGCTTGAAAACAATTAACCATTTATACCTCTTCACATGCTACGTACTTCTTACCTAGAAAAAAAAAAATTATTGTTTCACATTTACATCATATAACGTTTTTACATGGAAGTGACGTCTTTCTTCCTACACTCTAGAACTACTCACACAAGGAAGTCACGGTCCGCACGATGCCTTATGATGTTGTGAACTCATTGGAAAGACTCTTACAAGACGATAATAACGGGGGTTTTTTTTTCCAGATACAAGACAACCACTTCAAGGTTGACTCTTTAAGTACTTGAATCGACAGTTTTTAATAAGTGGAAGTCGCTGAGCATACAGAGACCTCAACATCTTAGGGTCGACCTCGTTCTACATGTTTATAGCTTCTCCGTGAACACTGAAAGATTAATGAAATAAGGTCATATTCAATATATTGAGACTTTCGGTAGTCTCATTTTTATCCTCGACTCAAGGATAAACCACTTTATCTCTTTACTAGTATTTTTTTATAAATAGGTAACAATACCAACTTTTAGAATTTCATTATAGAATCACTATTTTAGCATTATTTATTTTGGGTTTCAATTACTATTTTTTTAAATGAATTTTTCAATAACTAGCATTCTATCTCAAAATCTGCAAAAGTCTCAATATAACGAATATGGCCTTAAATGGTACATCTATACTTTATTGCACTGAAATTTAAACATCTCACTGCAGTTCGTGTGTGCTTAAGCATGGTGTAGTGGCCAAGGTGAGTGTCCAAACACTACTAGAAAATTTAGTTTTTTTGTTGATTTGGTCGCGTTGATGTAGGTCAATTTTTTGTTGATTCAAACAATAATCTGTTGGTTTTCTAGGATTATTGTTCGAATCAACAAAAAAGTGATCAAAATCAATGCGACCAAATCAACAAAAAAACTAAATTTTCTAGTAGTGAAACCAGTTCTTCATGACTAAACATTGACTTATTTAGGAACGACATTTAATTATCTCATTATTTTGTACATTAACATTTTTTTATTTTAACACTTTCAGTGACTAGCTTATTCGAGACATTCTTTTTTATTCACTGCACAGGGGTTCAAATACAGTATAGAGAAGCTAGAGTTTTCAATTTCGCGACACTCAACGTCGACATTGTGAACAAGGGTTTTGATTGTGCACAAAGAGGGAGGTTTTTTAATCTACAGCTCTGTAGTGATGCAAAAATTTGTAGTCTCTCCTGACATGTTCATGGATGCTTACCATTTACAACAAGAGGAGTCGGACGTAAGGATCATTGAAATTGCAGCAGGCCATTGCCATGTTCCATCGTCACTGACTGAGTTCCGGAGTGACCACAACAGCTAGCATTTTTGATGAATTTCCGTTTGAATAACTAATGAACAACTTTGACCACTTTTTGCAATTCTATGATTGTCATAGTGAGTACTCTGAAGCAATGAACAATTGTCCCAATAACAATTTCAACACACTGAATTGAAGTAAGTTGCGTCCGCATTCATAATTCACCTGGCAGCACTTGTAGACTTCCACTTTGAAGCACTAAATGGACTGCAACAACGTTCATGTGAAGTACTCTTGAAACGCATGAGTCCCACAAAACCACTCTTGGACATTGTGCCATCAATTAAAAAAACGTTCAACTATTGCTTTGGCTCTCTTTAATTAATGACACTACAAGCCTACTATGTAGTTAAGAACGAACTATAAACTACAAAATCTATGTTTTTGCAAGACTTCTACTTTCATATTGACGGCTATACAAGTATTGGTGGGCCTCTAGAAGTACCTCATTAACTCACTATAAAACTGCACTTCCCACCCTAGCACATCACCTGCCACCTAGGTTCAGCAAAGACCAACTTCTACTAGTAGAAATGTCCCTCTCCTTTTCCACGCTAACAATACCTCCCAAATACCAAGTGGGAACATACCATATGAGGAATGCATTGGTCCCTCCACAAAAATTTGTTGATCCTTCTAAAGCCCATTGATATATTCTTATACGTTCGACCTCTCTAGAAGAGGCTTTTGAATGTTCTTGTAGTGATTCTCAATTGTTAGTTGCAATGTTGTTACGTCAAACCTATCCTCTTTTGTGGCTCGTAACTTGCTTGAAGTTTCGAAATTGAACTCCCTCACCACTTTTGTCCATCCTTCCTTGGTTGCTATATGTAGAGGTGTTTCCTTTTGAAAATTCTCTACATTTATATCTACACCTAGTTGAGCAAGCAACATCTGAACCATCTCAACATGCCTTTTTTAGGCATCATAGTATAGAGGCGTACAAAATAAATTGTCTTTTGTGTTAAGATCTCAAGAAGAAGTATCCCATTCTAGAAGATGATCAATCAATTGTTTATAGCCATGCCATACTTAACTACTTCTGGACTTTTGAAAGTCAATAGTTAATAATGGTCATTAGGAGATCCCACAATGGTCATCAAGAGAAAATTAAAACATCGAGAAATCAGTAGAAACATCAAGAGATTAGTAGAAACATTGAGAGATCTATACAAATATTGGAAGATCTCACAATGTTATTATCCCATGATCTTTAGATGTTTAGTCTAAAATTCATTGAATAGTCCAAAAATAGTTAAATGTGGCATAGCCCATTTGTATTGCCCAATGTAACAAATGTTGGTTCTGTGAATCTCTTGGTGGAAAGGCAACATTTTTTACAATTCTTTGGAGCAATAGCCACACTATATCTATTTGCCATTCTTGAGTTGCCAATTCTAGTTGTAAAACAAAGGTAGATATTAATATCCTAATGGTCATTAGGAGATCCCAACAAGGGGCATTACCTGACAACAAGGGGCATTACTCGTCATAAACGATCGCTGGGAAATTATCAACACATCATTATTGCCCGATTATGCAGGCAAAAATGCACAATCGGGAAGGAAACCCTGGTTGCGACATAGAAGCCACCTAAAATATGAACAGGAAATTTTCCAACAATGGTTTACGATGATTCGCAAGCACCTACACAACCTTAGCTTGTCCATTTATACATGTGTAATGCAATGGCGTTAGGCCATCAATGTCTACTTCATTCACAAGGTCGAAAGAAGAACGCAGGAGAGTAGCCACACTATCTCTGTTTGTCGTTCTTGAGTTGCCAATTCTAGCTATTTGTTGTATAAATGCTTAGCTTTTAATTCCTCTCACACTTCTACTTGATGTTTTAGATAATAATATTCTAGATGATGTTTCAGATAATGTTCTAATAATAAATAATAAATCGTGGTGTGATTTATACTTACAATGGCGTGATGCGATGTAAACTTACGGTATGGTGTAAGTTGGAATTTTTTTCACTTGCGTAGCACGTGGGCCATGGGATCACGGAGTTCTCCTATAGAAAAGCTACAACAAGATAAAAAAATATGTAGTTTGTGAATATGCTAATGTGTTGCTAGTGTGAAAGCTTTAGTTTTTGAATCCAAAGAGATCACTATTGGGATTTTAGAAAACTATGTAAGTTAAAAAATATGGTCCATTTCATTTGAAGTAAGGAAATTTTACATAATATGGGGCTACTATATGGTTTATGAAAAGCGACTTACTCTAATATGTGTAATATAGTTTGTGTAAAAACATTATGTAGTAGGAATTTTTATTGAGTAGTTAGCCTTGACAAATAGGGGCCACGCAAAAAAATTAT
Organism: Antitrichia curtipendula; assembly: GCA_951230915.1. Classification (NCBI taxonomy): domain Eukaryota; kingdom Viridiplantae; phylum Streptophyta; class Bryopsida; order Hypnales; family Leucodontaceae; genus Antitrichia; species Antitrichia curtipendula. The sequence continues at coordinate 3,090,035 of OX579639.1, read as the reverse complement.
AATACGATGAACATAGATGTGGGCCAAGAATTTTAGCATTACGCCACGTCTAAACGTCTGCCAGACCGACAAAATGTCAAGATTCAACTCCAGCATCCATTACAATATTATATATATATATATATATATAATTGGATGACCTGAACTTCTTAAGGGGAAATGCCAACGTCACATTAGGATAGAAAACCTTGATGAGGACAAATATCTATGTGGATGGTAAAATGAACATAGTCAAGAAAATCTATATTGAAGGGTGATTGACTGAAATTGTGCCACGCTATTGATAGTGTATATATCAAAAAAATTAAGTGTATATGTAAGACATTAACCACAAGCGGTAGAAATTGCCACATTGCACAAATAGGAAGGTTTGCCTCAATAAATTAAACAAATTAAAAATTGTAGAATACAAGGATAGACTTTATAATCCATTTTGACATTTAGAAGTAATGTGCATTTCATTGGAATAAAAATTGCATATATCATAAAAAAAACATAATCAAAAATTGCAAAGGTATTGGACAGATTTTTATATTGGTACAAAAGAATGTTTAGAAGAATTTGCAAAAAAATTCAAAAAATTATGCCCAAAATTAAAACCATGAGGAACTTGCCCAACTATCAAGTGTCTCTAGAAGGGACACTTGGGACTTTACGGGTTAAAATTTTGTAGCTTGTTTGTATCTTTGTATCCTCTACATAGTTTCATCATGTTCTAAAGAAAGGATCAACAAAGGTTCTCTAGAATATTGTGCATTTAATTGCAAGACAACTATATCCAATTATCCAATTGGAAAAATAAAAATAAAAATCCATATAACAAACACAAACAATATTTCTTTTTGTATTGCTGTCCACTACAAGGAAAGCTTAACATAAAACAAAAATCCAACAATTACTCCTAAATGCCTGGGGCATCAAATTTTGGTGTTGAGAATACTTTAAAGTTAAATAGAAGCTAACCAAGTTGTTATTTTCAGTAGTTTATATTTAAATTTTATTTTTGATGTCTAATTTTAGCATCAAAAATCCAATTTTGGAAAGGATTCATTATGATTTTTCTAATTAAGATTTTATACAAAGGTGTCCGCTGAAATCTTTTGGAAATGAGCCTCAAATATTCTAGAGCTTGGTGAAAAAAATCACATTGAAAATTCATTTCAAAAAAATGTAGAATAGATTTTGAGAAGACATAAATTGATTGGGGTTATGCATGTTAGGCCCTTTATTGTCATGTTCTTTTGGTTACCAACTTTTTAGATTTGATATGTGAAAAGAGGATTGATAGACTTCAAATCACTTTAGCAATTTTAACACCCTCATGATCAAACATTATAATCTTTCAATCCAGAAGTGATATTGTTCTATTTTCTTTTCTAATGCAATCTCTCTCATGTCTAGTTTGAATTTGTACCAATGTTCGGGAAGTCTTTTTAGTTTTACCGGCTAATTTCCTCCAATTTCCATACTGAACCGGTTTTTCAAGTACCGAGTCTAGTTATTTTCTCTTTTTTGAATTCAAAATAAAAAATTTATAGACATTTTCACCGGTTGTTTGCTAATGTTTTCAAATTGCAACCGATTTTTTTCTCAATTCCACCGGCTAACTTTGAACTAGCCACCGGTTCTTCCCGGACATTGATTTGTACAATTACAATTCCAAAAATGTTGATACAACTTATCAAAATGTTGGCTTTTTGTTCAATTTAAAGCAAATTTCTAGAATCTCAAAAAGGCCTCGGGCACTATTTAGGGGATAAATTAGCAAACCAGAAAATGAAGCAAATGGGTGCAAGTCTCTGGCAACCTCACAAATTGACCTCCAAAACTGCACCACAAATTTTCAACCAACTTCAATCAACAAAGCATTTAAGTTGCCTTATAATTATTTATTTTAAATTACTATTTCTTGAATTATTTGAGTTTTTTTCTTGCCTTCCAAACCATATATGTCAACTTTAATTAACTATTCAGCATCATATATGCCAATTTTAACCCTTGAAGGACCAACTGAAGGCTTTTTTTTTGCAAGAAACCACTCAAAACCGCCATCTCTGTAGCAAAGAGTTAAAAAAATTTGAAAATTGTATTTTTTGCACATCTAACCATAGGATCTTACACCTTACTAGTATGAGAATGTGTGAAAAAAATTTCAGAAATTTTGACTGCATAGATTCCAAGATATCTATGTTTGAAGTGATAAAAACCAATTTTTTAGCACATTGCAAGACTATATTATTTGACTTTGAATCTTTTTAACTTTAATTTTTTCACTACAAAGTTTTGAGCTTTAAATCTTTATGGTGAGGAATTGAGTTGAGAGTCTAGAAAAAAAAACAATAAAAAAAGTACTTAAGTTTAATTCTTTAAAAAATTGTTAAGCAAAAATAGGTACAAGATAGAAGGAAAGTCTAAATTATTAATATCTCTAAGATGGACTTAAAATGCACTAATTTCAATGGTGAGATTGTTCTAGCAAGCAAATTAAGCTTAAATGATGTGGAACTTTTTTTCTTGAAAAATTATAAAAATTGCATTCAAAAATGAATCCTACAAGTTATTTTTTCAAGAAGATGCTCTAACTGCCTAAAGAACAAAATTGTCCATAACTTTCTCATAATAAACTCAAATGGAATGAATCAAAGGTTTTATGTAGACAAAAATATAATCTATGAGAAAAAAACTTTTGAAAGAAAATTTGAATTTTTGAATTTTTTTTTTGCTGCCCCCTCTCCCTTGTTTTGAGCTTATTTGGACATAACTTTGTTCCCAAACACCTATTTTTTTTTTTTTTAATTCCACAGAGCTAATCAATTTTTCTATCTTCAAAAAAAGTTTACGAAAATCTTAGACAAAAATTAAGACCATTGTCCCCGAAGGCACCATGGTGTTCTAGGGGTTAATTAATTATTCAGCACCAGGTGTGGTATATCTCTCAAGGACAACTACCGGTAATATTGTAACAATGAAATCCAAACCTATGTACATCTACCAGGAAATAGCTTTCAAAGTTTCCAAGCACAAGAAGGAATTGCTGAAAATCAAGTCATGAACTTACACCCATGTAACTTGCCTAAGACATCCACAGAATAATAGGACGAACAACTACGACAGTCATATTTGCTGATCTACTGTACCTGAAATTGATATAAAATCTCTGCATTACATTAATAAGAGTCGAGCAAGACATGAACAAGATCAAACTTACGTTGATCTAAGGGAAGTCATGTAATTTATATTTGACCAGTGCCTCTCGGGAAAATTCGGAACCAAACAAAGACGAAAATTAGAAGTCCAAAACTTAATCAAAAGACAAAAGACTATGAAAATGAGTTCACCCGATATAAAAGTCCTCCTCCCATCATTTCGCATGTTCTAATGTAAAACGAAAGCAAAAATTAGAACTTCATCCCATATATAAAGTGCTCTACTCTCATCAAATGTCCTAAATCAGAACATAGGAATGTTCTGATGCGCGCAGCTCTCCTAGAAAATTCCTTCGAAGCCCAGGCGAGCAAGCTAATTCAATATTTCACAATAAGGCGCACTACACACAACTGAAGGGCATAAAAAATAAGACCGTAGAAAATTCCGAGGAGCTCCTCGATAAATAAGTTGATCCTCCTCTTATCCTCCGCCTCCCCTGTAATCAACTTTTGAAAACAGGACAGCATAGACTCGTCTAAATGCATCCACTCTAATAGAAGGCATGTTGCTGGCTCAACGCCCCTGAAACCAAACCTCCTCCTTGCTGGAAACCATCGTAAATACCCCGACTTCCGGAACCTCCCAAAGTAGTGCCTTGACCTAGGCCCATCCCCAAACTCTGATGAGGTAGGGGTAACAGAGCACGCCCAGCAGCTTGCGTCAGCCCAAGTTGCCGTTGATAAGCTAAAAGGTCAGCAGTACCATATCCAAGATTCATTCCAGAGGCTATTACTCCCTGATAAGGACCGCCTGGAGGGGGAGGGGGAAGGGGTCCAGAGGATGACCCAGGCACGGTGGGCTTGCTGCCCCACGAACACTGCCACACCAGCAACAAAAGTTATTATCTGGCGTTAGATATTTTCTATCTAAGAATAAGATGTCATACCAGTATCCGGGAGAGATAACATCACCAAAAACTCCTATGCCTACAAGGTTCGTGCATGAAACCTAGACGTATCACTCATAATCCATACGATTTGACGACTAACCGTTAAACAGACGAACACGAAATGAACCGGAGAGAAATACTCAACGGAATCTTTGAAATGTTCCGAAGTGCGAGAAGAAAACACATAAAACAAAGTCAGAGATGCTGACTGATGCGACCAATGGCATGTACGCGTCCACATACCTTCACGGACTTGCCGCACATCACCCTACCATTGGCTGCTTGAATTGCGTAAGCAGCCTCGTCGTGAGTACGATACCTCACGAAACCAAAGCCTTTGTCCTTTGTCACTCGTACATCCTCGATCACCCCGGCTCCCAGGGCGTGGAATTGTCGGTGAAGCTCTGCTTGGGTAACCTGCTCACAACAGGTCGCCATTTACTCACCGCAACAATTACCTACCACCATGCTATGCTCCGGAAGACGAGGATGTACGTACATCACAGATCAAGCTACAGTTCCAAATCACAGTCTTGGGGTCCTACGGCGTCCCTCTCATCAGAACTGACAAGACAACCACACTGACCTAGCTAGAGCAGCATCCACAATCTTAATCAGCCAAAGACAAGGAGGCATCTCATCCGAACTCTGCACCATGAGGTTTCAGCGTACATCCAACAGAGTTTAGCACTGTTATAGGATGCCTTCAGGCAACAATAACCACACGCTCCACTCTGTCTAAAATACATTTGACACACAGTTACATCCCTCGTACATTGCACATAAACGCACCCACATAATGTGTTCTACCTGATGAGCCAGATTTCCAACATAGACCGTGGTATACTGAGAATTGTTCTCCGGTCCATCTCCGGCAGAATCTTCTTGACGATCTTCAGAGCGTCCGTCTGCAGCACAGCACAGCACAGCACAGCTACTGACATTGAGGACAAAAGTTCATGATCCCAATAGTATACATAAATCATGAGAAAGTCATCCAGCCTTTAGACGTCCTAGTTCAGCAAGAGGCACGAGCACAGAGGGAATTTCCATCAAATTGGCATTTTCAGTCAAAGGGAAATTTTTGGTAAAATTGTGCTGCACTTAAGTTAATATCTGCCCTAGTTATCGAATAAAAATCGCTTACGCATATCACTTTTGGCAATCTATAAAAGTTACCGTTCAGTGATTTGCGTGGACATATAAACATCTGATTTCAAGCAAATCTCGTGGAGCTAAGACCGAAAATGGAATGGGCGGGGATGCGCTGAGATGAACCTTGACCGGTTGGAGATTGAAGCCCTGCAGCCTGATCAACATTGCCGTTCGTACCCTGCCCATGCCCAGAATTATTATTTTCTTCGGCCTGAGCATTGCTGTTTGTCTTTGTCGCCCAATTGCATCGAATCTGCCGTGTTCCCAGAAACTTTCCTGCCAGCAGTATTTACACATCGTTCAATTTTCTTGCAATCCATAATCGAAGCCATATAAGAGCCTCACGAGCGCCAAGCATAAGAACGACAACCTGAGATCGGCAAGAAGTGCTAAGCATGCAGGGATTTCAAGGTACTACCCTTACCACATAGTTTCAGAGGTTGCCTGTCTTCCAGAGATTCTTAAAATGACCCACTTGGCTACAGGTAAGACCATATAATCTATGACGTCACAGTCAGTCCTCATCTCAAGAATAGGAGTGCACTCTGGGGACAATTCCTTGAGGCTACCAGTAACTGGGAAGAGCGGAAATGATCGTTTACCCGTCATCTCGGAAATTGCACACTCTGCTTCCTGCATAACCAGAGAATGAAATTCCAGCACTCAGTGCATCAATGCCTCAAATATCCAAGATATGGAAAAAATCTAGTGAATAAGCTGACAGTGAAAGAATTTGTTTTAAGCCTTCGATATTAAAATTTAATTTATGATCGTCAGATAACTGTTGCTGAAAAATAATACCAAAAAGACTTAAAAGAAAATTACTGTGCATGCCAACAATGATTAAAATGGCAGAAAGTTTCTCAAATTAGTTTGAAACTGACACCCTGGTGTAGATGGGATTCCATTCCCTACCAAGGCTTGCCTGGACCTTCACAAAGCCGCTCTGGAAGAAAAATAGCCTGAACCTACCTGCTGACTTCTGAAAGAAACAAAGCCGAAACCCCTAGAGCGACCTGAGCGTTGATCCCACATAACTCGTGCATCTCTGTTCACCAACCCAACGTTCAAAAAAAGGTATGCAAACTGAAATATAATAAGTGGAAGCTGATACATGATCAGTTGGCAGACTCCTGATGGACTTGCTGAATCCTTCCTTGCGAGAAAGTTCAATGATTAAGGACGAACGCATACAACAAAATGATGAGATGAACAAGAATTCCTGGATCAATTCCTCGGAGTAGTCAGAAGCTCTTCATTAGTGAAGAATAAATGATAACCTCTTTCACTAGGAAAATCCAAGCATGCAAGCAAACACAGACGGGATATTTTCGTGAAAGGGTAGACATTGGATCTTAAGAAATGTCTGCTATGGATGGAGTATCAATGTTAGAACAATGGCCCCTTTGCTCTAGAAGTTTCATTACATCGTCCACAAAGCAACTGCTTGAAACGGGTTACAAATAATCTCAAAACAAAGGTGTACAAGATCAATGACTGATTGATGTTTGTCCTTCCAAAATGAACATCCTAATTCTCAAAAGACAAATGTCACTGACTAAACCGGTCAAATATATAGCTCTATAGAGCACCAGCTGGAGCAAAAGTGACTACTATCATTCAGATGCGATACATGACTGGCATAACAAAGAAACTTACGAGCAGCTCGGGTAGACGCAGAACGCAGCAAACAAAGTTGCATCAGTTACCTCCGCACTCAAATCTCCCACGAAAACATTGTAGTGCCCTGGTTTCAATTCATGCTTCAGTACAAACTAGACCAATGTGTGCTGTTACTAAAAGAAATATAACTCAGTGTTCAGCATCGTTGTGATCCACTCTTTAGCATCCTTAGATAGTACCTGTTGTGTCTTCCCTTTGTCCACTCGCATATGCCCAATTGACCTTGATAGACTGACCAAACCTGCATGATATCCTCTAAGCCTATATTAGTGCTTATCAAGTTATCACATCCAGGGAGAGCTTACTAAATACACTAAAATAGAGTATTCATATGCGACTTCTAATTCACGGCTATTGCATATAGTCCTTACATTTGTCTGCCATTCAGAGTTGATATTGCAGCTGCAGCGGCACGGTGGTCATAATAGTCCACGAATCCATAAGATGACTGCCATGATAACGAGTGAGAGACTGGTACAAAGGTCCCAAAAACCCTGAACAGCGATGAGCAAAACGGAAAAAGCAATTCCCTACGCAAAAACAAAGTCTCCGGACTGGCCAAATTTTTAGAGAAAGAAAGGCAACAAATGTTCACAACGACAGAAACCATCTTGAAGGTGAATTCATCTTGCAGGGAATCGGGATAGTACCTTGTCTTTTCTAATAAGTTTACAGCCCTCTAGAGCACCTACACTGGCGAACACCTCAGCAAGAAGGCCTTCAGTGACCTTAGTGTGTATGTTGCCTACGTACCTGCACATGCTCAGTCCGGAACGATGGGAATCTAGATAGCCGAGAACACGACCTATATTCATCAAAATAGATCCACCTGCCTTCAAAGAATTACGAAAAGAAGATGCCCAGAGACTGATCGATTTCATGTGAGGATAAAGCCCCAGAAGGGAATTTTCATAAAATTAGTACATTCCCGTTAAAATGACAGAGATCAGAACAATTATACTAAACTTAAAAATCTACATCTGTCCTAGTTATGCAACAAACTTTTGGCAATCAGAAAATTGCCAATTTAATTGAAATTGCCTTCTAGTGTCGAAACAAATATCCCAAAACGTCTGAATGTTTTAGAAGCAGCATTCAATTTAAATCCATTAAACTTCATTAATTAATATGCTGGAATTTAAAAATGATCAAGGAATCAATGAGGAGAGGGTTGCAGACTTGAAAAAAGGCTGGACTGGGCTAAGAAAAGCAAAAGTTTACTCACACGCTACGGCAAGAAGTCGCATCGAAACCGGGGGGCAGGTTACCGCTTGGCATTGGTTCCATCTGCAAAAGGGAGCGAGAAATCGACCTACTTTAACAACAAGAGAAAATATTTCAGATTTTAGGAGATCGCTCTTGCATAAATCTGGATGCTCAACTGTGTCTACTGACAGCGTGGAGCAACTCTGGCATGTTTGGAATGATCGACAGCGTAAGAGCCACTATTTGTCTATACATCCAAGTACTCCTTGTAATAGCCAATGGCTGTGTCAGATCATTCTCAATAATCGATCATCGTGGCAATTCCAGCAGTAAAATCTTTCCAACATGTCCAGAAGGTGACTACACCATAGGATGCCATAGCTTCTGACAGGCGAGTTTCCCATCATCATCCATGTCAAGTTTATAACGACTACCACTTCAACATATAAGCACATCACAGGCTCTGTTTCAAAGCACCAACAACGAAACACTCCAAATTAAAACTCTTCTCCCGCAGACGTAAACTTCAGCTAGTAGAACATAACAGCACTCCAGAAAAAACTCAAGGGTGGGAAGAGTCCATTTGCCTGTGGAATAGCAGCAAGCAAGCCTGCGTGATAAATTGTCTGCTGCTGCTGTTGCTGCTGCTGGAGAAGAGCCTGCTGCACCAGACTCTGCTGTTTCAACCGCTGCTGATATTGCAGTTGCTCATTCTGCTGCATAGCATACATTCTGGCAAAGTCACCCTCGGTATTCCTGCCCTAACTCGCAGTACAGAATATCACGGCTCTGACAGCAAATGTCAACGACATACAAGAGAGTGTGAGAAGGTTCCAAAGCAAATCTGGACACCGCCGAAGAACAACTGCCTCTCTGACTACTACCACAAGATCAAACCACAGAGCCACGACCTCGCCAGCTACCTACATGGCAAGCTTCCAATTCGGCAACTTCACAAAGATCAATTAAGCCTCGATACTCTGCACAATGCAAGAGCCAGAACCTCGTCAAATTTGTGCTTCTGCTTATCAAAACACTCCGCCAACCGCACCATAGCTGACTCTTACTAATCATTTCCAAGTCAACAAGATCTTTTTGTCCATTAAATTTTCGCAGCCAAAGAAAACAAAAACAAGACACACACACAAAAGAACACAAAAGAACACAATCAGTCACACATTGGCCCTAGATTATGCAGAATGCCATCCAAGAACGTTCTCGCTTCGTAGCTCACCGGTGAATTGCACACCACTTTCTACGTATTTCAATGCACATCTAAGAGGTTTAATTTCTTTCCAATATCGCATATTTAAAAACATTAATCAAGAAGAAAGCAACCGAAAACGCTCGTTCGATCAAGGGTCAATAATCCTGGAATATTTGGTCGCTCTTCGTAACAACGCATTAACCAGACCAGATGATACAAATATAAAATGCGCAGGCCAAAACTGGAACACACGCACCGTAGGGTCATAGTGGCATTCAAGAACGCGAGCAAAAAGAGAGCATATGCATAATCGTGAACAGATAATGCTGAACTTCCTTTCCCTGTCACATGCTCCGAGGGACTTGACGCACAGATCGAACTTGCAATGACGCCATGGATCGATCACTCGATTGCAAGTGATGACAGAGAGAAAGCAATGAGTGATCAAATATTTATTACTCCGTAATTAATTAAACTTGTGTTGAAGAAGGTTTTATTAACTTACAATTCTGGGAGTGGAGGTCAATTCGTCTTGAATGGAGCAGCGAGCGAGAGAGAAGGAGGGAAGGAAGGAAGGAAGACGAAGAAGGGGACAGCGATGGCAGTTAAGCTTGAAACACAATGCCAACAACCGACACTCGCAACAGACTCCAAACTGGTTCGAATGGCTTTGCATTTGAGATTGAAGGCAGGATGGAGGGATGAATGGTGAGTGGATGAATGGTGAGTGGATGGATGGATGGATGAATGAATTTCTGCTTTAACTGCTTCAGTTCCCTGAAGCATTTGAAGACCATTTTCCATTGGGAATCTGGAGCTTTAGGTAGGATCACTCAAAACTGAATGCATGCCCAAAAAAATCCAAGGAATAAGTAGATGTTTGTTGCACAATGTTCAATATGAGTATATTGAAAATGGGGCACCAAATAGGAAAAATTTAGCAGTATTAATTAGTTTATGGACCTTATAGTTCACCATTTTGTTGCAAATGCAAGAAACACTACTTTCAATATGCATTGTTCATGGGTTGCACAATGTTTAAAAGCTCTTCACATTTTCCTATTTGTGAACTTCTAGGCAATAGTGCCTAGAAATAATATTTTTTTTTATTGCCATAATATTTTTCATGTTTCGCATATGATGCTTCAAGCATGTTCCTATACAAAACAAGAAACCTTGATCAATCTTTCTTGCGCTCGTTCAAATTAGCAAGCCACTTGCTCTATTAAACTAATAACATGCCTTGATTGGATTAGTTGTCATACGTCAAGTTTTCCTCAAGTGTGATAAACTTTTTCAATCATGTGAATTTTGAATAATGAATAATAAACATGAGGCATGGCAAAGTGATGTACTACCAATGACATTTGGATAGTTATGATGTATCTTCTGATATAATGTTGTTTAAGGTATGAGGTCCATAAAGTGTCCATTTAAGTTTTGATAATTAATTTGGAGCGGTTATACTTTTTGAAATATATTCTTTTACATATTTTCTTGAAAGACAAATGGAATTGGCATCTAACCCAAGTCATTTCATATCTTCTAGAGCTTTGTAGAATTAATTATGAATTTTGAAATTAAATAAAGTGGTCACCTTTGGCCTCTAAAGGTGAAATGTATATTATTTGTACATTGTTGGTGCAATGAAAAAGCAAAATGTATCTCTATGTTAGGATGCTTATAAAGCTAGAGTGCTTTATGGACCTTCTACCTTCCTATATTTTGAAACCATAAACTCTATCCACATATGAATATGGTTTGACTCTGTGAATAAAAATGAGTATTCAACATACTTAGTAAATGAATTCTTTTCACCAATAATTTTAAGAAAAAATTAGATACACAATATTTTCTATAAATTTAAAAAATATTATGTCTTTGATAGACAATATCAAATGTCTCCAATTAGACTATACATGAAACCAAACATAAAAAAAATACCATGCATGGATGAATCCATTCAAACCACACACATTTTTATCATTAGATGATTTTTGAGGGGTCTAGAGGGCCGTTTCAGGCCTGTTTCTGGCGTTGTTCCCCCGACAGCAAAAGAATGGCCGCTGTCAGAATTTCTTTTTTTTGAAAAATATATAAATCTTAAAATGGATAAAAAAGATGAACAATTTATTTTTATTTTTTTAAATATATATATTTTTTGTATGACGTGGCAATCACTCTGCCACATCATGCAGTTGTTGCGGTGCAGTTCCAGACAGTTTCAAAGTCTAGGAACCTTGAAGAACTTGCAACCCTCCACAAGGGCTGAAAAACATGTAATGATTACAACAAATGCAAATCTAAAAATGATTGAAGCATTATTTAACCCCTAAAGGACTGCTTGTCCCTTCGGGGGACAATTTGGGTCCCGGTAGGTTCCTATTGTCTCAATTTGAAGTGAATTTTTCTGAGTATTTTAGGGTTGTGTAGATTTGCAAGAGTTTTGTGGATATATAATTTTTGTTTCAATTGGATGCCGGATGAAAAAGTTATAGCACAATAAGCAAGAAATGGAGATTGGCAAGCAGCCCCCCCAAAATTGGAAAAAGTCAAAATAATTTTTTTTGAATTTTTTTCCTAAAATATTATATTTATATATATATATGAATATTTGATTCATTCTATTTGGACTAGGGATGAGAAAGTTATGGACAATCTTAGTTTTTTGGGCAATTTAAGCATCTTGAGAAAAAACTTTTTGTTCAACTTTGAATGTTAATGTATTCCAATCCGTACGGTCAAATTTGATGAAAATTTTACTATAAGATCTTGTGGTTAAATTCTATAAAAACAAAAATTTCATTTCCTTAAGTGAATACAACAAAAGTGGTAGTTTTGAGTGGTTTTTGATAGAAAACACCCTTGGGACTTTAGGGGTTAATTAATAGACTTTTGAGGTAGAATAGAATAGAAGGTATTGGAGTAAGCAAGGTCCTTACATAAAATCTCTAACATGACTAGCATAGTTCTTGTACTCTATTCATTAGAAGATGTTTTGTCTTTTTTATTTATTTATTGAAAACAACTACTAAATGGATTACAAAATGGAGTCAATTAACCCCTTAGGGCTCTAAGGTCCAAAATCTAGACAATAAACAGAGAGGTTTGAGGGACTTTTTGATCACAAAACTTTCATTCATCCAAACCATTGCTTGATTTCTTTTTTCAAACATTTTGTGAAATAAATTTGAAGTAAATAATCTATATTTATAAAGATATAAGAAAAAATATGCAAAAAATGAAGGTAGGATTGAAGAGCTAAGGAATTAAAAGAACTACCCTTTTACCATAAAAAAGTCTCCAGAAAATATACTCTTTCTACAATCTAAACCAAATAGATATATGTATCCATATATTATTATGGTAAACATAACCCTACATCCAAAACCCACAAATACAAAGGCATTGTTATAACGTAGTACAAGAATTATGCTAGTCATTCTTATCTAATGCAAAAATTAGATGTCTCACTTATGAATGTTAGAATATTCAAAGACAAACCACCAAGTCATACCATACAATAGTGGCTACTACCATGTTTTTACCCATCTAGAGTATCATGTAATTGCAATGCAAAATTATAACCTAACATCCTATATGTAAAAATAATACTCCCTCCGTCCCAAAATGACCTTCTTGTTGACATGAAATTCTTGTTTCAAAATGATCTTCTTGGAGTGACATGGAGAAAAGACCCGCAGAATGAAGCTTTCGTACCTTCCGAGAAACTGCATGCGCATAGTGGCTACATGAAATGGGAAGCGTCATTTGCTTAAAGTGGACTATTTAAGATGGTAATTTCCTCTTGCTTCTTAATTTACCATGTTAGTTTTTAAATTAAAAATTAAAAGTAGGAAGATTCAATTCCCATTGGGCCATTATGTTGCAAAATTTGTGCATCAAGCTTACTGTTGTGTATAGCTGTGCAAATCTACTCATCATGCATAACTGGTATTGTATACAATTAGATCTCCAGATAATACTTGATATTATTCAATGTTTATACCTGAAGCGTCTAGCTAGTGTGAAACGGTAGTACGTAGCAGAAAGGGAGGAGAATAAATATGTAGTGTGGGAATTGCAAAAATGATTGCTCCATTTTAAAGGCTTAAAATTTTCACTTTTCGAAGCATCACAACTACATTTTAAAAACTTATTTAAAACTAAAATTTTTAGAATAATAGGAGTGCATCACGTTCTATCTACAACTTAAAACGAATTTGAAAAAATGTTATTTATAGCCTTATTCTAAATCATTTTGTCTAATAAGATCATTTTGGAACGGAGGGAGTACAATAACTATCTCCATTACATCCAACTAATAATCACATAATATAATTCTTAAAATTCACTCATTTTGCAACGACCACTTCCCAATAAAAGTGTGTCCTACTAAACAAAACAAATACCAATCACTCATACAAAATATAAATAATAAAGGATTGATGGATTGCCCACCCCCTCAATGGATGCCAAAAGAACACTACATTCCATTCATCACAACATTGCATAACACATACTATCAATCAAACACTAAACCAAATCAACAACACATTCTACTACATAAACACAAATTAGAAAACAATCATCTTGTGCTGCCAAACATGTATCACTAAATCTCAAACAATGAATAACCAATAGACAACTCAACTTAGAAACATAACAATACAAATGGTAAATTATAACCTATACAAAATAGCATAAACTCTCTATTCTAACAAAGGTATAGAGTCTTAGTGTAACTCATCCTTAACCTTCAAAACCCAAGATGAACAAACTCTTAAATTACACGTCTCTAAATTGATTGGAGCTTATTCCCCCTCTCTCTCTAACTATTCCTCCTTTAAACATAGAGTATATTTCCTAGACTAACAAATAATTAAAATGACCAATTTTCTTTTCATTAGCAATTACAAGGCAATTCAAACACACTTAAAGCATACCTAATTAGTTTTTGTTTTAGAAATTCAAAGCTTATTTGTCCAAAAATGTCAATCAAGGCAATGTGAACTATAAATCAAAACACATAATGCCAAGTCCAATTTTCAAGGCAGATTTGTCACCATTTCATTGCCAATTTTCAACACAGACCCTCTTTCATACACCCTTCAATTTGCAAAAAAGTACAAATACAGACATTTGTGATGAACTATTAGATTGAGCATTATTTCCCATAATGCTCTCGAGCCTCCCAGCTCTCGAGCATTATTAGTCCATTTTCACAAATCTCTTAATCTGGAAGAACCCAAGGACATATCAGAGTTATGGAAAAGTTGCAAGCCAAAGTCAAGTCTAGCAAATAGCTCATCAAAATCCTGATCCTAACAAGTGGTAGAAACTGGACAATGCAACTAAGTAGCCTCGGTGACAAATTTGCAAGCAGTTCTCTATTTCCCAATACTTCCTCCCCCAAGTGTAAAACGAAGCAGCTGCTGTATTTAATATACTGTATCTTTGCAATATTGAGGCTTCTCCGAGCAGGTGACTCCCCACAGTTCCATGCTATTCCATGATTTGAGCAGTCAACACATCTTGGCCTACAGCACACAATGTTGCGAACACGCAGAAATCCTGTCCTGTCATGAAGTTCTCAACTTCGAGGGCAAGTGCAAATCAGACGCGACCATTTTCAGCACCAACTAGGTTAAATCTACATGTCACTTGAATAATTTAACTCAGCCTCCCTGGAAAACTGTGACAGCCCCTCAAAAGACATCATTCAATAGCATCGTCATCACTGAACCTGGCTCTGTAAGCCCCCTCTCCTGAAAAAGCCAGCCCTAGTAGAATATGTGCTGCTGCCCTAGCCCTCCTGAAACTAACCCTGCCCCTGGCTGAAAACTTTCGTAGACTCGGGTCCCCGGAGCTCCCAAATGAGGACCTTGACCCAGACCCACTCCCATGCTTTGGTGGTGGGGAAGAGGTAACAGAGCACGCCCAGCCCCTTGAGGTGCCATTCTGATTTGGCTTTGATATGCTAAAAGGTCAGCAGTGCTGTAGCCGAGGTTTACTCCGGACATAAGACCCTGCTGATAAGGGTTCACGGGGGGGAGGGGCGGAGGAGGAAGTGGAGCTGATGAAGACCCGGGGACTGTGGGCTTGCTTCCCCAGGAACACTGAAACACAAACAAGCATCGATGTCAAGGTAATGGGATAGACAGAAACATAGTTCTCTCAACCGCTTTTGAACTAGAATGAGTTCAGGTGATTTGGTGATCTCAGACGAACCAGTTCTGACTACAAATGGTTGACCTTCATTACACTGACGAGACCTTCAAAGGGTTAACCTTCACGGTGCAGTACATAACACTGTGGTGTTATGAAGGTCAACCATTTGAAGGTACTCGTCAGCGTTGTTCAAGAATATTATGTAATGCACCATGGTGGTGGGGTATGTACTGCACCCACATAACATGCAGGAACAATCAAGGTGAGGTCCTTTTTATACAGTGTCCTTCCCTCTACTGTGCACTGCAGAAGCCCTGACAAAGGCTCCTGATGAAATCTTAAACTGAATCTCTGAAATGATACTGGAGAGGAATAATACTTCTACAGTAGCACTGAAAAGGGAGGACTAGCTCTTTCATATTCAAAGAATGCCCATTTTGCCTTACTTAAAAAGGTAAAGAGTCACCTATTTACAATGCATAATAGTATTTTAAAAGTGTAATGATGGAAACCACTCATAACAGCTCAAAACCACGGTAAATGGGTTCCTACCTTATTCACAGTAAAATTGGAACACACATCAATACTCAAATTGTGAACTGAAAAAATGTTGCGACTTACCTTAACAGACTTCCCGCAAAGGACTCTACCATTGGCTGCTTGAATCGCATAAGCAGCTTCTTCATGAGAACGGTACCGCACAAAACCAAACCCCTTATCCTTTTGCACACGTACATCTTCTATCACACCAACACCGAAACTGTGGAACCATCGGTGTAATTCAGTTTGGCTCACCTGCCAATAAGAAATAGCAGTCAGTTGTAGTTACAAATCTCAAACCGTTGATGGAAACTACGAATCTGACTTATCAGAAGCCCACGTCACGTCTTATTTGTGCACTCAATTTTGATTTACAAATACTCCCAAATTTTGGACTTACTATTAACAAGATGCACTACCGGTGGTTAGCAGTGAAAAAGAACATGCACAATCTGAGTACCTCATGGGCCAAATTGCCGACATAGACGGTAGTGTACTGAGGGTTGTTTTCTGGTCCATCCCCAGCAGAACCCTCTTGGCGATCTTCTGGACGAACCTCTGCAAAACGATAATCAAACGAGAGAATCATGAGTAGCGGATGACGTGAGTTGTCACTACAAATAGAGCGACGAAAGGGTAACATCCGTTGATGTGTATGGTTCTCAAAAAAGTTAACTAGAGCTATAAGGGAAGTAATTTAAAAGAAAACGAAGAACACCTTGACCAAGAGATTGCAGCCCTGCGAGTGGGTCAACAGCACCATTCATTCCCACGCTATGACCACCATTGTTTGTTTCATCGCCTTGAGCAGAATTGTTTGTCTTTGTTGCCCAATTGCACCGGATTGGTCGCGTTCCAAGCCATTTTCCTGCCAATATTATCGAGATTTGAGAACCTAGGTCCGAGAGGGAGAAAGCACACATCTCGGATATATTTTGCCAACGCGTGCAACTAGACAACCATAGTAATACTTCCTATAAATCCAATACTGATACTGAAATCCAGACTCGTAGTTCTCAAACTCAGCAAACTTCACAAGCATGACCGGCAAACTCAAAAAATAAATTTTCTTACCGGTCATCTCTGTAATAGCATTCTCTGCTTCCTGCATTCATTCCAAAATTGACAAGAGTCACGGGTCCAGACGGTAATGCAAGCGGAAGACTAGAAACACAACCAGCAAGGCGAAAACAAAAACATGAACAGACCTCCAGTATCTGTTACAGCTGGGCTGAAGAACTACTGTTTGACAGAGAGCACAAAATTAAAATAAAAAACAAAAAAATTATATAAAAAAAAATTTAAGGAAGAAAATATCAAAAGAGACGGACAATCTACAGCATCTATCACTTAAGAGGTGAAACTCCAACACAAAATGAAGAAAGACCTCGCATCACTAATTCCCGCTGAAAGTAAAAACGCCTGAACCTACCTGCTGACTTCTGAAAGAAACAAAGCCGAAACCCCTAGAGCGACCTGAGCGTTGATCCCACATAACTCGTGCATCTCTGTTCATCAAACCAAATGTTCAAAAAAAAAATGTGTGCACACTGAACGATAATAAGAAAACAATTCTCTACACCAACTCTCGGAGAGCAAAGCAAGCAGCACAAGCGAACCATGTATATAGAATCCCAATTATGCCATTGTGGAAAGAAATTTACTTCACCACTGCTAAATGGAAGTTTTTAACTAAGACAGAAAACTATGAAAACGGTGCACAGTGAGACTGCTGTTTATTTCATGTCCCAATTTTTGGCGAGGCGTTTAGATTGGAATATTAAATGGTTTGACAATCAGCAGTGAAGAATACATGCATACAAAGGAACTAACAAGCACCAGAAATCTAATCACAGACGAAAGAACTATTAAAAACAATAATGCCACAGTTACTTACGAGCAGCTGGTGTAGACACAAAATGCAGCAAACAAAGTTGCATCAGTAACTTCTGGGCTGAGGTCTCCGACAAATACATTGTAATGCCCTGAAACAAAAAAAAAAACACAGTAAACAAAAAGAGGACAAATTTGTTGATTATCATGCAACTGCCAATCTGCTATCATCACAAGAAAATGCCAAACAAAGGTACCTGTTGTATCTTCCCTCTGTCCACTTGCATATGCCCAGTTAACTTTAATAGGCTGCCCAAACCTATATGAAAGCACAAACTATAAAATCAGGACAAGACAGCACAATTCTGTCGGAGATGAAGCCATACGAATGACTTGGGATGATAAAGCAATTACACCCAATGAATATGAAAGCTGTTATAAAAAATTAAGGCACAGAAGAAGATGAGTAAATAACCATTAAAATGAAAAAACTATTAACTGAAAATGGAACTGGATGTAGAGCAAGTCCCCAGCTCCTCGGAAACAATGCTAGTTACGATAGGACAATAAGGCACTCCTTTGAAAGGAATATTGTCAAATAACGTTCTCCCCGAGTACACGGATCTAATAGAATTCTAAAAAAGACCAAAAAGGAACCGGGACGTACATCTGTCTGCCATTAAGAGAAGTTAATGCCACTGCAGCGTAACGGTGGTCCAAGTAGTCAACAAACCCATATGATGACTGCAGGAAAAAAAGTACAAGACCATCAAATCCCGATGCAATTCCAGACCTTAACACGGTAAAAATGAATGAGTACGCACATGTATTGAGTTCGAAAGAGAGATGAGAAAAATAGAACAAAGCGGAGGTAACACTTGCACTGATTTTTAATTTACACAAAAACAATGAGCGGAACTACCATGAGCGGAACGACGTTTATGTCTCAGAACCACAAGAAATGGTGAATAAACACAAAAGTGGCTAATCTAAAGAGTTAGATGCATCACAGATTCGTACCAAAAAAATGAGCAAAAGGTGAATCCAGCACCCAAAGAACTAGACTCCATAGCAGATCACCAGTACCTTTTCCTTCCTGATGAGTTTGCAACCCTCCAAAGGGCCGACATTAGAGAAAACCTCAGCAAGGAGACCTTCCGTGACTTTAGTGTGTATGTTGCCTACATACCTGCGTAAAGTGACCACACAATAAAAAATGCCTCAAGAAAATACGGCTTAAACTTTCCAACAAATCCAAAATATCCAACAGCAAGATCATTTTTAACCCCTACAGAACCGGGGGTGCAAAAAACAGTTTTGCAGAAGCCACCTGGTGGCCTTATGGTCCTTTAGGGGTAAACGTAACACCTTCGGCAAGGTTCTTCACTGACAAAACCGGAATTGTGCAGTTTGAAGAGTTTCAAGAAACTCTCAAAGTCAGAGGGTTATGACTAGCAGATGAGAAAAATCCCCAAAACAGTAACCACACAGAAGTAAAAGCTGCCACCCCCTTGTCTCTGTATAACCAGCAAAATTAGACCTCAAAAAAAATACTCGAGAGGGTGAAGCAAACAACTCCACAATAGTCCACAACGAAAAAGTTAAACAATAAAAGCAGGAAATGTGACTGGGGTAGGACTACTGAAATAAGAAAAAGCAGCAATGAACTTACACACTACGACAAGAAGTTGCATCAAACCCAGGGGGCAGATTCCCACTCGGCATTGGTTCCATCTGCAAAAAACGGCGAGAAAATGGCAGACTATACCACGTGAACAAAGTACAAAATGCTACCCTTCCTTATGTCTTGACTCAAAAAGAAAAAAAGAAAAAAAAGAAAAACGCAAACAAAAAACAAAACAAAACACGCCCTCTAGAGCATTGCATAGCTCTAACGGGCGTCTACTAATACCAACCTATGCAACGTAGGACAGAAAGTCCTTGAAACCATGATAAAAATAAAAAAAACTCTCCAAGTATTGAGACATTGCAACACTCACACAGCAAACATCGCCAAGTCCTTGTCGATGAGAAAAACAATTCCACCAACACACTACCCCAGTCGTTACAAAAAAAATATTTGATTATTTTAACATAAGGACGAACCACGAAGGTTTATGGAATCAACAGTACATGAGCTTCATTGTATCAAAACCCTTCATCCCGGAAGTCTGCCCACTAACATTTTACCACCTACTGATTCAATTGTATCCAATTAGAGACCTTCAAGATAGCTACAGAGTCCTTATGTGTCCCATTATGTCTCAATTTTAAGATCAAAAGCAAGGCATTTTGAAAATAGCCAGATGAACAGGAATTCCTGGAAGTAATGCCGAGCTCCGAGTATGTATCATTTAGACGAGAGTTCCTTTTGAAATGGGAAACTCAAACATTTGAAATCAGAAACTCAAACCTCACAATCTCTAAGATGAGGACACAGTCGGTAAAATAGGAGGGCATGAAGTACCTGAGGCATAGTAGCCAGCAAGCCCGGGTGGTAAAGCGCCGGCTGCTGCGGCTGATGCTGGTTCTGCTGCAGCATGGCTTGTTGCACAAGACTTTGATGCTTGAGCCGCTGCTGATACAGCTGCTGCTCCGTCTGCTGCATTGCGTACATTCTGGCAAACTCACGCTCGACGTTCGTTCTACCCTAATTCGAGTACAACATATCACGCCTCTGAGCACAAACACACGAACGAAGAAACAAACAATGAAAACCACGCTCATTAAACCACAAAATCTAATACGCAACTCTCCGGCGAGAGACACACTCCAAGACGCACCACCGCACAACTTCTAAACCTCTCACGGCTCCAAGTAACGGCTTCTGCAAAACGAAAGTACAACACGACAGAAAAGCAGCGTACAGTACAACTACACTTCCAATACATCCCGCAAGCGCCAATGGCTGCATCAATTTCCCTTAAGAAACAATCAAAAGAGCTCTCAGGGCCGGAATAGCACAATCCTCAATACAAGATAGCAAGATCCTATTCGGCAGACCTTGCCAGAAACCACAAATACCTTACCGGAAAACCACAGCAAACAGAAACACACAATTCTTGATCAAGATGACAAAGCCAACCACGAAAAGCTGCAATCAGTTCGCCATTCCACTAAAATGGCAAACCCTCGACAATCTTAAACCACCGACCGATTGACACAGATCGTAAGATAAAGACCAAAAGAAACCTCGTCAAGGCGCCATTATGCGAACGCGCATGAAATTTGAAGCCTGTCACTAACCTCGGTGATAATCGGAGAGTTCGCAACCGGGCGATTACGAAATATGCGATGGTTTACTGTGGCGATGGATTGCTACTAAGGACACATCGACTAGGGTTTCAAGACTCACTACGCGAGTCTTGACTACAAGCAAGAAAGAAAAAATAAGAAACACAGAACGAGCACCTTGCCTCTATTAAGTCAAATGAAGCCTCTCCTTCCTCCTTAGGTCAGAGAGTTCTGTGACTTCTGTCCGTGCGACTAAAGCATTTACAGAATATTCATGGTACTGGTCCGGGTCCACTATAGGTCGTTGCTATATATTCATTTTTCTTCAATTCTTCATCCTTGTTTATCATTCAGTTGTGGCTTGTGCTCTTCGGGTCTTTGACCACTTCGTCACACTCTTCTTGTAGAAATTCTTGTTGCGGGATTGCAATTTCGAGACCATAACCAAGCTCCATCGCCACTCAAGCAACCATTGAAACCACTCTGACTCTAGATGTGTCATCTTGCTTGCTTCTTACAATTTGGTTACCAATTATGGAATTGCAAAAGATAACTCAGATAGTTGTGAACAGTGTTTGTGATGTACTGGCTTGTTGTTTAGGGGATGATAAGTTCGAATCCCTAATTTGCTACGCACTTCCTGTAATTGTGTGATGAGCTTCATTCCGGGTTGGGAATAGTATCGTTCATGTACTGGCTGTTGATCTTCTCTTGAGTGCAGAGTCGAACCCCTAATTTGCAGATTTAATGAGTGATGAGATTCTCGTGAGTGCGTTCATGTGTAGTTTGCAAACCCTAAACCCTAAGTGATGTGCCGGCCTCGACCGAGAGCTTCAATCCCGTCGCAATTGAATTGAAAATTGGCTTTGATCAATTGTGACGTTGTCGTTGTCATGGAAGAAGCACCTTCACCACCACCACCACCCAGTCCTCTCGCGGCTGATGGTTCCGCTTCTGCTTCGTCGTTGCCGGAAGCTCTGGCAGTCGTTCCTGGCGATGTTTCCGTTGTAAAATCAAGCGGAGAGCACGAGGAGCTTGCTGTTCCCGTGGCGATGGAGTCCGATTCTTCTGTGGCCGCTGCAGGAGGCAAAAGGGCGAAGGCGGAGGAGGAAGACGAGGAGAATATCCTTGACTTGACAAGCTCCCAGTTACATGACTTGACGGACGTGGATTTGCCTGTTACGCTTGCGGAATTGGACTTAACCTCCAATCGACTCACCGTCGTCGACTCTCGAATTGCCAATCTCTCGCAACTGCAGGTGCGTGATCTTTTGTTCCGCATTTCTGTTTGGTAGAGAGTACTAAAACCCGTTGAAATCAGGGGATGTCTACTGTCCCTTCAATATTGGCCTACAACCTCACTTTGAATGATTGCACAAGAATTGGTTGATAGAATGTTGTCTACTGTCCCTTCCGTTCATAAAAGATTTGATCTCAAGAGAGTTTGACTCTTGTACTGAGAGTGGTCTCTTCAGTGAGCCCTGTAGTGATCTCTCAATGAAAAGCACACTCCTGTATGTTGGTTGAAATGCTGACAGTGACGGCACTAGAATCCGCTGCCTTACATTAGGATCAATTGCAGTTGAGCTGGTGTGTGTGCCACTATGGTTTCGCCATTAGGGTTAGAGATTGTCAGTGCCGACTTTTAGGTCGACCGACTCTGAATTTGGCCATGTCCATGGCTCTAACGGATGTTGTGGCGTCCTATGTTGTGTTCTTCAGAAATTGAGCTTCGAACAGAATTTGATTACCGATGATGCAGTGAGTGTGTTGAGTGAGTGGACGACGCTACATGGTTTGCAGGTGCCGTTTTCTTATCCAGATTCTCTTTGCGTTGTGCTCTTATAATGCCGTGCTTGTGATCTACAGTTGTGATAAGCTGAGTAGTGTATTCCTCTTGATTGCAGCTAACAGCATTCATTCTATATATTGTATAATACACTATTGCATAGGATTTGAACACCTTGTCTTATTGAAGTTTTGGATGGGTAAAATCGAATCACCGTTTAGCAAAGCTCATATCCTATGCTGGTCACTTGTTGATTGACTTACTATTCACTCAAAACCTTCTCTGTGTTCTCTTTTGACTGTCAATGGTCGTCTCGAGGTTCAAGCAAGTACTCTGTGTAGCAAATGTAGTCCATATATTACATGGTTTGCTGTTTTGGTGGCTCATGAAATCATGGATGACACTAGATAGAAGGAACAGTGCAGTAGTTTGATGGATTCACTTGGTTTTGCAGGAGCTCGTGCTGCGTGACAATAAGCTGCTGAGAATACCGTCATTGAGCAATTTTGTTAATCTGACATTGCTGGATGTCTCCTTCAACAAAGTGACGTCCATGCACGGCTTGGCGGTTGTTTCTTCGACACTGGGAGAGCTTTATTTGTCGAAAAACGAGATTGGGAAGATTGAGGAGATAGACCATTTGTCCAAGCTTCGGGTTCTAGAACTGGGCTCCAACAAGATACGAGTATGAACCTTTGTCTTCCATTTAAAGGGTTTGATAGAGATTTGTGCTGCCTGTGATGTTGTTGGATCTTTATTACTGGGCGCTCTTTAATTGTGTATCAGTGGAGGTTTTGATGTGGGCTGGTGTTTACTTTCCTTTATCATTTTGTAACGCTTCTGAAGTCCTTCTAAATCTAAAATCTAAAATCTAGACAAGTGTGTACGTCAGAAAACTCGTTGTGTACGCTTTTGTTCAGTTAAGACGTTGGGATGCTCGCCAGAGATGTGGCTGTTATCTTCTTTGAAACGTGTAACTCCTTTGTCTCGCAGGTTATGGAAGGCCTTGATCATCTAAAAGAGCTGCAACAACTGTGGCTGGGGCGCAATCGCATCCAGAGTGTAAACTTGTGTGGCTTGACTAGCCTGCTTAAAATTAGTCTGCAGAGCAACCGCCTGACTTCAATGGTGGCATTCCAGGTCTCTGTTTGGTGACGCTTCGTGAGTTCATGTTCATGTAGTTGGCTAGCTCTGACTGCCTCAGTCTCAGATTATGGGTAACTATGTTACCATTAATATTTATTCTTATTTCAATGTTATGATATGTCAAGAATTAATATCTGTTTTCGATTTTTTTTCCTAAATTGTCCTTGGTCATGCTGCTTTAGTATTCTGTAATGCTCTTACGGATTCTGACTTGTTACATGTAGGTATATTTCTTTTTTTCCACTTTTGTGCGTGGTTAGCTCGTGCAGTGTCTTAGATAGCACGTTATGTTTGATTCTATGTTAATCTGATGGTAGATGTCAACATTAAAAGTTTAAATCTCTTTGTGCAGGACTGCGTGAACTTGACAGAGTTGTACTTGAGCCATAACCACATATCTGTCATGGAAGGGCTCTCGACTCTTCAGAATCTTAGTGTGCTGGATTTAGCATCAAACAAAATTTCAGCCCTTAGCAATCTTGAAGAACTTACCAGGTTTGTCTCAACTCTTTTGAAGCAATATTGGAATCTAGTATTCAGTGGCTATCGGTAGGTACACTTACATTGAAGAGGCCTTTGAATGCAGAAAAAAATCCTCTTTCATCTGATCCTACATTCGAATGGATAGGTGTACGATGAAAGTTGAAAAGTGCTGATGTTATCATGTTTTGAAACACGTTCTTCATGATTGCAGTTCTTGTACGATATGTCTTAACTCACGTTTTTGGTGTTGGCAAGCAGCCTGGAAGACCTCTGGCTCAATGATAACAGCATTGCTTCTTTGGACGACATTGAGATAAAGTTGGCAGGGTGTAAAAACTCTCTTACCACGGTCTACCTTGAGCGAAACCCCTGTGTAAGCACTTTTTAAAACTTTGTTCAATACAGCTTGTGGTTACTATGGTTTGTGTTACTGGAGGTATTTCCAGACTCAAAAGTTGGGTCTTTATCTCAACACTTCAACAAAAAAGACCCCTCCATTAGATCGACAAAGTTCTTAACCTTTAAACAACAAGGTCGGGCTTGGTTTCGAGAGAATCGTCCATAAAAAGTGGGTTTTGCATGTGTTTGGAAGGTTTCAACCTATTGGACCCACTTCTACAGTGAATATGACTTGCCAGGCACCACGATTAGGCTCCAAAGTCAAAGTATTATTCACTGTTCACTTTTGCATGCACTGACTTGAGCAAGTTTTGGGCAAGCATCAAGGAAATTATGTCTTGCTTCTAGGAAATTATTGATTCTCCCTTGGGCTGCCCGCTAGGCAAGGGAATGTTGTTTAAAGGTTAATCTAAACTTAATAAGCATTAGATTCAGATTGTCCTCATGTTGAGTTAACTATCAAGTCTGCATTAATTTAGCATTATCTTAATATCCATCTAATGTTCTAGTAGGCTCACTGATAACTCACCACTAACAAATTTGTGAATCTTATTTGGGGATCTTTTGACATGTCACTCATCTTTCAGTTGTTGACATGGTATTTTGTTGGAACTTGCAGGCTCTTGATCCGAAGTACATTCGCACAATGAGAAGCATCCTTCCCAAGCTGCAGCAGCTGGATTCCCACCTACTTCTGCACTAAGCGCTCAATAGGCAGGGAAGCGCTTCAATCTGTTTGCCAATGAAATCTTACTTTGGGCATCTGAGTGAATACCAATCTAGAAGGTGGAATTGCATTATTTGATCAGTTGGCTGATCGGTAATTCATGGAGCATTTTGCATGCCGCCAATTACACGGTTTCTGTATCGCAGATTTACGCTTTGAGTCTCAGTGATTGTCGTTGATTAGGATGTAAGCGTTTTTACTAGAGGAAAGAAATCAAGGAGGTTAGGTTGTTAGAGCTGTCACTTCGGATTATGATAGATAGGAGTTTCGTGAGAGACATGAACAGAATCCATTCAATGTGGGTGATGGGGTCCTTTCTGTTCTACTTTGTTTGCTAGGCACTTTGAATCTACCCAAATTGTTTTATAGGATGTGGAGGATTCGGAAGGATGTACTCTTGCCCAGCAGGATCGGATGCCAGCAACGTTTCCTTTGAATTCTTCACAATACTGTGCTCAAAACCGTGTCATACCTTGCGGTTACTCATCTGTCACTGATATTTGTGATACGTGTTGAGGAGTGCACGTTACGCACATTACGTAACTTAAATCTGATGTTGTCAGTGGCCAGATCATGCCAACTTGCACTTGGTACAGCACCAACTTAGATTGAGATACTTAAATTTGAGTTTTCAATGAAATTAAACTCTTTGAGGAATTTTGGACACTATAATTATGAGAATTTTGGGGGAAGTCTTCATATGATCATTGTGGTCATTGGATCATGAAAATTGTTTTTTGGTTAATGATGTTGTCTAAAAGTTCTTGAAATACTATGCTATTTTATTGAAAACTTTGTTTGTAGGACTTAATATCTTTTAACAAGGATGATAATCTTTAAGCAAAAAAATTATTCAAAAGATGAAGTCATAGGTTTGTTATGAAGAATGTCGCTTAGAAAACAAATGAAGATTTTAATTTTCCTATTTAGTGCTCAATGCCCTTCGATTATTTGATTTCTAAATTGTAATTACCCAATGTTTGATTGTCACCTCTACCAAATTGACCAAGTCTATTGAGGTTATGTTAGTTATGTGACATGTTTAAATTTAAGAAAAAATGAGCACACATTCACCTCCTAGATTGGAGTTCTATATATTGTAACTACATGATCTTTGCCTTTACGTACTTCTTTTAGAAGGAAACAAGAAGTGAATGAATGTCAATTATGGGCTAATTGTAGAATTCATGACTACCACATTGCGGTAGTTCAACATGAAGGATAGTAATATAGCCAATTTGGGGCCTTTGGGGATAATGAATATGTCCATTTATTGGTAAAATGGAGGTGCCAACTTTCTAAGATGAAAATTTAGATAAATTATATTTCAACTTAATATTTAAAAAACTTTGGCACATTCAAGGAGAAAAACTATGGTTTAACAACTTGTTCTACAACGTTATTAAATTCTTATTAGTAAAAACTTCCATATTGTGTTGAAATCTAAAATGAATTTGAGAATTTAGATCAAATAGATTTCAATTTAACACCAAATTTTTTTTGGCACATTTAAGGAAAAAATACTATCTTTGAAAACCTTTTTCCACAACATTATTAAATCGTTATTAGACAGTGCGAACTTCCATGTTGTGTTGGAATTTAAAATGAAATTTTCAATGTCAAAATAGCCTTCACCAAATTCCATGATGTTTACACTTTTATGTAAGTAGAGAGAAAATATATATTTTAGTAGTAGCTTTATTGTGTTGGGTAGTTGCAAGAAACACTTCACGGGTCTTGGCCAAAAACACATTTTCGAGGCATAGAACTAGCAGTACTATCAATACTACAAGTACTATGCCGACACACTGTAGCAGCAATCTCCACCATTGATTTCGAATTTCAGTCGAGCTACAATTTTGACAGGTGGTAGATACAACAATAAGTGCATTAAAGCGGGGTGGCATACGAGGTCATTAAACGCCAAATCATACAAAATTCATTTGTTGCCAAAGATATGAGCCAAATGAGGTCTCGCTGCGGAACACTTACGAGTATTCAATAGTACTATAGACTGTTGCGGGATACTATCAAAGGCACTGTTGTTTGAAAATGCCAAAAAATAGCAGAAAAAGGGTCTGTGTTCCTTTTCATTTTTAAAAAATGGGAAAAAAATTCAGAAAAATCCCCCCCAAAAAACATTTTTATTGACAACAAAAGACTCTCATTGCACCAAAATTTTCCTTAGGAAATTTTTTTCCCTTGCTAGGACTTCTTCGCAAAGGATGGTCAAATTGAACCCTTGTGAGCAGCTCTAGTATTCTTTTTTTCACAAAATCTTCTCGTCAATCCTTGTAAGGACCCTAGACCTCCCTTGTGTCCAATTTGTGGCTTTTAATTCGCATTTTTGGGTCGAAAATAGGACTAGAACCCCCCAAAATGCCCAAGGTAGACACCCAATCGGGGTCAACTTAAAAATAATCAACTAATTTTTTTAAATTATAAAATTTACAAAATGTTTGAAACTTTTGTAACTACCTTCATTCCAAATTTCACGCTAACCGGACAAAGTATGCAAAAGTTATGAGCCAAAAAGTACCCGTCCAAGGGGACAAAGAATAGGACAAGTGTTTCTTGCAACTACCCTATTGTCAAATTAAAAATACTCTAATAGTTCAAGTCAAATGCCTAAAGTTCTTTGATTATGTTTTCATCCAAAATGCTCCAAACTACCATTTAGACACATGTAACTATAGGATCTTGTAGTAAGCTAGTTTAAAAATATGTGGAACAATTTTCAAAAATTTCAACCGTGAGGATTGCAAGATATTAGTGTTTGAATTGGAAAAAAGAATTTAAGCCTTGTGATTCTTTGAAAAATAGGGCGGTTGCACTTACCAAGATTACAATTTGTATGAAAAAAATCTCCCAAATGGCAGTGCTTCTTTAAATTCATTTTTGAAGGAAAGTTGATACATGCTTGAAAATTTTCAAATCATTTGGAAATTTTACAACATTTAGGAAAAAAATATTATTTAGAAAAAAACAGATAATGATTCAAAATATTATATTGTTGAAATTTTAGTTATGGAATTGTAAAATGCCAATCCCAATGGTTGTAATGTTGTAATAAACAATCAACATCCTATGATTCTATTTTTTTCAAAAAAGATTGAAAATTGAGTCAAACAAAGGATTTCAAAGTTTATTTTAGAGTTGAAAATCCACAACTACCTGCAAACTAAAATTCATCATAACTTTCATCTCATCAATCAAAATGGAATGATTCAAAGCTTTCCATGTATATATAAATTTAGAAAAAGAAATTCAAATTTTTATTTTTGAAAAAGTGATTTTTAAAATTTTGCCCGGATTGTGCAATCTAGAAAAAAAAACTACATATTATACAAAAGCTTTTTAACCTTGTAGTCAAAAGTTATAAAAAGTGTTGGGCCTTAAAGAAAAACCTTGTCCACGTGTTATGTGAAAATTTCAAAGAAAAAAATAAAAGTTCCATTGTAGTGAACTATCCAAAATCGATATGTTGCCTAAAAAAAAGC
Source organism: Antitrichia curtipendula (assembly GCA_951230915.1). Lineage (NCBI taxonomy): Eukaryota > Viridiplantae > Streptophyta > Bryopsida > Hypnales > Leucodontaceae > Antitrichia > Antitrichia curtipendula. Next base: position 3,060,866 of record OX579639.1, on the reverse strand, counting down.
AATTTGGTCCTTTAGGGGTTTAAGAATACTTTTACAAAAGCCAAAAATCTGCCTCCTTTGCTTTTCACAAGCTTCTTCCTAAAATTTCACTAGCCAACAATTTTGACTTTCCTCTTAAAAATATTGTACTTCCTTTGTCCCATAATGATCTTTCTATTGGTCTTAATTTTTTCTTCCAAAATGATCTTCATGTTGCATTTTGTGACAATAGAATAGGTCAAATTTAGCTTTTCATTGCTTTTGGAGACTAGCAAAACAACTCTAAGTAGTAATTCCCCTTCCATCCATGCAATCATCAATTGAAAGACAAATAAAACAATTAGAAGGATCAATCAACATTGTTCATTCTTATTTTTTTTCATCTCTTTGAGTATTTTCCAATTGAAGGAGATGAAGCTTTAAGAGGCAAAATAGAGGTCCAAACATAGTCTTGTGCACATACTACATGCCCATAAAATGAAAACCTCACACTAAACAATTAAATGTCCATTGGTGCTCTTTGAAAATGCCCCCAAAATTTCACTTTTCAACACTCCAAAACTACACTTTGAAAAGGGCTCTTCAACTCAAAATTTCTTAGACATTAGGAGTGCACCAAACTCTACTTACAATGCAAAACAAGTCTATAAAATGTTATTTTTAGCCTTAATCTGGAACATTTTGTCAAATAGGAAGATCATTTTGGAATGGAGTTATGGAGGTAGTACATATCCATGAAGGATTCCCAATTTGGTTTGTTTTTTCTACAAATTTTGTTTGATTTTTTTAGGAACAACATTGATTTGTTATCAAACTAAAAGCAACCAAAAAATTGAAGGCCAATGGTGAAAAGATTTTTCTAAGAAATTGAAAACTTGCCTCTTATTTGATATAAACCTCTTCCTAAAATTTTGCTAACCAACAATTCTGATTCTCCTTTATGCAAATATTACATGAATAATTCAGGATTTTTTTCTTTTAATTTCCTTGGCCAATTTTTTTTACCGACATATCTTTACCATTTGTCCCTCTCCAAGGTGAAGCCACATATGTCTGTATGTTGCGAACGTGCCCTAATTTAGAAGAATCTCGAGTCTCTTCGCATTTCCTCGCGGACGACGAAACCGAGACGACGACGACGCACACTCTGTCTCAACAAGCTTCCCAACCCTCACTGACCTCCCCGCGATTATTGTCATCGTCTCCGCCATCGCTGATCACGAAGCTTACCCTGCAATGAAACGAAGCGGTCGAAAACGCCCACCGTCCAGGTACATATTCTCTCACCATTTCACTTCTCTTGTCCGTCTCCAGAAGAAAACATCCTCTTCCCCAGCGCCATCTCCAAGTGTTTCTTAACATTTCAGTAAACATTTCGGGAAACAGTTCAAAAGTCGAAGGTAGGAATGCGGCATGGTCGGTCTCGTCTTCAGGAAAATCGACACATTCATTGCCATCGCGATGCGTGAATTACCGATTCGGAGTTTTATCGAGGCGGGAATTAGGGTTTATGGGGGAGGGTGCTTAGTGCGTGCATTTCAGCGCCGATCATGTGTTTTGGAGAGGTTGAGAGCTTTGAAATCGATTTCAGACCATTTGGGGAAAGCTGCGTCTAATCCAATTGTTGATTTTTGGAGGGTCGTGAAATTAGTTATGAATTTCTGAAGTTTGAATTGCGGAGAGTTTTTAGGGTAGGTCCGCTCACTGAAATGTCGGGTGCGTGTCTCTAGTAGAGGAAAGTTTGGGAATTGAGGCAGTTGGAGTCGAGGTTCGGTTGTAAGGCGGAGCTTAACGGTTTCTGGACGTGAGAATCGTTGAGAAACGAGTCACGTGTTGTGGGGTTTGATTCCTAATTTCGAGATTTTACCAGAAATTTGACGACTCGCCCTCGTCTGAGTACTGAAATCTGTGCTTGAGTTTCAAGTACTGTGTTGTTGTTGAAGTCGTGTTTCTTCAGCCGAGGTGGCCACTTACTTATGCAGGCGATTTACAACGGATGCCATCGCGATGATGTTTGTAGAGGTCGCGTGGTGTGGGATGAGGAGAATCTGCAGGACTTGGAGACCAGCAAAACACCCAAGCAGAAGATCACGGAGCCCAAAACCCCCTACTACGCACCGGATGGCGCAGGCGATGGTAGGCTGCTCATTTCTGTTTTCTTTCTTTCTAATGGGACCATCTTAATTGTTCAATCCAATACGTCAAACTTCATTCCAGCTCTCACAAATATATCATGACTCACAAATTAGCTCCAATAATCCTTTTGCCTTCAACTTCAAGACTTCGTCCTAATTCAAGTCTCAAGCATCTCCATTAGAAATTCGTTAGTCTCCATGAAGTCCTTCACAAGAGCAATTGTAGCTGTGCATTAAGATAGGGACAGTTTTTGCTGTTGAGCGTATTTCCTATTATTAATTAGACTGGCCAAATTTTCGTATGATGGTGCCACCTTCAATTTCTTCAACAAAACAATTGTAGCTGTGCAGCAAGGTAGGGACACTGTTTGCTGTTGTGATTGTTTCCGATAACTAGACTGGTCATATTTTTATATGTTTTTGTTAACGAATGAAAGAGGTTCCTCAGAGGACTTTAATGAGCTTCGATTGTTTCGGTTGGATGTCGTTGTGCAGGAGGCTTGTCTCCCACTCCGAACGACGAGGGAGTGGGAATGGATTCAGCTTCGCATGCTGAGGCAGTGAGACATGCACTCTCTGAAGTTGCAATAGAGGACGGAGCTAGCAGTAGTCGATCAAGTGGCAGTAGTTGGAACTTGAGTGAAGATGAATTGGATTATATGGAGCGAGATGATGAAGGTACCGTGTCTCGAACATACACTGCACTCAGATCTCTTTAGTATGACTTCTCTAAAATGACATTATGGAACATCCTACACACTTGCCACACTATCATGAACTGTAGCACACTTGTGAATTTTGAAGTAGTGAATTTTGTTTCCAGGGAGTCAGTCAGATGGCAATCATTCAGGGAGCTTTGAGGAGCACCGACGGAAGCATTATGATAACGAATTCCGCAAAGCGAAATTGCTGGCCTCGCAGTCTGAGCTGACTGCGGAAGAGGACGAGCCTGCTGCTGCTAATGGCGAGGCTGAATCTGCTGATTCGGAGGCTCTAAATCGTCCACGACAACATTAGCTTTGTCTCCATTTCATCTTGACAGTACCGGTATGTTGCCACAGGTTTCGAAAAGTTTCTTCTAATGGAGTCCACTCTCTCAGGTGTACAAATGGAATGAACGAGCATCCAAGCGTGCGCAAGCGATTTAGTATCCCATTCGCAGATCAGAATAGTGCAGCACCCTTATAGGCGTTTCAATTTCCCTGTACTTGGTATCATCTGGCAAAGAGCTGATGTGACGTTTGAGCACAAGGTGCAGTTTTCTTGCAATTTAAAAGCGTTATTTGTATTTTCTTGGTGAATCAAGAATTCGCAGTGGCCTAAAAAGCAATGAGAACTGGATGGTTACTTCAATTTTTTGATCCAAAATTCGAAGTTCATATATTCTTCGAGCAGTTTCAATTGAATGCGGATGCCGATGCTCTACACAAGACTCCATTGTTTCATCAACACCTGGTCGTGACCCAAAATTCATTTACTTCAGTAAAAAAGTTTTGAAGCAAACGCATAGGCAGAACAGGGCATACACTCTCCCTCAAGTCTAAGCCCAAATCGATTACATGTTACAGTTTGCAACCATCAAATGGGACTCAGAAAGTCGAAGAATATCAAAACTGGATATCCAATCTTCCTCCAGGATGATAGAATACTGATCAAATTACATCAGCGATTATAAGCAAATCGTAGTGGCCACATGAAACTACTTTCTCCCTGAAACTACTATATGCCGTTGACAGCTACCTCGTGACTCTCCCTATCCTCAACACCATTAACTGACAGCTCTACACAACACGCTACAAGATTTGGTTTCAGAGCAGCCACTTCCATTGTTGGAGGTTCTTGTCGTTGGACAGAACTTGCCTTGTGGTGTACTTGAATTCTTCAACAAAGCTTCCAACGTCATTAGTTGCCACCCATTTCAAGGAGGTGGGTAATAGTGTTCATTGTTGAAAATTCATCAGACTGATCTTCATGTTTTCAAAAATGAAGACTCATCCTCATGCTTCCTACACTAGAGAGAATCATCCTTCCTCCATTTAAAGAACTAGGCTGCCAACTGTTGAGAAAATCATCTTCAAATTCATGCTCCAAAAGGTTGAAACTCATTTTCATGCTTCCAACGACAGAGATTCATCTTGATGATCCAAAAGGTGGAGACTCTTCCTCATGCTGACAAAGGGAGACTCATCTTCATGCTTCCGACCCTATCGAAACTCATCTTCATGTCACCAACAGAAAAGACTCATCTTCGAACTCCAAGAGGTAGACTCACCTTCACGCTCCAAAAGCTAGACACTCATCCTCACGCATCCAAAAGTATAAAGAATCATCGTCCTCCATTTGGAAAACTATACATCCAACAGTAGTGAAGCTCATCTTCATGCTTCCAACAGTAGTCTCGCCTTCCTCGAACTAGAAAATAGAGAGAAGATGGCGTTTCAAAGTACGTCTCACTTTCAACCCCTCTTGTTGATCCTCCCATTTTAGCATTGGAAGCCCTCAACGAGGACCATTTTTACCTCCGTGGAACCCTCTATTAATCAAAGTTCCATTACACTTTCCGGGCCCGGGTCCGTTGCTTTGAGGCGAACTGCACCAGCTTTTCCTCCACCGGCAAGCCCTTCCTCCTCCTCACCGCATCAATGAGCTTCCTCGCCGTGTTCTGCACCACACTCGCTCCATCTCCGAACTCCTCGATTTCCTCCTCCGTGCGAGGAACGAAAAACGGGTCTTCCAGCAGCGCTTCCCAGTGACTCTGCACCAGTTGGGGACTGGCCGATCCCGACGTCTTCCTCCGCAACTCATCGGCAAAGCCGAAGCTTTCGGAAACAGGCATGTACGCATGCACGATAAACAAGGCCGTGCCCTCCCGCATCTCCTCTTTCACAACACGGGCTCTTCGCTTGCCCAACACGCCGTAGACAGAGCCCAGGTGCTCCGCCGGGGCGACGACTTCGCAGAAATACAGAGCCTCCACAATGCGAGGCCGTTTGGCTAATACCGCAGCTCGGCAGGCGTCCTTCACAGTCGCCATGACCTGCAGAGAGTTTGCATGTTAGAAGAGACTCTGCACATCAATCCAAAAACTCAGAGAATTGAGTCAACAATAATCGAGGTTGCGTTGTTGAGATTGACGTGATTACTTATTACTTACTGGAAAACCTACCAGAAAGGAACCACAAAAGATTCCCCCATTTATATTGACTGCATTAGGGTAATCTAATAGAACATTATATCAATATTAAGATAATGTTCAATGTGATATCAAGTTAAATGCCAAGGACACTAACCGCACTCTAACACGAACTTTACATTAACTCAACGTGAGGACTACATGAATCTAATGCCTGCTAACTTAACATTCAAAACTTAACATTATAAAGAGATTAATAAGCTTGTGAATACGGGATCTTTTGAGATGGAAACCCTACAAGAAAGCTGCTCAAACCTACAAAGATTTTCCAAATAGGAACAGCGACGACGCTTACCTGACTAGAGAAAGGTCCATATTGGTCTACACCAGAGACACCATCTTTCTTAGGAGACACGAATGCCTCTACGCTGAATGCCAATCCCCACATAGGCTCCTCACAGAGGGGTCCAGACGCAGTTGCTAATTGGAAGCCAGAAACAACACTGGACTCCAGATTCCGTGCTTCTGATGCAAGATCGACCGCCTCTTCCGTTATCGTACTTGATGGAGAAGTGGCTTCTTCAACAATCTCCGTCAAGCCCAGCTTTTGTGATAAATGAGCAGTGCCACTAATTAGCAAAGCTGAATCATCGACAGCCTCCGGTCTATCTAAACCGGATTCAGGAGTAAGCAACACATTAGGTCCAACTCGGTGAGGACCAAGCGCCCAAATCCGTTCTAGTTTGTGAGTCATTGAGGTCTCCGATCTCTTTTTACCATCATCCTCTGCTTTGCGTGCTGCTGCAAACAAATTGCTTCGCAGAACGGAAACCGGGTCTTCATCGGAAGTACTTTCTTGACGTCCTTGGTTCTTATGTACCTTACCCTCTCCTTCAACGATGTCTTTTAAAAGCTCTACGTTTCCATCAAAGACCTGCAGAGTAATCATTCCGGGAGTGAGATTCTTTGATAGGATCGCAAGTTGAACGATTCGCTCACATGCATGCGGTGGTAAGAGCATTTGAAAATGTATCGATCGAAAACAATTCCTTTGCAATAAATAGATCGCGGCTTCACAACTGGAACTATGCCGTACACAAAGTTCCAGGCCAACAATCTCATCAACCTCCGCAAGCAAATAAAATTCTCACTACATGATTCTAGCTCCGCGTTCAAAAAACAACAACAATCTCGTGCAAACATGACCAATTGCGCATACTTCTACATCAACCCCTAAGTGCCTAAGTGACCGAAAAGTGGTAGCTTATCTTTAGGAGTTGGAAAAACCATTCAGGAAGCTTCAAAGGAAGTAACAAATATGCCAATAGAAAAGAAAAATCATGACCTACATTTTTGAGGATAGAAACATGTTCTGAAAATCACTATAATCGACTGTTAGCTTCCTGAGCGGAATTCTTGTTCTCAGTTTAGGCACTTAGGGGTTAAAGGTTCCTTGACAACGAGCACTAACAGCAGTTAAAAGATCCTGATGACGTCAACAGATTTACATACCTCAACTAATGAACCGGGCAATCTCGTCACATAAACTCGAACTAAACATCTTCCATTAGGGGTGGTCCTTTCCACAAACTCGGTTTGTCCTACTGCGCTCCTGTCGACCTCCGCAGATTCTCCATCAATATCAGCTGTCTCCCGGAACTCAACTAACGGAGAGGAGACCGACAACTCGATTCGAGCAAATCGTTCTCTCAAGTCTTTGATACATCGCTCCAGGTGAACTTCCCCGGCAGCTGCAATCACATGCTCCCCACTACCCGAGACACTGACCTCAACAAAAGGATCTGCTCGATTGAGGAGCCGCAGACCACGAGCCAAAGCTCCCATGTCAGTGGGATCAGATGGTTCGATTGCAACTCGGACAATTGGAGCAGCCTGAAAACTCATTCTAGCGAACGGCCAGCAAACCGGAGTTGTCGAGAGAGTTCCTGATTTGAGAATATGCTGACCCAGACCCCGAATTGCAACTATGTTACCAGCTGAAACAGCAGCTTTAGGCTCCAAGCCTCGTCCCATCATCATGTACAGCGCCTCCACTCGCGCTTCAAGCATATTCTTTCCAGGATTGAGAGGGTCATATAGCGCTGACAGAACGTACACCTTGGAGCCCACAGACAACACTCCACTAAAAACCCTTGCGAACGCTAAGAAACACTCCCGCTGAGCTGAATCGGTGTCTCCTAAGCCCATATCTAGGTTTAGAACTTCGCCATTAGGTCCACCTCTAGGGAGAGCTTCTATTGGAACAGCTACCATCTTTGATACAAATGCAACACAAGGAGCTTCAATGCTACCATCGCAAGCTTCAATGGCTGCTTTTACCGACTCCAACTGGCTCCGTATTTCTTCGTTTACTGTCGGTGGAATAAAAGTACTCGGTAAAAGGCGTGGAATCCGTTCTGGAAGGGCAGTGATCGGACTGGGTAAGCAATCTATGACCATTGATAGAACGGTATCTGCAAGGGGTAGCCACGAGGCCACCACTGTCTGCGTCACCACTCGTGGATCCTTGTGCTGCAAATCGCGTGGAGCGATTTTTAAATCCATCGATTTGATGATTTTTCCAAGCTTTTCAGCTCCGTCTTTTCCTTGCATGCCTGTTTCGTAAACCTCCCAAAGGGGCTCCAAAACAAACTGCACAAACATCGGCTTCAGCTTCCCGGCAGCTGCTTTCTTTCGCACAATCTTCTTCGTTTTAGGGTTGTAATAATAGTCGCCCCACAGCGCTTTCTTCAACGAAGCCGCGTTCGCCCCAAGCTTTGTTGCAAAAAAAGACGCGAAGTGATCAATTCGAAATGCACAACCGTCTATTGCACTTGCAAAGGCCACATTTCCCCTCTCCGGTGCAAAAGCATCTGGTTCATCATCCTCATCATCGGGAATACCGTCTGGCGCTGTGTCACTATCCTCTGAACCCGGTGTCGCGGACAGAATTGAATCAACATCAGAGAGATACTTCTCCGATCGAAATGCATTGATAATGTTGTTCACCTCTCCAATTATTGACTGCATGAAAAAGCTCAACATCAGAAACATCATCCCACCACAAACCAATAGAGAGCTCTTCTCATGAACTAGATCTCCGAATTCCTAACAACTGTGATCATATGGTGGAAACACCCATTTCCTTCACACACTAGAATCCCTTCTCTAGAAACAATGAGAATCTGATAAACAAGTGATGTGGAAATAATCAGAACCAAATATCAGGTAAAAGTTTAGGGTTCAATTGAATGTGGAAATAGCTGCCTCAAGGTGATGAAAATGGGTATCCCTACCAATCCACTTTTGCAAATCCGTAGAAAATACAATTCTAATCCCAAAAATATGGTTCCGTTTTCAAATTTCCGGTTCTGAATTCACTTGGTAAAAAAATTCGCATTTTCAACATTCCTCTCCTCCATATGTTCTGAACGTGACGGAAATGGTTGTTCCCATCTTCTACCCCATCAAAGCTAGCTTAAAAGGTTTGAAAGAACTCAGACTGCAATCTGTGGACAAAAGAGATTAACAGAGAAAGTCAGTGAAGAGCAGCATTACCTTCATACGATTGTAAGCCTCCAAGGGCGTCATCTTGAGCTCCAGTATCAAGCGATCCAGCTTGTTCAGAACCAAGCAGGGCGTCAGTCGCTCCAACCAAGCCTGCCGCAGCACCGCGTGAGTTTGAATATGCACCCCTTCGCAAGCATCCACCAACACCACGGCACCATCACTCAACCTCACACCCGACGACACCTCACTACAGAAATCCACATGCCCTGGAGAGTCGATCAAATTGATCATATGATCCTTGTAATTCAAAGAAATCGAGGAGCTTTTCATGGTGACCCCCCGTTGCTGCTCGTCCTCCCTGTCGTCCAAGTAGCGGAGCTTCCCCGCGAGCTTGGCATGAAGCACTCCGCCTGCAGCGGCGGCGATCAAATGGTCCGCGAGAGTGGTCTTTCCGTGATCCACATGCGCCACGATGCAAATGTTGCGGATGTGCTCTTGCTCTCGTTTCTTCGCCATCACGGCGATTCCATGTTCTGCTGCTGCGGCGCTGATGTCCGCCATCGCTGCGACTCACACCATCCACACAACACAATCCCTGCTTACAAAACTACAAACCCTAATTTGGTGATTGGGATTCACCGCTGGAATGAAGTGACCTAATCGCTCAAAATCTGATGCAACAGAAGAAATCTGACTAGTAATGAAACGGCTTTTCGATTTGATCTCTTGCGCACCACGGCACGAAACTACTTCCGATAGCGCGTCCAATTCGCGCTGGCAGCAGGAATCTCAAAGCCTGGGCTGCCGATTTCGGCTGGTGATTCCATACCTTGGGCGTCACTCTGTTTTTAGGGTTTGGTGATCATGGGTTTAAGCTAAAGAATGTTAGTACAGTACAGAGCTTCTCCACTAACTCCCTTCTTGTATATGTATAAAGTAAACCAGCCTATGACAGGCAGAATGATTGGCTTGCCTTATTGACATTATTGAAAAAAAAATTAAATTTTTCTTTCATATAAAGACAAATGTGAGGAATGGAGAGATGAATTAAAGTTTAATTATTTTACAAAGTATGAATTTTTTTAATTGTACAACCTAAATTGTCCAAAATAGTCTCTAGACTACTCCAAAACTACTCAAAAGTGTACCCATTATGGTCATCTTAACATCTAAAGCAACCACAACATTTCCTAACATGGCCACAATATATTATAATACAGCCATGATATAAAGGAATTAAAAGGTTGCTTCTTGTGATGAATTTAGGCTAAAAAGATGGAAGTTCTTACTGCATTTACTAATAACTCCTTTACCATTACCTAAGGCATTGATTGTGGTCACTAACTCAACCTAATTAGGGAAGTTGCAACGTTGGGGGCTCCCTCTTTATAAGGGAATAAAAAGGATCCTAGGGTTGGCTAATAATGTTATCCTAAGTGAAGATCAAATTCGACAAAAATTAAATCATCTACATAAAAAAAACTGCCACATGTCATTTTGTAAATGGTATGAGGTGCCGTAGACCCTCAAGAATCTGATGTAGAAATTCAATTTTGGCACCTAAGTACCAAATCAGACCTTATGCTCACTTTTACGTTTACCTTCACCTGTACCTTGACCTTTACTTTTTAACAATTTTTACTTTTTACTTTTTATAAGTAAAATACCTATATGAGTAATTGCCTAGTGGCGTGCCTTCGAAGGTCTGTAAGTTCGAAGGTATGTTCGCTCCTCTTGTTCACATTCTCAGAAACGAGACATATAAGGACTACTAACTTAGTCCTTCTGCGGCAGTCAGTAGTGTTTGCGGAGATTGACAACAAGCGTGAAGTTGGGCACGAGGAGTAGCGAGAAAGAGGGACAAAGAGAGAGAAGTAGCGACAGTACTGAGATTTCGCAGCTCAAACTTGAAGAAACTGAAACTCGGGTTACCGTCGGAAGAATTTTCGGCTTGAATTTCAGGGGGGAGAGATGAATCGTGATTTTGAAGCCGATGGGTGGGAGCGCTCGGATTTCCCCATCATCTGCGAGTCTTGTCTTGGCGACAACCCTTACGTGCGCATGGTATGTCTCAATTCTTGCTTGCAAGTCCGTTTTTTCTAGGGTTTCTGGGGTTCTTAGGGTTTCTAGGGTTTCTCCATTTTTGCTGGACCGCCGTTTACCGTTTTCTGGATTGTGCTTATTGAATCGGAATGTTGTGGTGGATGTAGACAAAAGCGAATTTCGACAAGGAGTGCAAAATCTGCACACGCCCGTTCACGGTGTTTCGGTGGAGGCCGGGAAGGGATGCCCGGTACAAGAAAACGGAAGTGTGTCAAACGTGCAGTACGCTGAAGAATGTGTGTCAGGTCTGCTTGCTGGATCTGGAGTACGGGCTTCCGGTGCAAGTGAGAGACACTGCCCTTGGTATTAACACCAGCGACTCGATTCCCAAGAGCGACGTTAATAGGGAGTTTTTCGCGGAGGAGCAGGACCGAAAGGTATTTGTTGTGATCCAACTTTTTCTCAGTTTAATTTTCAAGTGTTTTGAATAAAGTTAGGGTCCCCTCTTCTTGTTTGAACAGTCGTGCGTTTGCACTCTTATGGTCGGAAGTGGGTAAGGTCTTGTACGCACCAACCTTGGCGCGAATTCCTGCTAATTAACTTGCAATATAAACTTTGTTTACTTACACATCTCCTTTTCCTTGGACAGGCTAAAGCTGGTTTGGATTACGAGTCTTCGTTCGGCAAAGCTCGTCCAAATGACACGATCTTGAAGCTGCAGCGAACCACTCCATATTACAAGCGAAACCGTGCACACATTTGCAGTTTCTATGTGAGGGGAGAGTGCACACGAGGAGCCGAGTGCCCCTACCGACATGAAATGCCCGTGGAAGGAGAGCTTTCACACCAGAACATCAAAGACCGCTACTACGGGTATGTTATCGTTTGAACTCGGCACTCAGAAATCAAATTCATGCAGTTTGCTTACACGTTCTGTTTTTCTCTGCAGGGTGAATGATCCAGTTGCAGCGAAGTTACTGCGAAGGGCTGGGGAGATGCCTTCTTTAGCACCACCCGACGATGCGAGCATCAAGACCCTGTACGTCGGCGGCTTGGTGGACAGAGTGACGGAGGAGGATCTGAAAGATCAGTTTTACAGCTACGGAGAACTGGAGTCGATTCGGATGGTCCCGCAAAGGGCTTGTGCATTCGTGACCTACACTACCCGGGAGGGAGCTGAGAAAGCTGCTGACCATCTGGCTAACAAGCTGGTGATCAATGGCTTGAGATTGAAGCTCATGTGGGGCAGGCCACAAGTGGCGAAAGCTGACGTCGATGAAAAGGATGAAGATGGAAAGTCCATCCCAGTCTTACCACATGGGGGAATGCTTCCTCGAGCACTGATTTCACAGCAGCAACAGCAGCAGCAGCAGCTGCAGCAGCATGAGCCAGGCTCAAATTACTTCAACTTACCTCCACCGAGCTTGTCAACAGACCGACCCTTCTATCCCTCCATGGATCCTCAGCGCATGGGGGCGGTCATGAAACAACAAGGTGAAGGGTCAAATTTAGAGCAAGGCGAGGGGTCATCAAATCTAGAGCAGCGACCTCCCATGGGTCCTCCTCCTTATGGCTATTCACCACAAGGACCACATCCAGGACCTCATCCTCATTTTCAACAACAGCATTTCAGGGGTCACCCTCCTTACCCACAGGGACCTCCTCCTCACTCGTACCAGCCATATCCTCCTCCACAGTTTCAAGGAGGACCTCCGCCGCCGTTTTTCCGCCAGCACTACTGAGTGTAGATCTAGAACGTTCACTTCAGTGATTTTAGTTTTCTAGTTGTTTCTCCTGTTTTGTAAGCCTCTTGGAGCTCAACATATCAACTAGTCAGCCGAGTAAATGCGGGCTGGAAGTCTGGTCACTTTTTTTTGTTTTTGAAAAAAATTAATAAAAAAAAAATTCCCAGTGTACTTGAGTTGTTTCTGTAACAGGATTTTTTTGTAATGGTATACTGTGGATTTGGCACTGAATAGGAAATGTTTCCGTTTGGGTTTAGTCATTTTTGGTGCATTGCTACTTGGTCTTTTGTTTTGAAAGACCGTTCCTGCATGTGTCCTACATGAGAGATGACGTGGTAGTTGCCTGGTCTCGGATAACATGGAAAATTCAATTGCATCGACGAATTTATTGTTTCACATGAACTTATGAGTTTCACAAGAGCTTAGGTAAGGTAGTCTGCTCTAAAAGTGACTATTTAAGGGCTGGTCTACCTTTTTGGTCTACCTTTTTCATAGGTTTCCATGGACAGATATTTTTAGATCATCTTTTAGAGAAAGAAACTTAGAGAAAGAAATTTAACACAAGTGATTTTGTATTTTTCCAAGCATTTTTGAATTACTTATAAATTTTTAAAGGTTTGGGGCATAAGCACCTATTTGTCACCATGGGTCTCACAAAATCTGTGCACTTGCAACTTGTAAAGAGATGTGAGGAAATCAAAGACAATGATTGGCTCTTGTAATAAAAAATAATATTTCCTCAATTCATTCATTGGCTAAAGTGGTCCATTTAAGGATCACCTCATCTCCATTCTCTAGCTAATAATAGAGGCGATTTGAAGAAAAGAGGTGGTTTTAGAGCAAACTACCGTATACCATTTGCAATACTTGAAAATTTGTAGTTTATTCATGTGGTGTCCAAAAAATGCATAAGAAGAGAGTCTAAAGTCTTCTTTAGACTTCCAACAACATCCAACAAAAAATTATTCATCTTAATAACAAGAAGAAGGCCTAATTGCTTAATCAAATGCATTTAGGTGTAGTTATTTTAACAACAATGTTACAACATGAGCATGGAAATGCAAGCATATGAGCCTTGAGCATATGCATAAAAGTATATATCCTACAACTATTGAAGGTGTTTATAAAATAACCACCTATAAAAAAGGTATCTATAACAAAGATACCTCATAATCATGAAAGGTTTCAATAATATAAACATTTATAATATAGGTGTAGAGTCTTCTAGGCTCATGTGCTCATGATCCTAGGCTCATATAATAGCACCCCTTGTTACTTTAGAAGCACCTTCTTTTGCCCATTGACTTAGTCTAGTCCAAATGATGTCCCTGCATTCATTTCAACTTCAAAAACTTAGGGGAATGCATGATCTTTTTTCCCTTTTGGACTAAGTGATAGGATTGGGAATAGGATATCATATACTCTTTTAGATTCTTATTCTAAAATGAACAAAGAGAGTTTACTTGAATAGAATTGGGTATAAAGACAAATTAAGATGTGTTGACCTTATCAAAAGAAACTACAAATTAGAATCCTCTATTTTCTCTAGAATATCTCTTTTTCTCTTTATTTTTTTTTCTTTTGATAAAAAAATAAAAATCCAAAAACAAAAGAACCCCAATGTCTAGGTCTAATTAAATCAACCACATTCAAGGCACTTAAACTTCCAAACCGCTTGGAACCTCATCTTGCATGTAAATAGAAGGGAAACCTTCCATACCACATTGAAGTTGGCAAGGTACTTCAAGTGCAATAGGTATTGATTATTGCGTGCTAAGAGGAATGATTCATAACCATGTTTGAGTGAGTTAAATGGTTGTTTACACTCACTTGCAAGGCAAGTAAAGTTACTTGACTTTGATATATATTCACTTGCATGTACTCCTATGAAAGTATTGAAGCATGAAGTGTAAATCAACCATGTAGTAGGAGTGTAGAGGACATTCACAAATAGAAAGTAAAGAATGTAGTGTCACTTGGATAGTTGCATTGGAGGGATGCAAAGAAAATTTGAGAAACTTTGCCAACCTTGCCAACATTTATTTCTTGGTTATTCTCAAGTTAATACTTTGATGAGACATAATGTCCTATAGTTGTCTCTATCTCTTAGCAAGCATAATTGACAAACTCTCATTCACATAAAAAAATTGACTAATAATGAAAAAGTTATGGACAATCTTAGTTTTTCGGGCAATCTAAGCATCTTCTTGAAAAAATAACTTTTAGGATTCATTTTTTAATGCAATTTTTACAATTTTCAGAATTTTTTTTTTAGACAAGGTTGAATTTTCTTTCTAGAACAATCTCACCGTTGGGATTATGGTATTTCAATTTTGTCTTAGAGCTATTAACGATTTAGTTATTCCTTCAATCTTGAACCTACTTCTACTTAACAATTTTTTGATGAGTAAAAATTTAGTGTTTTTTTCTTGAATTTTTTTTCCTAGATTCTCAACTGAAGTATTCAGCATATAAACTTAGAAAATCAAAATCAACAATACAAAATATATAAGTTAAATAGGTTCAAAGCCCAAAAATCTAGTCAATCAAGGTGCAAAAAAACTTGTTTTCTTCACTTTGAATGCAAATATCTTGCAATCTATTTGTTCAAAGTTTCTGAAATTTCTTGCACACATTCTCATACTAGTCTAGTATAAGATCCTACGGTTAGATATGCAAAAAAAAACAATTTTTATAGTTTTTTGCTCTTTGCAATAGAAGTGGCAGTTTTGAGTGTGTTTTGATGGAGAAAAGGCCTCGGGGTTTTAGGGGTTAAAGATGCAAAAAAATTTATATATATTTTTATTTATTTAATAAGGTTTTGATTGCCAATGTATTAAGAATAGACACAGGTGCTAATTCCATCCCAAAATCTCTGAAATTACTTAAAATATTTGTAATTGGTGCTTCCAAACTAAGGCATCCTCACCCTTTTATAGCACCAAACGATTGCCATCATCTAAAATAGAGTTCTTCATAGTCTCTCATTGAAGTAAATGTGTCCAAGGATTTGCTCAAATTTGCTCAATATTAGTTTTCAAAAGGAATCCATGGAAGTTGAAGAGTTATTTGAAGCAACTGTCCAATGAGAATTGAAACATTTTGCACTTTAAGGATGTTTGATTAAGGGTAGTTTAATGTCAATCTTAAGTATTCCTATGACCTTAACTTTGAAAATTTGTAGTGTATTTATACACACTCTAAAAAATTTCAAACCAGTTGCATTCACTTTAATTTTCTTTAATTTGCTAACATCATGATATGATATTTATCTTAAATTGTGTTTAGAAATTTCTCTTTTGAAAAAGTACTCCTCATCCCTCCAATCTTAATTGCATGTTATAGGACTTTGGATCATTTTGACTTAAAAATATTGCACTATAGAATTTTGAGGTTTAAATTATTATTGTGTAAAATTGATTTGAAAATATTGAAAATAAATTCAAAATTAAATGAATTGGATTTTTCATTCTTTCAAGAATTGTCAAGTAAAAATACTAAGGTATACTAGCTAACTAGCCCAATTCTATCCATTGCCAATTTTGGCCCCTACTTTTGGCTCCAATTTCATCTGTTCAAACATCCAAATCTGTCTAGAAAAATATCCAAATCCCTTCGACATTCTAATAAAATTAGTGCATTTATGCCAAAATGGATAATGTGTCAATCTGTAATTGGTGGGAACTGAAGTACCAACAAATACATTGAAAGGTAGTTATGGGGGTTTTATCGGACATTTATGACTCCATTCTATATATTACATTGTTAATTGGCCATAAAACTCTCCTTTTCAAGAAAGTATAATCCCTCCCTAGATGCATAGAAGGGATTGAGTTATAATGTAATCAAAACAATTGGTTGGCTCAACGTAAGTTTTGGCTAGGCTGTGTCAATGCATGGGAGAATATGAGTGGCTAGGGGGGGTGACTCAATAGAAAATTTAGAAGTTTCAACAATGGCGAGATCCTAATTTTTTTGGAGGCAAAAGTGTCAATCTGTGATTGGTGGGAACTGAAGTACCAACAAATACATTGAAAGGTAGTTATGGGGGTTTTATCGGACATTTATGACTCCATTCTATATATTACATTGTTAATTGGCCATAAAACTCTCCTTTTCAAGAAAGTATAATCCCTCCCTAGATGTATAGAAGGGATTGAGTTATAATGTAATCAAAACAATTGGTTGGCTCAACGTAAGTTTTGGCTAGGCTGTGTCAATGCATGGGAGAATATGAGTGGCTAGGGGGGGTGACTCAATAGAAAATTTAGAAGTTTCAACAATGGCGAGATCCTAATTTTTTTGGAGGCAAAAGCCCCCCCCCCCCAGCATTGGTTAACAATGTTATGATAGGTAGTTTTGTAATTTCAAGGCTGACCACGTATGGAAAAATATGTGCCCCTCGTGGAATTGGACCCAAGATGTTCAGATTCCAAATCAGAATGGTAATATACCGCCCATTACCAATTGGCCATCAATAACCAACTTGTAGGGTGCAACTATTTCCAACCAAGGCTAGTACAAATTCCAACCATAGTTTGAAATGTGATTTTTTCTCTTTTGCAAGGTTGGCACTATAAAGTCATGACACATGTCTTGATTTAGTGAGCAAGAAAGCAGGAAGCAGTGAGTGGGAAAGTAGTTATGGAACGGTCAAAATTAGAAGACTCTATATCCTGGGTATGGGTTGAGGCCAACATTTGGCTTTCAAAATTCATAGTAAATTCAGTTTAAGGAAAAAAAATCATAAAAACTTGGCAATGCCCATCATTTCTATCTTCCTACAAGATTGTAAATTCATATTGCCTTCCTTCTACTGCTCCAGAACATATGCGGAATTGCTTAAGTGGTCGACAATAGATGGTTCTACCATAGATTTATCTACCTTAGAAATGTGGGCATGAAAGATGGAGAAAATAAAATCCGTGTCAGGGGCTCAGGGACTCAAGGGGATCACATGACCAAGTCCACCTCGTGCTCCGTCATCACGACCCAGTCTCCAGACACAGGATCCAATGTCAACAGTGTGAACGCGTCTAATCTCCCCGCCCGCGCCTTCTCCGCCCCTTCCTCCTGTCACTGATCCAAAACAACCGTAACTTGCTTTCCCCTTGCTGCCGACCTCAAGCACAAGAAGCCCCAGCAAAAAGCCAGCAAGCAATCTCTCCCATTACATTCATGAATCCAATCTCAAATCCTTTAAGCCTTATTACTCGGTTCTGTATCCCACAAGCTTCTTGTGTTCCTTGCCGAAAACCAGGCCTCTCAAGGTCCCAAAGCTAACGCCTATTCCAACCAAAAACCGACAGTAGCTAGTTTCTTGGAGTACCGCATACCTCAAACTTGACAGACTTTTTAACATTTGGTTTTCTTCAGCTCCCAAAATGCTCTCCTTGTGAAGGCCTCGTTAGTCATCTAGAATTCAGTCAGATCATTTGCAATCTAGTTTTCTACTTCGATCTTTCTAGTTTCGTTTGCTGCAGTGAGAGCGAGCTTGATCGATTCAGCTTGAGGACGTTGCATTTTTTGTTTCGTGCTTCGGAAACACCCTAGCGCCCGAAATGTACTGTTTTCTGAAGGTGTTGTAGAGTGGAAGGTGGGGAGCAGAAGAGTTGCTGAATGGGGTTCATTACTTTGTGAAGAATGGTTTGTGAATAAATTGGTGCACATCGATCAAGACAGTTCTGTGTTTCTGCAGTCGTGGAATTACTGGACATGGTGGCTATGGCTTGATTGATTGGACTCGACGGGGAGCTGGGGTGGAGTGGTTTTGACGCTAGGGTGTGAGTCACCTTGTATGGATTAGAGCCTTCCATTGATGCTTCAGTCACTTTGAGGTGTAAATGAAGAGATTTTCTTCAACATTCACTAGAGATTAGCCTCCTTCTCAAGCTGAGAGAGTCACCACTATAGAGTAGATTTCCTCTGCTTGATTTTTTGGAATGCAAATGCAGAGATTTCTGTTACATAGAATTGTGCAATAACAATACTAGAGGCTCCCTCTGAAGGGACTGAAGAGGTTTGTAATACGTTTGTGAGAAGATACTGAAGAGAGGACGGAGAGCCCAAGGATTTGCATTAGGTCGACATGGGAAACGTAATCCGGCGGTGTTTCGGGGAGTTTTCGAGCTCTGATGCAGGAGGGCAACATCCTGGTCAGTATCCGAGTCAGTACCCTGGTCAATACCCTGGTCAGTATCCTGGTCAACATCAGGGTCAGTATCAGGGTCAGTATGGAACCCAAGGAGGAGCGCCAGGTTACCCGCCTGCACCGCCCGTCGTTGCAGCGGACACAGCTGGGTTTTCTCTGCTTGCTCGAGATTTGCTGCAATTTGAAACTACAAATAAGGTACGTTGTTCTTCGGACTTCTACCTTTTGCAGAATTTTTTTTCTAAGCAGAGTGGAGTGTGGCATTCAATAAGGCTCACTTGAGAGATCCCTTAATTTGGGTCCTACGAAGAGCCATTCAAACTCTCTTTGAGATCAAATTGTTTTCACTCAACGTTTTGGATGATTTCTTATGCAAATTAACACTGGAAGGTCATGCCGACCACTATTGAAGAGATTGTACAACCAAAATCAGCTCCTATTGAATCCCCTTCCCTGTGTGAAAATTTGGAAACGTGATCCCTCACATGAGCCCGTATACCAACTGCACACATTTTACACATAGGGGATTCAATGTGAGCTTGCTTTGTGAGAATCCCTGATTTTCATTCAGAGTTAGATTCCTAATCGCCTTGATCCTTTTTCGAATTTATTGTACAGAAATATCATTTACTTCATTAAGGAAGGTCGCCTTTTCAACATTCAACTATTACATTGGATGAATGAGAAGTTATTTGGACTAAACAGTGCTTGCAAGCTCTCTGTTTGTTGTCCAGAATATGGATGTTGGAGCGCTTGGGATTAACCAAGTCATGCTAATTGAGGTCATTCAATTACTGATTGAAAGAAATGAGAGATGCTGTAAGTAACAGAGGTCGGTCAAGAGGGGGCTTGGAAATCAGTAAGCAAACTTAACTTAACTGTTGCGGTGTTTTCTTGTTCTGTGTGCAGGTGCCAGATGCATTGAGTCAGTATGTGAAAGCAACTAAAGCCACCCAGGTCACATGGTGAGTACGAAGGAGTATTTTTTTCTTTCTAGCTATGAAATGTGTCACTCTGTGATTGAATGATCATGTAAAGAATTTTTGTTTTTTGAAATTCATGTCTAGATTTCTGACTTATGAGATGCTCATGTTTCAGGTACCGGAAACTTTTAGTTGCTTGGAAAAATGCAAGACCGCCTCCAACAACTGCCGAAGAGGCTTCAGCTTTGCTTCTTCTGACGCTTCAAGGTCACCACAACGTTCATGTTCAGGTACTTGTGTCATGACTTCAGGCTTCCATCAGGGGTTTGATTTTGAGTTCTCAATGCACCAGCAATGTGCAAACAGTGTACATTTCAGGAGGTGGACGCTTTTAGTGACCATAATGTTTCAACTTCAAAATTCATAACTAACTATTTCCATGAAGCTTACAAAATATATGAAACGACTTGGGTTAGATGCTAGTTCTGTTTGTCTTTCAAGAAAAATTCACTCCAAAAAATATTTTCAAGAAGTCTTACCCCCAAATTAATTTTCATCTCTTAAATCAATGTACTTTATAGACCTCCTACTTTGAACCCATGTTGTTTTGTATTTCTGAACCTCTCTAGAATTAGATGTGAATTTTTGGTAGGCACTATTTATAGGTGAAATTCAACAAGCAGGGGTAGTTTTAGGACAACCCACCTCACTATTTTTTCAGAATTTTGAACTTTGAGTGTTTATGTTTTGTCTCAGTCTTGGGTTTAGGGTTTAACAAAACGTGTGAGCTTCTTTTTGCAGGGTTTACTACGCTTCTATGGTCTTCCCACGCACGTAGCCTTTGTAGCAGGTGGAACATGGCCACAAGGTGTACAATATGAAATTCACACATTACCGGTACTCCACTCTTTGTCCTATTTTATTTTCAAATTAATTGCATGGTTTACTACAAATGTTAAAACATTATTCGGAGTTCATTTAATGAAAAGGGTAGTGTTTAAGCATTTTAACCAATCAATGTAAGAATGTACTTTCCTTGGGAGATCACTCTATAGAACTCACTTAGAAAGATCACTTTGAGAATTGTAAGAGCCAAATTCTCTTGAGATCAAATTTTAAATTTTTTTTTATGCAATCATTCAAACACTAGAGGTCATGTAGACTATTATCGAAAGAGACATTCATTCAAAGATGAGTGATAATAGACTTTATTAGTTGTGTCATGCCTAGACCCAATAGGATAGGGATACCTCAATGTGCCATTTGAAGAGATGCTCATATATTGTAAATCTCTTAAATCAATATGTACCTTGCTAGTAAAGAATAAATTCTAGAAAACATCTACCATTCAAAAAAACTTTGATTCTTCATAATTAATGATATCAATATCCAAATGATGCGTTCTTTGATGCATTGAAATCTCCTATCACTTGCCAATGAGAAATATAAAAATTGCATAAGTCTAATAATAGAAAAAACCCACACTGTAAAAAAAAATTGTGGTTTGGGGTGTCTCTACATTGGGTGCCAATTGAAGTTTTAGATTGAAGACTCATGAGTTGGTGAAGACTCATGAGATTGAAGACTCATAACACCGGGGTTAGCTAGTGGTTTTCTTGTATGTACCCTAGAATGTTTGATATTCTATGATTGTAATGTAATGTTGGTTTAACCCTAGAACGCCAGACTAGTCACTATGAAAATCATCCTTTTGGGTACGGTGTGAATCATTTACTTAAAAAACCCCAAGAACAATCACTGGAGCAGGTCGAACTACTATGCAAGCCCTCCCCTTTTTTTCACACAAAATTCCAAGGATGAACATCTGCACTTCTGTCGTCCATTGAACACATTTCTATGTCGTCCATCGGACACTTCTTGGTTGCCGCATCATTCGCTACAGGGTTCAAATTTGGGCCTTCTTGTTGTAACAGGTGGATGATCGAGCAGTGGGAGACGGGGACACCATAACCGTGTACGTCGACGTACACAAAGACGCACGAGAAACTGCCACGGTTCCACCAGGAATTATGGATGCTGTCAACATGAGGCAGGCGGCCCGGGCTCAGCACAACTATGTCCATGCTGATGCCCTCCAAAAACAAATACAACAAGCTGGATACAAGTACCTATGTCCTCACCCCCTTTTAACGCTTTTTTGAATTTTAAGAAAAATAAAAATAAAAAATTGAATTTTCTGTTTATGTCGTTTGTATGAGTATCAATTAACTCATCTCTCTAAACTTCGTCAAATTCATAACATTCTTAACGAAGCTGAAAGCTTCCCGACATGAAACCCCAAGTATTTAGGAAGAGTGTGGATTCAAAAGGATGAGGTGGCTTGACTCACAAGAAGAGTGTTTCTTAGTCTTTGAACGTGTGCTCTTAGGTATTTCAAGAGTGTTCTAAGCGGATCCTTGGTCCACTAGTTTGGAATGTTATGTTAATTGTAATGGAGTGTAATTTTATAAAATTAAATATAAACATTGCTTGGGATGAATGAGAATCTATTCGGATGAAATTCATCATCCTAAAGCACTTTGTTCATCACCTGGATTTGGGTCTTTGGAGAACAACCAAGGGGATAATATTTTTCCAATTTCATTGCCGTGTTTTGATAGTTCATCAAAATGCCGAGAATACTCTTTCATTACTACTTGCTTAGAATATATTTCACTTTTTGCTGATGGAAGGGTTTATGGTGCCATACTCTCAGGGTGTTTGATGGCAAGGACGGTGGCGTTCAGTGTGTAGCCAAAAAATACCGGGTTCGCCTCAAGTATGTAACTCCTCCCTTTTACCACACTATTTGTGTCTGGTATTTTATATAGTTGGTGACTCTAATTACAAACACTAAGTAATTGGGCACAAAATGCTACAGACAACAGATGTCAAACTGGATTGTGTGTTTTCATGAGTGGTCTGCCCTGTGAAACATTTTTTTAACATTTTTTTATTAACAATTCTTTTGTCAGAAGGGGAACTTCTTTTTTTTGAAGGGTGTAACTATTTGAAAATAAATTTCCCATTTTAGAGAGGGTATGAGCATGTTGTTTGGACAAATTTACACATGTTTGGACAATTAATTGATTACTATGGCATCCATATTCTACATGATTCATCAAGATTCATGGATGTAAGTAACTTCATCACTACTTGAAAGATCTCTACTTGTACAGCCCTTTGAAAATTAGAAAAGAAAAAAAATCATTTGTGCAGGACTAGTTTTAGATGGCTAACACTAAATATCATTAGTAGTGCACATTGAAATTTCTTGTACTTTTCTTATGTATTAGAGTTAAGGTAGCCAACCTCGTTCCAATTAGGGACCTATTTTTGTTATATAGATTACTCTCTTTCCAATCAACATGAGAAAAGCAGTGATTAATTATGGCACAATTCCCAATGCAATTGTGGCACATTACGATTGGCTGCAATCTTGGTTAATTTTGTAACCAACTTGTGGTTGGAAATGGGAAGACCTATGTGACAAGAATAGGTTGAACATAATCCTCAACTAAAAAATTCATAGTAATTATGTTTTGAGAAATAAAATTCTGAAAAAATATGTATTCCTTCTAAACTCTATTTTTGTACATGGGAAAATTTTCTCCACTCACGAAATATGTGCTCCGAATCTGCGTAATTGCTTAAATGGTTGGAATGAGGTCGGCTACCTTAATCGTAAAGTATGTAAGATTAGCCAGAGTTTGTGAAAAAACATAAGACAAAACTCCTTAAAACACCAAAACTAGGGTCTGATGAAATTTGGTGTTGTGCTTCTTTTGTACTATTCTTAGTTAAAGCCTTCCTCTGACACCCTTGGTACTTACAAATTGGGTTTATTTTTATGATTAACCTCTAATATTGTAGTGGTCAGTTTTTTTATTACATCTAAACTTTTTTATTTTCATCTCGTACAGGGGTGTCGACGCCCCCGAGAGTACCCAACCTTATGGCCAACAATCCAAGGCGTGCTTAAGTAGTCTTGTTCAGGGGCACCCACTTCTGGTTCATGTGTATACTGTGGACCAATACGGACGGTTAGTGGGCGACGTGCACTGCAATGGAATGTTCATTCAGGTACACAGCCCATTTCAATTTGCTTATATTTGTGAATGTTTTGATGACCCTCTTTGAACAAATAATGTGACCCTTTTCTAGAACCGACCCTATGGATTCTTATCTAAAATGTTTAGCCTCTATTTGTGACACAACTCAATTTTTAGCTCTTTAAAATTTTATAGGTTGTTCATGTGGCATCCCAAAAATGCATGCTAAGAAAATTTGGAATCCTTCTCTTGACTCCCAACGAGAACCAACGTTTACTTAGACAATTTAATAATAGGACGTATGTTCAAATGCTTATTTGATAGATTTTAGGTGTAGAACTAATAGGGTCTGGGAATGGGTCTTACCCAGGAGGCGCTTCTGAAGAAGGGATGTGTGTGGCATTACATACAATATGATAAAAGACCAACTTTTACTAAGGTATGGCCCTGTCTTTTTATTCATTGGGTCTTTGTACTTAGAGTGACATTTAACCCTTAAGCGCTCCGACGTCCATTTTCTAGATGATGAATAGAGGGCTTGCAGGCACTATTTTGTCCAACCAACTTCTCATTCATCCAATGTAGCACTTGAATCTTGAAAAGGCAACCTTCTTTAATGACCAATTTCATGAAATTTTGGTGAATGATATTTTTGAACAAAGATATAAGTTAAAATGTGCAAAATTTCAAAAAAGGATTGAGGCGTTAAGGGGTTAAACATAACAAGAGTTTGTTTTCACGTTACCTAATTCATAACTTCAATGGAGCCTATTTCGATACATATTTTTTTGCATATAAATGATAGTCACTCACTAGACAAGGAGAGGCATGTTTTTTTTCCGTAATATGTGGCTATTTCTACGTTTTGGTATCTTTATTAGTCCCTTGACTGAACATGGTTGATTATGATTCAATCTTTGAGGTTATGCCTAATATTCTGAAAGGACATCCTTACTATGGAAATAACATCCTTCACCACTTTTGAGGATCTAGCATGTTATTCCTCGTAACATTCTTTTGTAGTTGGTGTTTCCTTTTATTTTCATATTGAATCAAATTTTCAAGTACTAAGTCCTTTTATTTTTTATTTTTTACTCTAATTAGAAATTTTATAGTTTTTTTTACAAAGACTTTTTATGGTGTTTCAAAATTGCAAACTTTTTTCCCCCTAATTCCACTGGCTAACAATGAACTAACCGACAATTCTCCCCAAACATTGGATTATACAGTGGGAGATCGAAGCAAAGGCTGCTCGTGTTGGCTTGTGGGCAGTTGTTAACCCGGAGAGGCCTTGGGAGTACCGGAAAGGCAAACGAGATGCAAGGAAAAATTAACCATGTAATGATGCATGACCAATGTGGAATGACTTTGAGTGTTGTTGTAGAATATGTTGAATGCACATTTTTATTTGGGTGTAGGATAATTGATGTACATTTGGTGAGGACATCTTATCAGGTTGAATTGATGTTACCCAATCTTTGATTTTGGTGGAAAAAAATAAATTAGAATACAAACATGTAGTATAGATTAGTGTAAATTTAGGATACAATGTGCACATCTTTAAGATGACATGGCCAAAAGAAACATATTTAGCTTTTGCATTGCTTTAGAAGTGATAATGATGGAGATTTCTAATACCATTAACCCATAAGTAAGGGTCAAATTGGACACTTTGTGTTCATTGACTTGTTCAACTTGTTCAACTTGTTTGACTTGTATTCCATCTTTCACCTTCATTCCAAATATATTTTATTTCAATTCTTTGATTGAAAGCTTGATTATGACGGGGATTAATAGGATGTATATTTATTAACAACCCATTTACTTGATGACAAAAAATTGTTGCTATACATCAAAATTTTGAAATGGGCCCCAAATGGCCTAATCTTTAAGTTTCTTGGTTATGTTTTAAACAATATTTTGGGATTTAGATAGAGAACACAATGTCATTCACAAACATGAAGAAAATAATTGGTGAAAGCAAGACATTTGTTGTTGGTGTCAAATCCTTTTTTTTTTGTAGATAGTTATTTTTTCATATTGATTTCCATGAGTTCATGATGAATGTATAAGATAGAAGCACCTATAATCAATACATTAAGCAATTCCACATACTATGAGGTGAAATCAATACATGAAATTATTTTTAATATGTTGGCAATTAAAAATCATAATAAAATCCCCCTTATCAATAGGATTTGTCCATGTGTTTCCAGAAGAAAAATATAAATAATAATTTTCAAAAACATGTATGTATATTCTACAAATTTGTAAAGTTCAAATATATGTTGTAACAAATCCCAAGTCATTTAATTTTTGCATTCATATATGCAAGTTGTAC
The DNA here is from genome assembly GCA_951230915.1 of Antitrichia curtipendula. Taxonomy (NCBI): domain Eukaryota; kingdom Viridiplantae; phylum Streptophyta; class Bryopsida; order Hypnales; family Leucodontaceae; genus Antitrichia; species Antitrichia curtipendula. The sequence continues at coordinate 3,034,854 of OX579639.1, read as the reverse complement.
TTTTCGGACCTTTATATATCTACATATTTTTAAGATTGAGTTCGAGTAGAGGATTGGAAATGGGTGCTTCTACCTTATCTACTCCAATTTATGTGTTGTTGAATTTGCAACATTTGACAATTTCAGAATATTTTGTCTTTGACTATTTATTATTGAAAACCTTTTGCTTTGCTGAATAATTCTATGTAGTTGTTGCATTTATTTATCATTATCAATTCATTCCCACATTTAAAAAAAATTATGCTTATTAATCTTAAGTCTAATAGGCAAAAGATGCACAACATAATTATTAAAACCTAGTGGATGGTTCACTCGCTAAATAGTGTTAATAGTGTTAATTGTTTTTCAATTGCCAATTCTAGATGGGATTTTTCATTTTTTTTCAAAATAAAAAATATCTTATTTTATAGATAATTCAATATTCTTCTAATGATACCAAATTTTAGTCATTTGGAGTGTAAATTAATAAACAAAAATGTGATATAATTGCCAATTGGAAGATTATGTAAAGTCAATTGGAATTTTTTTCTTTTATAATATAGGTACCTATATTATAAGTACCTTCCATGGTTATAGGATACTTATGTTATAAGTATATATGTTATAGGCACCTTTAATAGTTGTAAAGCACCTACTTACACCCAAGGTCAAGGCTTGTAGGCTCGCATTTCTAAGCTCACATGTTAGTGTCGTTGGAAGACCGATGATCCATCCATCAAGGGGATTGTACATTGATTCCAAGGTAAAGTCACTCCATATGGACCAATAACCAATGATAGGAAACTAATTCTCAACCATCATTTTTATGTCGTAGTCTTATAGTTCAAAACTTGTTTTAAGAAACTTCACACTAGAATAAAAAGTGAACTAGCTTCTTACCACCCTCCATTTTAATTCCACACTCATATATTCATGGGGTACTTGCAACTTCCTAGAAGCTTGGGCAACTTTCAGCCTAATAATTAATTAAAGTGAAAAAATAATTAGATAGATTAAAAATAATATATATATTAAAATTGGATAATTTTAAAACATAATTAAAATAAATTAGGCATACATCCAAGTTGTTCTAACAATTTTGGGAAGGTTGTTGCTACTTTCATCAAAGGAGGTTGCATTAACCTAAGTCCTTGTCTTGACCTCCAAACTCTAAATTGTCTACCTTATATGTTAGGTTTTTGTTAAATTTTAGGATTTGTTGCGTGCAAGAAATATGTTTTGTTTGCAAGTGATTGTGCTTTTAAATGGTCAAAATGGTGAGGCAATAAACTTTGCAATGTAATTTTATAAGTATTGACAAAAAAAAGATGCAAGATTGTATGGAGTGAGTTGATTTTCTATAAATAAGGGAATCCATTAATATATTGGGGGGGGGGGGGGGGGGGAAACTAGGTTAATAATATTCCAAAACTTAGACATCCTCATAATTATTTATTTTCTGACAAGGCTACTAGGAAGCTACAATGTTTTAAAACAAAAATGTGCACTATATAGTGATGAATAAAACTGAGTACAAAGTTGAAACGTTTTCATTCAATCAACCATACCCCAAGCATCAATGGACAAAGTCCAAAAGTTATAGTATGTGACATATTTCACATTACCATAGAAGTTTGAAGAAAAAATTAGTTGTGATTTGCAAGAAAATCAAGTTCAAAGTTAGTCATGTCAAAAACTCAATTTTATTCAACATGATTTGGAATAACTATCTTTTGCCAATTTCATCAAAAAACAAAAAATTGCCAAAAAATTCATTGACTTTTATAAAAATTTATTTTTTTGACAATATCGACAATGATAATTTACTTTTTTTTGGATTTTTTGGATCAATTATGTGTATCATGAACTCTAATCTTCAGACAAATATATTGAAATTAAAAATGCATTATATGGTTGTAAAATATTGAATGCATTGCCCAATTCAACAAATATTTCAAATGCAAGGACATTAAGTTGTAACAATGGTTCATATTGCAACCTACACTCTCTCTACAATGGCTAATGCTATCCCATGCTCTCAATTCCAAAAAAAGATTCAAATATTGTGAGAACCAACATCATTAGTATGTTTGTCAAATTGTTGTTGTTGAAATTCTATTAACGTCAATTTTCTTCAGTTTTTGTGTACAACAATCTACAATGATATATACTAATATGCCAAGTTACAAAAAGTTTTTTTGGAGTTTTAAGAAAAAATTGGCAAAAGATAAAGTTATTCCAAATCATGTTGAACAAAATTGAGTTTTTGACATGACTAACTTTGAAATTAATTTTCTTGCAAATCACAACTAATTTTTTCTTCAAACTTCTATGGTAACATGGAATATGTCGCACACTATAACTTTTGTATATCTGCTATTGGACTTTGTCCATTGATGCTTGTGGTATGGTTGATTAAATGAAAACGTTTCAACTTTGTCAGTGTAGGTAAATGAGGGCTATCAACCAAGCAAACATATAGCTTTACATTTTACTCTTGTGCACTCTTGCCAAATCATAGCACTATGCATCTAAAGGCATAATAAGTTGTAGAAGCCATACATAAACTTCTATCACATATAAACCCTAAATTTTATATTATCATAAATGTCCAAATATTCAAATCCATCCTCCTAATCAAGCCATGCCTAAATGGCTATACCTATACATTTGTCAAATAATGCAAACTACACATATATAGCTAAATTATACCCAAATATCCTCTATATTTGTACTAGACCTTTCACACAACCTCCACCCATTTTCCTTGCCCAAATCCACAAAATATAATCCATTGAGTTCACTAATTTTAATGATAGATTATCTCAAGAACGAATCATAAACTAACCAAATACCCCCCATCAAAGAAATTCAAACAATTAGATGGAACACACAACCAATAATTGTCCTTACTATAGAAGCTAGAAGCACAATTCATACCCAAACACATCTCACATTCCACAAACAACTCCAAATTCCAGCAACCACTATCAATAACACTCTTATTCAAATTAATGACATAATCATCAATTACTCTACATATATCTTTTTACCATTAAAGGAAAGTTGAACCCTACGCAAAGCTGTTTGATTGCACAAGAATGTACAATCACATTATTATTTTTTAAATCATAAATTCATTTAAAAAAAATTGTTTGGCCAAGTGATTATCAAAACAAGATTGGGGATTGAATTTTTTCAAAAACACAAAAGCAAAAACAAAAACTTTTTTTTCTTGTAGATTTGTACATTGGCCAAAAGTCTAACGACCCTCTACAAAGGCCAAATTTTTTCTAATGTACAAATACAAGATTGAAAACAATCAACCACTCCAACAAATTTCTAGCATAACCTAACTCTATTCATCCAATTCCCAAAACCTAATCATAACACTCTTCCTTTAGATCCACCAAAATAAATTACCTCCCTTCTTTCTGCCCCACTATTTCATTATAAAGTCTCCTTGTAATTAAGGCATATAACTAAATCATCACTTGTCTTTACCTATGGATAAAAAAAGGAACAATTAGTGAACAAACTCTTCTTGTACAACAATCAAATAGTTAATGTTAATTTTTCTTTCTGCATGGGATGGAAGTGAGATGAGGGGTGGTAATAGGTTGGTTCACTTTATGTACATATTTAATGTTAACAATTTGAATGTGGAATGCAAAGAAAATGATAAGGAAAATGAAAATTGCAATTGCAAATTTTCAAAAAAAAATTAATTGCAACTAGAATTGCTCCAACATCCTATACTTTCAAATGTCCCTTCACCAAGATTTATATACAATTCCACAAAAATTTGCCAATTCAAACTGATTTTTCACAAGTAGGACACTATCACTGCCTTGTTTTTCTACAAAAATACATAATCTAATTTTGCATTTGTATACTATACCATGCTATACTATAATTACTTCTAGAAAATTGGGCTCAATAGACCAACCAATTGACCAGTGAGTCAACCACTAGATGGTTTTAAAACTTAGGTTTTGAACGTGGTCAAGTTTGTCACATGTCAAAAAACTATTAATAAATTTGAACTTTACAAGATTTTACTCCATTAAATTTCTTCTTTTGTATGGAAGTAGAGGTTAAAATTTCAACAATTAAATTGGCCCCATCATCACACTAGGTCGCATATGTGTGGAATAATGTGAATTCCAAGAGTTCACACTCCTAGTGCTAATACTCAGATTGGAATCTAATGATGTGGCCAACCTTGGCTATCAAGACTTTGTCCTTTCACATTATGTGTGCACATTCACTCTATCAACATGAGTTTGACCATTACTTTCAAGAGAAAATCGGCATGTGTACTAGACAATGAATAGTGGAACTTGAGAAATAATGATGTTCTATTCTTTTGAAGTAAGAAAAGTGATTTTTTATTTTTATATGCGTTTAATTGCTTAATGAAACTTCAAAAACAATGTTGGTAAAACATTTTTTTTTCAAATGGGGGGGCGATCTTTTTTTAGCTTTATTGTTTAAGATATTTTAGCCATCATCCTATGGTAGGAATGAAAAATCATTTGGAATTCAAATAGCCAAAAGTCACAAAAACATTCTTGGAGGTTACCTAAAGTGACTCATGTAGAAGTAGAATAACCACCCTCTTAGGAATTACTCTTTTAGTACGATAAGTTCAATCCTAGGGAGAATGTCAAGCATGATCAACAAATTAATAAATTTGTTACCAATTTGAATAGCTCAACCCAAAGACAAAGAGATTTGACATTTATCATTTATCAACTAAACAAACTCCATAAATAAAAATATTGATTGATACCAAACACACATGCATATTCATAAATATGAATTAGACAACAATCACCAACTTGAAATCATTAAACTTAATAATATCTCTACATTAACATAATCTCATACTTCAAAAGTAATACCAACTTGGCCTCTCATTCAGCACCCATCTAACATGCTCACATATCCAAATTGCCAAACACTATCACAAACTAAAGATCACTCCAACTTAGAACACACACAAAAAAAACTTTGCAATTAACATTGTCACACAATTTGGCTAGTGTTCATCACAATGCACACACTCTAGATTGATGTAAAACACCATTACATTAATCACAAAAAAAATATGGAGTCAATTTGGCTTGGACTCATTCATTGATAATGGATGAAAAACAATGAAGCCACCCTCCCTCCTAATAGACACTAGTTGATGTTTCAACCAAGTTCTGTCAAATTAGCCTTCTATATCTTCAACTACCAACTCCTTTCACTTATCTCGCCAAATTGGCTTGTGGACTAGTCCAACTAAGTAAAAAGAGACCAATTCTTTTGCAAATTACCAAATATAACATAACTATCCTATCAACAACTCCATCTTATAAATAATCTTCTATCATAGTCTTTTCAACTCAAGTTTTTTGTAGTGAATGAATTTGGTTTGCATAGTTTACTTGATCACATGGAATGCATGTCTTTTTTACCTCAGGCACATAAAAGTATGCAACAATAATAAGAGTACCAACAATTCAAATTGCAGTGATTTATGCAATGTTTTTCTCTTCTCACTTTGGTTTTTTTTAAATGGATATAGACATTAATTAATGATTGATCTAAAATATAGAAAGATATTTCAAGATTTAATTCAACATAACATCAAATAAATATATATATCAAAAATATATTTTTTGCAATTTATAGAGTGAGAAATAAAAAATAAAAATTTTAAGGTCAAATTTCAATCAATAAGATTTCAATCAATAAAAATCTAAAATTCCTGAAACTTGTAGCATGTGGTTCTAGTTAAGTGATGTCCTTTCCTCCTTTTAAAAAAATGAGACATTTTGACTTTCACAAAAAATTATTTTTACATTCAAATTTCATTCAAATAATAATAGGTCTAAATATAGTCTATTCTAAGTGAGATTACACATGAGGATAAAGTTTGTTTTGTACAACAAAATGTTCAAATTTCACTTCATAATTTCCAAATTCTCAATTTATGAGAGTGATTTATATGGTGGCCCACTACTTTTGGGATTTATAGTATAGGTTGGATCCACATGATTTTTTACTTTCTAATTTAGTGCCCCTATGAGATTCAATTGTACATTCAAATTCAAAACCCTTCTAAAGTTCAAGTCTTTTTTAATTCATCTTAGGACTAAAAAAAGAGATTGAACACACTAGTGCATGAAACATAATACTCCAATTAAACAAAAAACAAGATTTGCAAGCTTTGATTTATTAGTGTAAATCAAACACACAAAAATTACATTAAAAGCTACATTTGATTTTAAGTAAAGTGCATCCAACTTAAAAATCCTTTAGAAATTAAGATATTAATATAATAGTTGGTATCTCAACTTATAGAGAAAAAATCACTTGACTACGTAAGTTGTAACTAGAAATGCACTTTCACTAGCTTCCTATTTCATAATCCAAATGAATGTGTACGGAGGCTTTAAAAATTATCTATTCAAAGGCAATATTTGGATTTATTTGAATTTCCAATTTTTTTTGGTGCTCGCTTAATTGGTACCAATATGCCTTCAATTTCATGGTTTGTTAAACAATGTTGTTCATCATCATCTTCATCCAATTGAAAACAAGCGTCAACATCCTCTACATTTGTGAAGGTCACATATGCATAAAATTTCTTATTTTTACCACCCCTCAAATAAATCTTTTCTACTTCTAAACCCTTAGAAGCATATCTTTCACCAAACTCTCTAAAGTGTTTGATCAAAATGTTTTTCTTTAATTTAAGTGGAGTTAATCCTAATTTAATAGTGTTTATTGACATGTGATTTGGAACTTGTCGTGGAATATAACTCCACCTTTCAAGCTCCATTTGCATCCTTTGATGCTGCATTTCCTTCGCTTTTGCAAGTTCAATTTGTGCATTTTTCACATTTTCCATTTCTATCCATCTTGCATGTTCAATTTGCACCCTTTTCACATTTTCCATTTCCATCCATCTTGCTTGTTCAATTTGTGCATTTTTCATATTTTCCATTTCCATCCATCTTGCATGTTCAATTTGCACCCTTTTCACATTTTCCATTTCTATCCATCTTGCATTTCTTATTTGAATTTGTTCCATTTTCATCTTTTTTGCATATTCAAGTTGCATCTTCATTCTATTTTTCATTTCCATCATTTTGTTTTGCTCCATTTGAATCATACCACTATTACATTGCACCATAAAGCTAAAGGGTTGCATCTTCTAAATTTTTTTAAGAAAATTTGGAAACTATTAAATCAAAATCTAACAAAATATTAATAATATAGTTTGTAAAATTATGTTAGTTGGATTTATTGAAGTATTTCTAATTCCAAATAATTTTGGCTTTATGAACTAAAATTGTTCAATGTGATTGTTGAAAATTAAAGAAAAAACAACAATACCTATGGAAAAAAATAGAAAAGGCACATGAAGGATGATGAAGTCTATTTGTGATTGAAGATCAATATATACCCTCAATTTCAATTTAAGATTTCATAAAGTAAAAGTCTTGACCTACAAAAATTAAAAGTCTTGAAAGTGATGTTTTATGCAATATAAAAGTAAATGGAAGCTAATGATGAAAGTAAAAGAAAGCTAATGATGAAAATAAAGATGAATTGAAGTGTTTGATTTTACAAAAATTAATCAATGAAATCTTGTATTAACAAAGAAATGTTAATTTGTTTTTTGATATAATTCTTAAGAAGTTTAAATTAAAAATAATAGACTTTTGATTTATCTTCATAATTGAATAATTTAAAAACTTGAGATTTGTTTATAAAAACATTCAAATTTAAAATGCTTAATACTATCATGCATATAGTTAAAGCCTAAAATTTACGAGCTTTACGCAGTTTTAGAGTGTCTTTCCTCCTACATATCTTTCCCAAAGATATCCAATATCCAATACCCGGTGGACATAAGTCTCGTTCACTTGTAACAAAGGAAAGCCTAAAGGAAGCAAATCAATGTCTCTCTTGCACTTTCTTTGTAAACAACAAACTCTCCCACGATTTGCACGAAACTTATTGTAGTTTGCAATTTTGCATATTAAAATTCCATCTTGAATGCTCCTAACCTTCCCCAAAACAAAATTTTCTTCGGGAATGGTGGTGATGTTGGTAGCCTTGAAGACCGCAACTGCAACTATCTTCACAATGGGAAGACGAGAGTCGTGCTCTTCTACCTCTTCTTCTTCTTCCCAAAGGCTGTAGAAGCTCCCTCAAGTTTGCAAAAAATAGAAGAATAGCATGATTGTCACACAAGGTCAGACGCATGTTTTGTTGAATTCTAGAGGCGCATTTTTGTGCTTGCCTTTGATGGTGCGGAATACCTTGGCGGAAAATCCTACTCTTGTACATTGGTGTGATTTAAAGGAAAATTGTGAGTGGAGTTGTTTGCAATTTCAGTACACTGAATTTTGTCTTTATAGTGCATGTGACACTCATTTATGAATGACACATTGTTTTGAATTAGTGCAAGTTCAAATAATATTGTATTGTGTCAATTTCCAGAAAATACAATAGTTTGGTGATACTAGTTTTCTAGGGAAAGCTACCCCCCCCCCTCCGTCCTCTTGTTCATTAAGACAAATGAATGGATTGTGGTCTGTTTTGTTGCTACAAAAGATTTAGCATTTGATGAGTATTGTGGGTTCCTGAATTTTTAAACAATATATCTACCTTACAATGTATAGATATTGTAGTCTATTTAGCATATCTAGTTTTGTTGGTCCAAACTATGGAAAATTTGTAATATGCACTTCCGCTTTGAGTTAACCCCTAGAGTTTAAGGGCCTTTTAACAATACCATAAGATTATGGATTATGTAGACGTGTGACCCAAGGTGCAAAACAATTCACATACATGCTTTATTATATATTAATATTGTTGTCCAATTTATAGTTTTTGTGGTCTAGTTTAGGTTACACATGTATTTTTTGTGGTTGTTAATTTCCATGTGTAATTGGTATATAACTAGATAGAAATCATTCGCTTTGTACTTCATGGTTCCGGATATTTTTATTGCACAATATTAGTACGGGAGGACTTTCTTAAACTTCAAAGAAAGCGGTGTGCTTGGATGTCTAAATATGCCCTAGTGGGATTTTAGCCGATTATATAGTCGGACTATGAGTTTCTATTTCTATATGGTGAAGAGATTTTTGGCATTGACGTTTTATGATGGAACACACAAAGAGCACCTGAAAAGTGGAATGTAGCACTTTCTCTCACTAATTTTCTATTCCGTTGTGCAATAAAAGAAAAAGCAATACAAAGTGGGTGACTATATAACACTTGTCTCAGAACTTTATTGTACCCAAAAAGGATACTACTATTGATGAAGGTATGAAATTCCTTGTCAATTCTTTGTCGTGTACGTCAATATACTTTGAATAAGGCTTGTGTCTCCAAATAACAAATATACATCCTTTGAAAACAAGCATACATCATTTGATAACATCTATTAATGAAGCATATGGAAAGAGTCTGGATGTTCCTTATCTATATCAATCTGTCATGGCTAGTTTGCACTTTAGAGGACCCAAGGGAGGAAACCTAGTCTTCTATAGGATTTCTTTCTCCAATCCAAATGCTTTAAAGATCCTATAACTAAAGATCCTGATCTTGACTTCAAGGTATTTTTTGAAGACCTTCATAACTTGCAACCTTCATAGTTACCTTCAAAGTCGAGTAAGTTGGATTTGTGGTAAGGCGTATACGATGTTCATCTTAGAATCTAACAATTTTTCTTGAAGATGGGGTCGCATAGATAATGCTCTTGTGGACCTTTGTATTTTAAATAGGACATCAAGGTCCTCTATAGTCTAATCTTCAAATAAGACTTTGTCTGCCTTCATACCATATAGAATGCTAGGTCCTATATACTACTCATATCCCTCTATACTGTCATTTTCAAGGTGTGATTTGGATAGCATTAGAGGTGCTAGTTTTGTGGCACATTACTGGCATGCTTGTTATTAATGATTCTGGAGTGTTGGTGCATTCAATTACTTTGGCTGATTTTTTTTCAACTTCAATAAGTATTGTTTGTGTCTTCTATTCTCTTATTTATATTTTTTCCTCTATCTATATAAGTCATTTAAGGATGACTGGTCGTATGCCATCTTAGACCAATATTATTCCAGATTGAAGACTTAGCCTACAAAGCTCTTTTAGCATTGGATGACTTTAACAAGGCTTTAGACTTCTTACCATTTGTGCAAGGGCTTTGTATTCATTAGTATCATGTCTGTTGCTTGTAGGTGGGATTGTCTCGGACTACGATCTATTAGCACTTGACTCCATATTAGGTTGCTATTTTTGAATCCCGATGTTGATAATTGGAACAATACCTTGATCCATGTTTTACTTGGATCAATCAATATGCCAAAGGCGAGGATATTATATGTAGTACTTTAAGCATTTTATCCAATATATAGGAGTATGCTGTCGTTGAGAGATCCTTGTAGAGTTGTAGCAAGATCAATTTTGGTACAAATGCCAAATTGTTTTGAGATCAAATTGCTATTATTATTTATGACTTTCTTCTGCAATCATTTAAAGTACAAGATTGTAGACTACTATTGAAGGAATAGTAGGCAACCCTAGTTTCCATTCAAAGACCAGTGACCATAAGCTTTTAGCCAAGCCATAGCTGGACAAATAAATTAGTTGCTTTTGGTAGCAACGGTCAGTATAGGAAGCAAGACCAGATCTAAAACAATTTGTGTCATCTACCTTAATGGATCATTTTAGATTGCATTCATTTTAGAAAGGTACTTTAATGATTGTGAACTTTTGTATCTGGCAGGTCAAAGGCCACCTGAGCCAAGTTTATTTCTTGAGGCATGCAGTATATGGAAGGTGCAACCATTATTATTTGTCCAAGTGTTCTATGGTGTCTTTTCTGATGTTCAGAACCTAATTCACTTCATTTGTCTTGCTCACAACATTCTAGGGAAGCTCAAGTTATTGAGCTGTGATGATTTTATATCCCCAAGCTTTTAAAGAGATCCAGTAAGCTCTTCATGTCCTCTATAGTGTGACATCTTTTTTTGTAAACTTGAAGGGGTTATGAATGTTGGGGATGCTGAAGTGAAGTGTAGTTGTGATACAGGGTTCTACTGGCCACAAAATTTTGGCGCCTACCTGTTCTTGATGAGTATGGAAAATTGATGAGTGCCTTCCTTCCAAATTCAATGTAGTGGATTTGAAATTAGCACAAGAATCTTTCCATTGTAATTGACCATTTTCCCTTCCAAGTGCTTAGGCTCAAACTAGAAAAATGAAAGTGGAAACTAGTAATCATTTATAAGAACTTTCAAGACATATTCCTATTGTTACAGAAATGTAGGACATCATTTCTTCTTTCTATTGATACATTTTGTTATTTTCCTTTGAGTCTTCTTCAACAATTCATTTCAACTTCTATAGATAAAGGCATCTCCATTTTGACCGTGTCGGTAATAAGAGTTTAATTCTTAGCAACATTAGTAAGGTTTAGTTGTTTTGTAAATTTGTTGTGTTCAATTTAGCCCATTAAATTGAAGCATTTTTTTGCTTTGGTGGCACAAGTAGGACTTCTAGCAAGAAACAACGTTATTAGAGTTGCACTTGTCGTGAAGCGAGATGTTGAGAAGGTGCTTGGAATGAAAGGAGATGCAAAGGAGATTTTACGAGACAGATGAAAAGAAGTTTTAGGATTATACACTAAGGTCTTTTCTTCTTCAAGAAAGCCTTAATTTATGTAGGTGTAGAAGCAACCCATATATCGGGTTAGTAGATACAAACATAATATTTTTATGTCTTTCAGAGTCTATTGGCATGCATTATCCGCTCATAAAGACAAGTTAGAGATACTATGCACATGTTTGCGTTCCACTACATTTGCAGATAATTTAAAGATGTATAAGGTAAATTTAGATATTCTGACATATAATTTCTATTCTGTATTTGCTTTCACTTTGTTTGATAATGAATGATTAGTTGTTTTGTCGCTTGCCTTCACATCCATCGTAGGTTGGCTTTGAGCATTGTCATAGTGGAAACATGGTTTTGTACGCTTGTTGGAAGCTTGTAACTAATAGTGGTCACTTGCCCCAAAACCTTTGAGATTCATTTCCTGCATGTTGTTTGGTATCTAGTTTGTGTCCCACAAGATCTAAGCTCTTCAGCATAATAGAGTTCAATTTTAATTTGCAATGTACCTTGCTTTTTAGCTTGCTAAAAATTTCAAATGATTCCTCTTCACAAGAATAGATTTTTTTACAATCTTCATAGCATAATTTAGTTACCAAAAGTTTGAGGGAAGTCAACTCAGATTCATGGATGTGACATGCGTGTGCTAAAAAGATATTATAGAATATCAAATTGTCATTAAAATCAACCTTTCAAGATTGTCTTTCAAAATATTATGCTAGAACAAGAATGTTTGAATCTTCTGATTTGCTTTATAAAAAATCTTCATACATTAAAATTTTTTAATTCCACGATTTTAAGTTGAAAATTGACAAGAAGATTGTCAAAAAAGAGAAGTATCAATGAAAAGGAGCTACATTCATTTGTCTTTTTAGTGCGTGTGGCTCAAACTCAATTTGCCAATTGTTAATTTTTCAGGCACACTATTAATTAGTCTAGATGTATCAATGATGTACCAATTTTCAAGAATGAAAATTTGAAGTGACACTAACTTTGCACAATCACTAATAGGACAATTTAGTTTAGTGTAATGATGAGGTAAAGAATGGGGCCAAAAAAAGGAAGGAAAAAGAAGCTCCCAACACAGTGGTTTGAGCTTGTGGATTGTGAACCTTTTGGAGGTCTCCAAGCAAGCATCAATCTTTGTTAAAAAAAAATTCATTGCAACTTAGTATTGACCTCCCAAGTTCTTGGAAACAAAATAAATAAAATGGAAGCCTCCATACATGAGACCTTAGAGACAATTTGAGATACACTGCTTTCAACGCTTCATAAATTCATGGTTTGAGTCCCGGAAATGCGTTCATAAAAACTCTTGAATCCCACTTTTGACTATCAACAAGATCCAACAAAAACTTTTATAGTTCAATAATAGGATCCATGCTCCAACCTTTATTGGGATGATTTTTAGGTGGTGTTATCTAAGTTTACTCCAACGATTTGTGGGGAGTATGGAATGGGCCTAAACCTTACAAACTAAAAAGTTTACTAAAAAGAAATATGCCAACTGCAGGCAAGAGATCTTATCAAGACATCATTGGGTCTAATCAAGACCATTCTTGGTGTAAAGTAAGTACAATACTCTTCTTAATATGAATTCTTTTGATACAAAATAAAGGTTACAACTTGAATACTGTACACAAATGTATCACCTATTAGTATGTGCATGTGACACCAATTTACCAAAGTTACATTTTTAAAATTAATATAAGTTGAAATATTGTTGTATTTTACTACACTAGTTTTATCAATATTCTTATTAATGTTGTGACTCTAATTTTGAAGGTGACATTAATTCCTAAGTGTCTAAAAGCCCATATTTTGAACGATGAATAAGAGTGCTTGAAGGCAATATTTTGTCCAAATAATTTCTCACTTACCTCCCCAAAATGCTCCAATTTTTTTTTACAAGCTCGCTTCTTCTATAATAAATTATTTGGATGAAATTGAGAAAATTAATATGATGATAAAAAGATACAGGCAATAATGTGCACATTTTCAAAAAGGATTTGGGGCAGGGCATTTGAGGGATAACTTTGCGCCCTCAATGAGAGAATACGTATGTGTAGTAGTTAGACTTTCTAAAAAACATCTAACAAATAACAAATAGAAGGAAGAACACAATAAGGTTATGTTAATCACATAACATTTATGAACTTCAAGGCCAAGCCGGAACCCTTTGCTTCCCATGAATGATAAGACTCCTTTCACTATAAAAAAAAATCTTGAATGTCAGCTTGCCCATGAATCATGGGCCACTACAATACAAATCTTGTTTCAATGACACTATCAACTTTCCTATTGAAAAATGTTATACAACTGAGAGTAAAATTCAATAATAATACTTCGTGTGTCTCAGAAGAAATCTTAGTAGTATATAATGAGAAACTAAGGTAGGAGGTTGTTAAAGCAATCCTTTAAGAGCTGATTGCATTTTCAAGGAAGCTAAACTCCCTTAAACAATTTTACTAGAAAGAAATATAGAATTGGCATCTAATCCAAGTCGTTTCATATTTTTTGGACCTTCGTGGAATTAGTTACAAATTTTTGAAGTTGAAATGCAATGGTTTCTAAAAGCGCCCCCCTCCTGAAATGTACAATGTTGATACATTGAAGAAAGTAAAATGTACCTCTGTGTTAGAGGTCGCTTTTACACACCCCTACCTTAGTCAGAGTACCACGGATTTATTTTGAGACTCGGGGAGTAGCAAGTTGTGTTTCTGATTTGAATGTGATTTCTCTTTCCAAGTAGATATGAGACAAAACAGCGAGGCGAGCTGGGAACAGTCTCAATGTGGGTTCAGTACATCAGAGTACAAAGGATTTGAAGAGTACAACACCAAAACTTTCTCACCTAAGCTTAGAACTGTGAAAATAATTCAAGTTTTGTAGTTCTGGATCCTAAGGTATGCACACCTTTATAGTTGTCACTAATTACAACCGAGCATGTAGTAACAAACATTGAGTACAAATTATTTCATTCAATCTTTCGGCACCTGGAAAAGGATTCCAAAGTACTAAAACATGTATTATATGGACACTATATGATAAAGTTATGAATTTTCAAAGCCGGATTGTCTCTGGGTGTACCAAAAACAACAATAATCTCTCAAAATCGTTCATGTTTTGATTGTGTACATCTAGTGTAATCAATATGTAGGAAAAAATGACATTGTTTGGTCCAAAATGAAGGTGTTGCATTTTGGGTGTACATAAGGTGGGTACACCCAAAACCGCCACTTCTTACTACTGAGCCTAGTTACTACTATTAGACTGGTCAAATTTTCATATATTCTTATTGGCAAGTGAAAGGAGGTTCCAATGCACCAGAGAACGTGGCATTTGGACACCGTACACAAAAGTTATTAAGGATCAAAGTTTGTTTCTGAAAGCTCTCCATCCAAATAGGTACATAACTAATTTTGGAAAGGTACACAACCTGTAGATGGCACTTTAAGGTTAGGTGCCATTTGGGGGGTGCCTACCTTATGGTCGGACCACCCATTTCCAACCAGGGACCAGTTCCCAACCGGTAGTGCCCATATTTCCAATCAAGGCTTGTAATGTGTTTTTTACTCTTTTTTAACTTTGGGACTAGTAAGATCATGACACATGTCCTAAAGTATGCAAAAAATAACAAGAAAATAGATAGTAGGAAGCTAGTTCTTGAATGATCGGAATTGGAAGACTCTAGTGATTGGGAATTGGTTCATAACTTTTTGACTCCCAAAATTCACAGAAATTTCAGTTTTGCAAAATAAATTCTGAACCAATTCCCAATCTTAGTATTTTCTATCTTCCTACATGGGAAAACCTCCATCACATTCAATTGCTCACCATCTGCGCCACAGGAGCTTAAGTGATTAGGTATAGGTGGTTCTACCATACCTTCTATCTTGCATAAAAACTTTGTGAATAAAATACTAGACATTCTGAGTAGTGCACATTGGAAGCAAAACTATTGATATCTTGGATACCAAATCAAAGCAAGTTCTTGATATGAAGATGATGCATGTTTACTTTCTTCTTATACCTTTAAGAATAGATCATAAATAAATAAAAACTACCATGCCAAAGAATATTTTCTTAAACTCAAAAATTTGAAAGCTAAATTGATTTATGCCATTGCAAGAAATAATATTTGTAATAGTACATTACAGTAATATTTCAACCTGCACAGTTTGTTGTAGTGTGACTTAGATATATGAGTATCACACTCAAATAGGCTAAATTAGTGTAAAGTAGGAGGTGCTGAAGCTGTCCATTTAAGAGCATACTAGCTTAGGATCTCTTCTGTGTGGATAAAAGCATTTATTTAACAAATTTTCAAGGAAAGAAGAAAGGGAGACAGATTCATCACAACTTTGATTTATAATTTTAGAACTTAAACTAGATTAGATATAATTTTCTAATAGCACTCTACACCCTTACAACTGTAGGGTGCTATTGAAGGCTATAGTACCATCAATAAATGTCAAACAATTGTCCATCAATGGTGCAAATGGAGTCCAAAAATGAAGGCGTGCAAACCTTAAATTTGAACATTATGGTGCATGTAACTACCTAGGATGACAAAAAAATGTCTAACCGCTCATAACCCCACATTATTTATGATGAAATTTTGTCTACTTCCAAATCAAGTTCAATCTCTAAACATGCATAAAAGTATGCAACAATAATCCCAAATTGGCACCAATTCATCAATGGTTAATTTTTCATTCCTATAGTAACAATTCATGGTATAATAGTAGGAGTAGTTTTTGGAGCATGGGCATATATAGACAACCTATCTTAGTGGAACTTTGGAAGGTTGTAGGACCACCAACTAAAAAACTAGTATTATAAGAAAAAAAAGCACACATTCTATCATTTAACTCCTAAATGCTCAAGGCCTTCTTTGAGCTTCTAGGAATTGGCTCTAAATTAAAGAACATATTAATAAGTTGTATCAATATTTAAAAATTGTAACTGTAAAAATTTAAACTAGACATGTTAGAGATCACATAGGAAAAGAAAGCACAACAACATCACTTATAGATTGAAAGGTTATAATGTTTGATCACGAGGGTATTAAAACTACAAAAATGATTTGAAGACTTTCAATCCTCTTCTCACATGTCAAATCTAAAAATTTGGTTACCCAAAAAATGTGAGGATAAAGGACCTAACATGCATAATCCCAGTCAATTTATGGCTTCTCAAAATCTGCTCTACAATTTTTTGAAATGAATTTCTAATGTGATTTTTTCTCCAAGATCTAATGTATTTGAGGTTCATTTCCAAAAGCCCTCAACACTATGGAAAGTCAAGATTGCAATAAACACCCTTGCACAAAATCTTGAATAGAAAAATCATAACCGACTATTTTCAAAATCAAATTTTTGATGCTAAAATTATACTTAAAAAATAAAAATATAAACTACTAAAAATAACAACTTGGTTAGGTTTTATTTAACTTCAAAGTAATGTCAACACCAAAATTTGGTGCCTTGGGCATTTAGGGGTTAATGATGTTATGTAGATCACCTTGTGAAGTAAGGTGGGCATCCCCTCAACCACCCCTTGTCAAAAGTCGCCATCATCACTTTATGTACATCTCTAGAACCAATATGTACCTATGTAAAAGAAACGATTTTATAGAACATCTACCAAGAAAATTAGGCCCTTTATAACTTTTGCATACAATATCCAAATGTCGCATTCTTTAGTGCATTGGAACCTCCTTTGACTTGCCAACAAGAAAATATGAAACCCGTTTAGTAATGAAATACTCACTGTGTATTTCTTTTGATGAGTATGAATATGCTATTTCAGATATCAACGCTTGGCAAGACATCAAGGAGTTTCATCAGGTGATTCATTCTTCTCTCTACCAGTTGGGACACTGATTGCAGGTCTGTGTGTCAAATCCAAAAGATTCTTGAAGTCACAAGACTTTAATAACCTTTAAATGCCTCAATCTTTTTTCAAGTTTTGGCACATTTTTGTTTATATCTTTGTACAAAAATATCATTTATTGGAATTTCATGAAATTGATCATTTAGGAAGATTGTCTTTTCAGCATTCAAGTGTTATATAGGATGAATAAAAAGTTGGTTGGATGAAACACTATCTGCAAGTCATTTGTTCATCGTCTATAATATGGACACTGGAGCGTTTAATTCTGAAAGGGCTCAAAAGCCCTTTGTGGTCATATAGTGTATTATGAATACGGTGGTATTTGACTAGAAAGACATTGACCAAATATTGTTCATCACAAAGTAACTTAATCATCATGGTAGTGTATAAATAACAATGTATCACAATTCATATAGTAATCTACAATTGAAGAATTATAAAGCTAAATACGAGTTGTATAGAGGGACCCCAGGGGCCTTTCAAGGGTTAAGGGTTAAAGAATCTATATTGAAATATGGACGTCAGAGTACTCAAGGGTTAAAGAATCTATATTGAAATATGGACGTCAGAGTACTCAAAGGTTAAAGAATCTATATTGAAATATGGACGTCAGAGTACTCAAGGGTTAAAGAATCTATATTGAAATATGGACGTCAGAGTACTCAAGGGTTAAAGAATTTGTATTAAAAAACAAACCAGTTCTTCAAAGTCTGCAAAAACCTCACCTTCTTTGCAACAAAAATAAAATAAAAGAAGAATTACTTGGAACAATCTTCTGATTGACCTAGGATTCAATGGAATCTGTAGGCAAGAAAAGTAGGTGAGAAAATAAGATAAGTTATTGTGGTTGACAATGACAAATATGTGGCAAAGCTTGTGGTAGAGCAGGAGAAGAAACAAGGGGGCCAACGAGAGAGGGGAAGGGAGAAAAAAAAAATAGCATCCTTGGCACACAACGCCAATTTAACATTATTGTGACAAATCGCGGTACAACGTGATTTTTTGAATCAACAACCAACAACAATCAACAACCTTAGAATCAACAAGTGGGTCTCTCTTGGAATCAACGTAAACCACTGACAAGATTTGTCCCATTCATTGGGCGGGAGGATCTTGTGCCACAATTAGGGGTTCCATACCCATAGTGCCCGATTACACTAATTTGCCCACATAATTGGACATTATGAATTTTTCATCCAAATATTTTTGTCGTCCAAAAATATTCTATTGCTTGCCCATGATACATGTTGGGTAATGCCCTTGTGCTTCGGGCATTATCCTATACAATAACTCCCAGAAATAGCACCACAATGACCCCAAAGTAAGTTATCTGCCGGGTTTAGATTAGGGTTATAGGTGCGCACTGGGACCACCAGAAAACAAAGCCCAGGAGCTGGACCTCCAAACCTGATTCCCAAGTCAAGTAAACTTCCAATGTTCGTTGGAATCTTCACCCCAATCTCTCTTACATCTGGACAATTGGGGAAGCCGGATTTGTTCCAGAGAAGGGCAACACAATGAAGTGGTTGTAACAATGAACTGAAACTGAAGAAGACTCGATGCCAATGATGAAACATCCATTAAGGTAAACCAGCCTATGACAGGCAGATTGCCTGGTTTGCCTTGTTGACATATTTGAAATTTTGAATTTTTTTTTTCATATAAAGGCAAACATGAAAAATTGGTAGAACAATTGAAATTTTATTTTTTTGACAAAGTATGAATTTGTTACAGATTTTTGAAGTGAATTGGCCAGATGGCTCAAAACAGTCTGTAGACTATCCCACAACCATCAAAAACTATATCCATGGTGGTCATCAAACCACCCAATGCAGTTACAATATTTCCTAACATGGTTGAAATATTTTCTAACATGGACATGACATAAAGGAATAAAAAAAGTTAGTTCATGTAATGAATTACACTAGAAAGGGACGAGTTCCTAAAACAGTCTCTAACATCTCCATCACCATCATACAAAACATTGATTTCAGCCATCAACCTACCTAATAAAGTTTTGCTTACATTAATTGGAAAAAACCTGGCACAGATTGATGGAAAATTGTAATGGGTCATCTTATAGATGTCTGTATTAGGCACTTGGCCTGTCATAGGCTGGTTTACCTTACATTAATGGTTCTAAATGACAAAGAATTACCATCTCAAGAAGTACGTAGTGATAGCAAATTATTACATTTGTGATTTGTAATTTGGTAATGGCATAATTTGATGATTGAGAGCCAAGAATTGGAGCTCTAACTTCCATGCATTGCAACATCAATCACAAGGATAAAAACATTTCTTCAAAGCAAAGTAATAACCATTTTCTAACATTCATCTCTCTCCATTTGTCTATAATCCTATCCTTAGTCTTGGTCTCATAAGAACTTGCCTATAGTTTGACACAATAGGAGGTTGCCCTAGATAAAAAGTGCTAAAGATAAATAAAGGTAGGCTTTCTAGAAAAGGAAGACTTCCTGTGCATCTACCTTGTCCTCTTGATGTATTTACATTTACATTTGCGCAAGAAAAGCTTGGAATTCAATAAGTTCAATAAAATGTTCAATGTATTATATCTCTTGACCTAGCCAACTTTAGATAGCTATAAACAAAATTCAACTTTTAGAATTCTATTGATCTATAAAGTTGACAATAAAGTAGATTTCTTGTACTTCATTTCATTGGTTAGTGTCAAAAATAAAATAAACCATCTTCAACCCTAAAATCAAGTTTGAAGTATATAACCCCTAACCCATAAACGTCGAGGCAGACGTATTGCGGCCGATGAATGACAAGATAATTTCTCCCTGTAGGATAGAAGTGCAACTATTCATCCTCCCGGTTTTGTGTGAAAAGGGAAGATCATCTATACTAGTTTGTCTTCCAATGAGTGCTTTTGCATTATTTTAATCCAACAATTTACACGGTGACAAAGCATATGATTTCCACGGTTTTGAACCTGTCGTTTAAGGGCTAAAGTCCCAAGGGTATTTTTTTGCCAAAAACCACTCAAAACTATTACTTCTATTATATTCACTTAAAGAAACCAATTTTTTTGTTTTATTTTGGAATTTAACCATAGGATCTTGTACTTAACTTGTTTGTGATTATGTAGTAAAAATTTCATCAAATTTCATTAAATTTCACCGGTACGGATTGGAAGATATTAGCATTCAAAGTTGAACAAAAAGATTTTTTTCAAGAAGATGCTTAAATTGCCCGAAAAACAAGATTGTCCATAACTTTCTCATCCCTAGTCCAAATAGAATGAATCAAAGCTTCACGTATAGGTAAAACCATACTATTTTAGGGGAAAAATATAAAAAATTTTATTTTGACTTTTTGTAATTTTTTTTGGTCTGCCTACCAATCTCTATTTCTTGCTCATTGTGCCATAACTTTTTCATCCGGCATCCAATTGAAACAAAAATATATATCCACAAAGCTCTTGCAAAGCTACACAATCTCAAAAAATCTCAAAAAAATTCACTTCAAATTGAGACAACAGGAACCTACCCGAACCCAAATTGTCTTCCGAGGGGACAAGCGGGGCTTTAGGGGTTAAAGTAGACACATAATTTGGAACAAATGAAAAAAACATAAAGGACTAGAATTACAAGACTGAGGGAATACTATACAAACACAAACACAATGATAGGCTACTTTCAACACACCTAAAATCAAACAACATGGAATAAATTTTTTTGACAAAAGTAATTCAAATTGACGGCATTACTTGGAAGGTACCCATACAAAAGGCTACTTTAATATCAATAATCATGTATTTGCAAGCAAAGCTTAGCACTTCTCCATCATCTCTGTCAATTAACTTTCCCATTGTTGACCCATTACATCATTGTGTCATAGATTTTTTTTTATTGTGTTTGTGTCTTTTGAGCACATTGTGACAAAACATTTAGAATCACACATGAATATGGAGTATGCATGTCATGTTTCCATTGGGTTGTAAAGCATTTAAAAAAATTCTAGATATACAAGTCATTTTTCTATTGGTTGTAAAACATGTACATTCCAAAATTCTCAAAGAGGAACACGTGTAGTTTTTTTATTTTTTAAAACGGCCAAAAAGTTGTGCCATCAGTGCACTTCGATTGTTCCAAGTTCTCTCATCCCCAAATTTTGATGTACGTACATAATGTTACAAACTGAAACAAAATTACCAATAATATTCAATCGCAGGGACATCCTTGCAAATACAACTGCACATGCCCAAAACCACCCACCCAATTGGTTAGTAAATAATAGTCCCAATAGTCCCAATAGATCAAAGATTACTGTCAATTGCAAACATTTCAACCCTAATTTTCTTTTTCTGAAATTCTTGACTGTAGCCGGAATTACTTTCTCATGCAGCCTTCAATTTCAGACGCGCATTTCAGTCTTACTAATGCAAAATTGTCTCGACTGTTCAAGAACTTAAATGAAAATCTATGAGAGCATAGTTACTGGTCATTGCCCTGACATTTACACCGACAAATTGCCAAGGTGCTCGAGCTCACTCACGATTAAAGCCCTCAAGAGCTCAGAGGTTGTGGTAAGTTTCATGAAAATCAACTTGATGTTCTGCAACCTTTGGAATTCTAAAATGTAATGTGAAGCGACCTTCTTGAGACTGATTTGTTGTTCCCAATAATTTAGAAAACAATTACTAAGTAATCATGTGAGGAATAGAAATAATACCAATACATGTCGCCCAACAATTTGTCTATGGCCTCTTCAACAGAAAAATTTGGAGCTTCCTGTAGTTTTATAACACACCAGTCGCGCTTTCCTCGGTCTAGGTCCTGGAGTAGAGACAGGTTCTCCTGCAACTGCCGTCACAATGACCACAACATTAACTGGCTACTCGTTTCAAAATTTTACACAAGATACTCGTAAACAAGTAACTAAACACCAGCCCAATTCAAGACCTCCCACTCTCCAACGCTCCAACTCTTCCACAGTCCAGAACCTCAAACCCTAATTCAAACCCCAATTCTTGGTATGAGACAAATTTGAGTACCAGAAAGCCCAATTCAAGACCTCCCACTCTCCAACGCTCCAATTCGTCCACAGTCCAGAACCTCAAAACCTAATTCAAACCCTAATTCTTGGTATGAGACAAATTTGAGTAGCAAAATCAGAGACGAAAACGAAAGGGAATCGGTGAGATTGAAAGCTCACCAGTCGCCGCTCTCGCCGGTGACGCCAGGTAGATTGTGTCCCTACTTGTACCAACAGCAAGCATCAACGGAGAGGAGCAGGAAGAATCTCCAACGAATAACTTAGGCAGTTCTCAAGTCATAAAGCCGATTGGGGAAAACCAAAGCCTGTGGCCCTCACAGGCATGAGATCAATAGAAATGAGGACCTATTCACGCAGGAAACATCGCGCGCGAGAATTACAGTGAGGAGCTGTGAACCCTAATTTCTGTCTGACATTTGCTCTCGGCGCGGCCTTGATCAACAGTGTCGGTTTTTCGAAAATCAACAACGAGAAGGGATTCACGTCTTTTGGTGAGCAGGTCGACATCACAGGGATGAATTTCAACTTCTTTCAATTCCAGAGCGACGGTCTAGGATTTTTCAAGATCACCTGAGTAGGGAAGGAGGCAGGGGCGGGATTGTTTGCATCTTTCCGCCACATTGTAGCATTCAATAGATCCAAAATACCCCAAATCCAATATGTTGGCTTCAAACCTATCATAACAACGAAACTTTATCCCCACTGCCGTTTTCATTGTCAAAGGCAAGTCGACCACTTTTGGCAATCAGGATTTTCTCCAACTCAATGAAATCCGGAGGATACCACTGCTTCTTAGTGCTCCTCATCAATATCAACTTTTTGAAGTACGCCATCCGCACGCAAATCTCCTCAAATGCAGGTCTTTCTTCAGGTGTTGGTACCCAGCATTGTTGGATACATTCGGCTAGATAGTCGGGGCAATACGATGGCAGTTTGGGCCTCTCACCAGACTTCACTCTGTCCGACAACGTTGCAAGCGGTGTACCTTCAAATGGCAACTTTGAAGCGAGAATTTGGTAACAAACTAACCCAAAACTGTACACATCTGCTGATCCCGTAAAGTCCTCTCCTTCATCAACCTGGTGCCCAATAACCTCTGGTGCCATCCAACGAATATCATCAACATATTTTGAAGTTTGCTTCTCTGAACTTTGGGAACTCTTTGCTGCCTTCACCTTCAGATTCGTCCGACCGGAAGTTGACACTTTTACTAGGAACTTCTCACGTCCAGGAAAATTGTTGGCTTTGACAAGCACCTTTGTAGTCCGCAAGTTCCCATGCACTATTTGACAATCATGTAGATAATCCATGGCCTTCGCAATCTGGAGCATGATATCAATGGCAACGACCAAGTTGAAAGGGGTCTCCATTGAGGAGCGTGAATTCAAGAGAGATTGGAGATCTTGATCCATGAGCTCAAGAACCAACATGCCTGTTTGATCTTCCTCCTTATATGCACATCCTATAAATTGTATAACGTGAGGATGATTCACCACTGCCAACATAGCCGCCTTCTTGGCTATGAAATCCTTGTCCACACCTGAGATGGTCTTGACAGCCACATTGAATCCAAACCACTCGTGTTCATCTGTAATGCTATGGCCACCATGACCCAGGTGCCGCACACACGCCAACTCCCCATGGTCCAACCAATAGCTATCCGGGAGATAATCTATTCGAGGACTAGCTCCATCCAATTTCTTCAAAAGGAAGTCCGCAATTGCTTGGTGTTGGGTGAACTCGAAATCATGGCGGAAAGAGTCATCCACAATGTTGCGTAATTTTTTCATCATGGTCTTTCGATCGCTCAAATCTCGAAAATGCAAAGCATTGCTAACCAATGTGTTGATTATGTCATGATCCATAGCTTTGTTTCCCAACAAAAGATCAGTTAGACCTTCAAGAGTAAGGCCACCATTGCTAGTGGTCCCATTGTCTACAAAATAGAGGTTCAAGCGCTCACGATACCTGAAGTTGGGGTTCCTCGTCAACACCATGAAGGCATTCTCAACTACATCCAAGCTCCATAAGAACCTTCGAAGGCAAATGCCAAATGGGGACCTAAGAAATTCCTTGTGTCCAGAATTCTCCAAATCACTAGGGGCAGATGTAATGATGGCTGACCTACACCAATGCTCCAAAGTGCATGCCGTCACAAGCTCTTGCCCGTCATGAATGGCATGATTCAATTCCAAAAAAGAGTCTCGACACAATGAAAGACAATGATCAAAGTCTGCACATTGCCTGACATGCTTCCTTTGCAATTCAACCGCTTTTTGATGGATGTTTGAAAACTCCTTGTGTATGGACCAAGACAACTCATCTAGCACAACTGAGAAGCTGTCGCATAGATAGGAGCATTGACCTTGGTTGAACTGCACAATTTTCTTTAACTCCCGAAATCTCTCCGACAATTGTTTGCATGCCTTTGGGATTTGGTTGAGGACCTTCACTCGCTCCCGAATTAGGCGGATCTCTTCACTAAGGGACCATTCGGCAGCCATGAGCAACCACCTACAAGAACATTCAAGCTACCCAAATCAATTGATAGTCCAAAACAAAGTTTTCTTTAAACAAGTGACACATGTCATTCATTGTTTAATAGGCTAGAACACTCGAGTAAGTAATGTATTCATGATTTTGATTAAAAAGGGAGGACCTTACTATGCAACTACAAAGTATAAATGCTAGAATAAGCATCCACATCCAACAAACATGACAAGCTACAATCAATTGATATACATAAGGGAAAAGGTCAAGGTTCCAACAAGAATCTATTCTTGTTAACTTCTTATAAAGTCTCTCAACTCACATCTCTACAACTCATCTTTTCAATCCACATCACCAAAACTATCCACAAATCCAATTGACTCAACAATCCAAGCAACAATTGATGAAAATGATTAAAAAATAATGACTCCAAAGAACTCTTTTGGCATTGTAACTATAATCTACCAATGGCATATCTCAAGATATATCTTTTAACCTAATCAACACTTTAATCTAGCTATGGTGCATTGAGGCTCAAGTTTTCACTATTCTAGTCAATTCTAGACTCTAATTTGTATAGGCACCAATAGCTTCCTATGGTGCCAAACCCTAAGAAAAGCACAAATTGTATTCAAAAAACACATATTAGGAAGAACCAAGCTTGATATCATACCTGTGAATGCAATGTTATACTCTTGCTACAAAGTCAGTTAAACTCTCTCCATCCTACAATACTCCCCTACAATAGGTGCAAAGATTCCCTTGCCTTCACTCCTCTTGTTGATTATCCTAAGCTTAATTCATTAGCAACTCTAACTTGCTTACATGAAGAGATACATATCCAATCAATTCTTTTGCAAATTTTAAAAATGTAATATCCACAACGATTTCAATTGCCTTTCAATACATAAACAAACAACTTGAAGGGGAAATTTATGAACTTTGGTGTATCACTAACTAGGCAAAAGCAACTAAATTTTTCAAAATCAAACAAGTTGCATGGATATAAAGCAAAACTCTCCATATCAAGCGATCTACATGATAGAAAATTAAAAAATCTACCATTCTACAAAGTGCACATCCAAGCCAATAGTTTCAAAGTGAGCAAAGATTTCTTGGAAGCAAGTAGAGAGCTATCACTTCAATATTTGGCCAAGTTTGTGATAAATCTGAACCAAAATTCATTCACCAATTTCATTCACCTCTACAAATAATTGGCAAAAACTACCCAATCTTCCAACTATTGTCAATGAGTAAATAATCATTTATCAATGGGCTTTCAAAATAGTACAATACTCATCAAGAAACTACCCCCATCATAATTGTACTACATTAAATACTAACACAATTCCACTACTATGTAATATTGAAACCATACTTACATAATATTGCAAAATAAGTTCTTACAATATTGTAAAAATTTGCTCTTGCAATACTAAATAAATTAGTGAGATTATAAAGAGTATTCTTCACTAAGAAAAGTCTTGTGCACCTTTGTCAAAGTTTATTTTGTCATTGAATATATAAATGTTTTTATTTCCCTTCAATCAACAAAATGAAAATCATTAATTGTACTTCTCAATACATTATTGCGATTGATAATTGTTCATTTCAAAATCCAATTTTACAACATTACAAGTTGCATTTTTTTCTTAAAGATCCTACTTTCAAAATAATTTTGAAATTTAAATTTAAAATAATTGTTTCTTATTCCAATCTTTGATTTAGTTGAAAATTTTACATAATTGTTATTGTAATGACTTTGTAAATGACATATTTTGCAATACACATTCTACATTAAAAAATCACATTGATTTTGTTTTTCCATCTATAAACATTAATAATTGTATAATCACAATAAGACATTTTCTTATACTTTAAAAATGCCAAAGTTGACCCATCTAATTATTCAAAAGCTAAATTCAGCATAATATGGATAATTTCATTTCAAGATCATATCCAAGGGTGTTTTGCATGTGAATAATAAAATATTTTCTTGGAAACTAGTAGGTTTTTAGTTCAATTTCACGTGTATTCTTACAATTTTCAATAAATTTAATGAATTCGTATTTCTTTTTATCAATTCATTTTCATTTTTGAAAATACAATTCTAACAATTAGTTTTCTTACAAGATCATTTGATTATTTAAATGATTATAGAAAACAAATAAACTAACACAGTTTTGTATTAAGCATGAGTGTTTGGTGCACTACCACATCAGTAAATATACATACGGTAAGCTTATAATAACTGGTCGATAGCTTTTGTCAATGCAAAGCCTTTGAGAAGAATTGCACATCTCAGAAGAAGGGTATCATTCCAAGAGAGAGGGATTCAAAATCACACAGATGGGCAAGCCATGTCTTGACATGAAAAATCAGAGTACTTACAATTCAGAATAGTGACTCTTCCTAAACCGCACAAAATCCACTTCCGTGAAAGCCTTTCGAGGGAATCAGGGAATCAAGCATGCCGACACTCCTCCCGCTCTGGCACACAGAGACTCATAGTAGGACAACTGCATCATAGTCACCACGAATAGATGCTCAGATTATTCCATTCTCTACAATAGAATTTCTCTAAAGTAATAGACGCAGGATCAGGCCCTATGTTCAAGAATCTCCCTATGTTCAAGAATCTCAAAGAAGTCCCTATGTTCAAGAATCTCAAAGAACTTCTCTGATGTGTACGTCTGGATTGGACCTAATGCAGGACCTGCAGGACCAGCAGGACCAGTCAATCAATACTGCATCACTTTATAGAGGTCATTGCCTTAAAGAAGCTCACTTTAGAGAAGTTCTGCTGTACAAGACCCTCTCTTTCAATTCGAGCTTCGTGCGACACTTTCGAAACGACATTCCTAAAGAGACTCCACTCCACCCCCGTCCCCCAAACAACACAGCTTCTGTTAAAAAACTTCATTATAAGCTCTCAAGATGCACAGCTAACACAAAGAGTTTTACAGCAAGAAGAGCAAAGCGACATCACAGAGACCAACTGAAAGTTTCCGTGAATGACTGACAGTCACTATCAGTGAGGAGGTCAACATGTAGTACCGAAGCTTCGCAACTCGTGCTCATCTTCGACGCAGACAGCGAAAGTCACCGGGCAACGAGACCCGATTGAGAAACCGGTTTCAGCGGCTACAGTGACCGTCAAAACCTAAAATGCGAACTTCTAACAACCATTTATGTCCACAGCAGCACATGAGGACCACCCCCACCGCCCTCCACCCGAGCTCCAGAGGTCGGTCTTTCACAACCACTGCCTGTCCCATAGACTACTTTCCTTTGACACCACCGCCTGACAAATTTTGAAGACAAAAACGAAATACATACCACTCGCAAAGCAGCTCTGGCCCAACACACAAGTCCTGCTCCGTTCTTCCTCAAAGGCTTCCTTTCACTTCACACCACAGCTGCTGCGGCTGCTCCCGCACCGTCTACTTCACCACTTCTTCGCCACAACCACGCATTCAGAAGCCACGCCACCCTCGCATTCACCAGAGCTTCAAATCGATGCCACTCTACCACTTCAAGAAACTCCACACAGCCCTTCCAGACTGACTGAAAGTTTCTTACTACTACCGTCACCCCCTCCCTCTCTCTCTATATATCCCTCTCTCTCTCTCTCTGCAACACTCCTTCCAAGATCCCAGTCGCACCAAAACAGATGCACCTCCACGAGCTCCTCCACGCATTTCGATCCAACACTCCTCCCTCACCCACCCACCCTCCCTACACACACACAAATCTTCCTACCCCAAACCTAACCAAACTTCCAAAACCAAAACTCACCACACCCTAACCCCCACTCACACATTGAACCACCGCCACCAAGAACTCACTCAGCACCCACCCACAGGAGCCACCCCACACAAAACTCCGAAAGCTCCTACAAGCAAGAAGACGAAGGCGAAGCTGCTTGTGAACGAATGAACAGCAGGCGCAGACATCATCTCATCATCCGCTATTCCTGTGCATGTGGGAAACTACTCCCACGCTCGAACGCCTTCGGGGACACTGCCTTGCATCTCTTGCATCCTCGGCTGTATCCTCTGTTGTAAAGCTTTGGTGTATCCCGAGCTGTAACTCTAGGGTCCCCTCGTTTTCTGTGTGTGCCCGTGCACCGGCGCGCTGGATATGGGGTAAGAGAGAGGAAGAAGCAGAGAGAGGCGAAGAGAGAGAAAATGAAAGAAAGAGGAAGAGAAAGGGTGGGGGTGCCAGGTGGCCCTGCTCGTGGTTGGGTTGTCAATTTCTTACGGGGCCTTCTGAGAGCGAGGCCAAAAATCTGCTCTACTCTGGGGGATTTTTTCCCAAGATAAGGGAGGCACCCCATTTCTGACCACTTAAGCAAATACACGTGTTTGTAGGGCGGGTTTCTTCATGGGGGAAATTTTGCAATAGAATTCAGGAGGTGTTCATTATTTTTCAGATTTTTATTTCTCAAACATAGTAACTATGAATTCTTTTTTGTTGAAGATTCTGTTCAACCCATGTTAGTCATATAGACCTTCCTATTTCTGACCAAAGTTTGGTTGCAAAACCCAACAAGGGTTCATTGCAATATAGAGAGTCTTGTAGCCAATCATAATGTGTCACAACTATGCTGAGAATTGTGCCATAATTTATCATTGTTCATCGCCTGTTACACGAAAAGAAAACAACCTACATTGCTAGAATGGGGGGTTGATAAAGAACAGGTTGCCTCCCTTAGAAAGAGACTTAGTTGCTGGAAGGTTTTTTAAAAATGAAAATTTAAGCCTACCCTTAGAAGGTTTGGCCCCCATGATCAATGTAGTCATTTAAATATTCCAATTATTGAACTACAGGTAACAATGAGTCATCCATTACACCTTTTAGGATCCACAACATCCCAACAACACTAAGTATGTTGAGCAAACTATAGACAAAAAAGTACAACATAGTTATGGTTCCCAAGGAAGGGAAGGGACTTGGGAAACCTTGAATAGACATACTCTTACAAACTGACTAGTATGTCACGAGGTTGTGAGTGGCGAGGATTAATTGCTTTTAAAACGACCATTTAAGCCTACCGAACTTATCATTGACAATAGTAGATATTTCAAACAACATGTCACTCATTCCTAGATAGGGTTTGCATATACAACATGGTTGCTTTTTGAGCATAGTAATTTAGTATTTTTTTCCACAATAGAAACATTATTCATCAAATAATACAAATATTTTTTTCCTATGTATAAATCAAAGCATTGCCTCTTGACTATTGAACAATTTCCACTTGAGGTAATTTCATCTTTGATAAAAAAATTATAAACTATAATGTTTCTTGAAAATAAAATTACCTAGTCTGTAATGTATAGTGCCCTAAAATTCATTTATGAAATTTTCAGTTAGTATTCACTAGAAAATTCAGCAACTTTAGAAAGCTCTAGCATGCTAAGAAATGAACCAATTTTGAAACCGCAAATTGCGTTGAAATTGCAATGAAGAGAACTTCAACCTTATAACAAGTGAAAAATGAATAATTTAAAATTATACAACAATTTGGATTCCTTTTATACTCTATCTACCATTTCATAGAGAACCTTTGGAGGACAGTCAAAGAATTTTTTAAATATAATTTTTTAAGATAGAAATAATTATTTTTTGAATGAGGGCACACCATATCATTGAGTTTGTACCTAGAAAATATTCATAATTTCACCATCACAAATGTCCTTACCTATTATTTATTGATAGCTTTACATTAGATAAAGTCTTAAAATATAATAATTGAAAAATAAACTAAAAATTTAAAAATTTCAATTTTTATTTATTTATTTGATTGGCCCTCAAGTTGCATTTTAACTTAGGGTGGCATAGCTTTTGCTCTAGGGCACCAATTAAAATATTAAATAATAAATAAATAAATAAATAAATAAATAAATAAATAAATAAATAAATAAATAAATAAATAAATAAATAAATAAATAAATAAATAAATAAATAAATAAATAAATAAATAAATAAATAAATAAATAAATAAATAAATAAATAAATAAATAAATAAATAAATAAATAAATAAATAAATAAATAAATAAATAAATAAATAAATAAATAAATAAATAAATAAATAAATAAATAAATAAATAAATAAATAAATAAATAAATAAATAAATAAATAAATAAATAAATAAATAAATAAATAAATAAATAAATAAATAAATAAATAAATAAATAAATAAATAAATAAATAAATAAATAAATAAATAAATAAATAAATAAATAAATAAATAAATAAATAAATAAATAAATAAATAAATAAATAAATAAATAAATAAATAAATAAATAAATAAATAAATAAATAAATAAATAAATAAATAAATAAATAAATAAATAAATAAATAAATAAATAAATAAATAAATAAATAAATAAATAAATAAATAAATAAATAAATAAATAAATAATAATAAAAATAAAAATAAAATTAAAAATAAAAATTAAAAAATTAAAAAATTAAAAAATTAAAAAATTAAAAAAAAAAAATATATATATATATATATATATATACACACACACACACACACACAAAAAGATAATTAAATTTTTTATCTTCAAAACAATCATGTCAAAATTTGAGATCATACAAGGCTACCAAAAATCTAAAATCCCAAGAATCCCTTGTAGGAATTTTAGGACTTTAGAGATTAAAATCCTTTACAAGTTAAGATATTAATATAATATTCCATAGCTTAAATCTCAACTTGTAATGAAAATTTTACCTCTAATAAGTAAAATGCAACTAGTCTAAATACAATTTGACCAACTTCCTATTTCATAATCCAAAATTTTTATGTTCATTTGTATACAACATTTGAAGACTTGAATATAATTCTATCATTTCTATGTGACCTTAGGAAAAATGATTGAATTCAATTTATTTGAACTTTTAATTTCAAAAATAAAATCCTTTCCAACAATTCCAATCAAGTAACACCAATATCTTTTCAAGCAATACTAACTCATTTCAATTATTATTTTCAAAAATAATAATACAATTTTTTTTTAAAATTCTTACTTCTATGTTTGATAGTACTTTTGACTAGTGCATGATTGGCATGAATTTGACAAGGATCCATACTATTAATGAAGGTTTTAAAAACTATCCATTTAGAGATGATATTTGGATTTTCTTGAATTTCCAAATTTTTTTGGTGCTCGCTTAATTGGAACCAATACACCTTCAATTTCATGCTTTGTGGGACAATGTTGTTCATCATCATCTTCATCCAATTGAAAACAAGCGTCAACATCTTCTATATTTTTGAAGGTCACATAAGCATAAAATTTCTTCTTTTTATTTCCTCTCAAATAAATCTTTTCTACTTCTAAACCCTTAAAAGCATATCTTTCACCAAACTCTCTAAAGTGTTTGATCAAAATATTTTTCTTTAATTTAAGTGGAGTTAATCCTAATTTAATAGTGTCCATTGACATGTGATTTGGAACTTGTCGTAGAATATACCGCCACCTTTGAGGCTCCATTTGCATCCTTTGATGTTGCATTTCTTTCACTTTTGCAAGTTCAATTTGTGCCCTTTTCACATTTTCTATTTCTATCCGTCTCCTATGTTCACTTTCCATCCATCTTGCATTTTCTATTTCCATTCTTTCCATTTCCATCTTTTTTGCATATTCAAGTTGCACCCTTTTCACATTTTCCATTTCCAACCATCTTGTATGTTCCCTTTCTATCCATCTTGCATTTTCTATTTCCATTCTTTCCATTTCCATCATTTTTGCATATTTAAGTTGCATCTTTATTTCATTTTCCATTTCCATCATTTTGTTTTGCTCCATTTGAATCATACTACTATTACATTGCACCATAAAATTAAAAGGCTCCATCTTTAGAATTTTATAAAGAAAATTTGAAAACTATTAAATCAAAATCAATCAACAAAATAGTAATGATATACTTAGTTGCAAAATCATGTAAGTTGGATTTATTGAAGTATTTCTAATTCCAAAGATTTTTGGGCATCATGATTCAAAATTGAAGAAAAACAAACAATAGCTATGAAAAGGAACAAGAAATAGAAAAGGCACATGAAGGAGGCTAAGACTTTGTTTATGATTGAAGATCTCTCTCTATATATATACCCCCAACTCAAATTTAAAATTCCATAAAAAAAAAGTCTTGATTTACAATAATTAGAAGTCATAAAAGTGATATGTTATGCAATATAAAAGTAAATGGAAGTTAATGATAAAAATAAAATAAAACTAATGGCAAAAGTAAAAAAATCTAATAATGAAAGTAAAAATGATCTGAAGTCTTTGATTTTGAAAAAACTAATTGATGAAATCTTATATTATTAAACAAATATTAGTTCATTTTTGTTATAATTAAAAATTAACTAATTAATAAATTAAAAATAACAGACTTCACTTTTGGATTTATCTTCATAATTGAATGATTTAAAAATTTGAGAATTGTTTCTTAAAACATTAAAATTTAAAATGTTTTAAAACTACACTAAAATTGGTAAATAGTGTTGGGTGATAATTAGTGTTGTTCCCTATTTTTTACCTCCAACACTATTTTTCAACTTATGTGTAAATAGTGTAGGGGCACTTAACTCCTGCCGTCAAATTCTGGCCCTCCGCCTCCCACCGTCAAAAAGTTTTTATTATAGAGCTAAAATAGTGTTAGAATGGATAAATAATGTTCTAACGCTAACCTTGCAAATCACAATTAGTGCTATTGTTGAAAATTAGTGTAGCCAACACTATTTACCAATTTTAGTGTATCTTATAAGTTAAAGCCTAAAATTTATAATCTCCATGCAGTTTTAGATTGATTTTTTTTTTCATTTTTATAAAGTACCAAAGTGGCAACATAAAATGTTATAGC